>CM055742.1:17339457-17424457 GCA_029465975.1 Dallia pectoralis | reverse complement strand
TGTCATCGCTACCACCCCATCCACAGCAGAGTGGTGTGTTAAGGCTACCTGTGTTCTGCATAATTTCCTGAGAAAAAGCACCAAGTAAGCCAGAGCACAACCAGCAGGTCCTTCTATGCCAGGACCAGCATCTCCTTATATGCCAGGGGAGGGGTCTGGTGGACTGCAGGATGTGTTGAGGATGGGGGAACCATGCAGGACGGGCGTCAATCCGCATCAGAGACACCTTCACCTCCTATTTCAACACTGAGGGTGCTGTTCCCTGGCAAGACCAAGTTGTGTAGAGTGTAGGGAGTCCTGTAAAACCATCGGCTCTTTTAAGAGCCACCTACAACAA
Organism: Dallia pectoralis; assembly: GCA_029465975.1. NCBI lineage: Eukaryota > Metazoa > Chordata > Actinopteri > Esociformes > Umbridae > Dallia > Dallia pectoralis. The sequence goes on along the minus strand of CM055742.1, from coordinate 17,424,120 downwards.
ACTTAAAAAAGCATTCTTCCATTTCCTACAGGTCACTGGAGCCTGATCCATTACATCACCATCAGATATCACATTCCATTGTCTGCACAAGCACAAACCCATACAGCCTATTCTTCTATCTAATAATAGCTCTGAACAATAAGATTTAGTTAACCATTATAATCCTTATTAACTACAGATAGTGGTGACGGGCCCTAAAATAACTATGTAGTTATATAGGCCTAGCTTAATGAATGAGTTTACAAATACACTATGGACAAATTCTAAGTACAAACTGTCACCATTTCAAGTAGATTGAAGAAATTATACAGAAATGTAATTCTAACAGAGTTAAACATATTTTACAAAATGCATCCTCAAAGTGAGGTATCTTGTCAGCTAATGATAAAAAATAATCAACATTGTAGCCTACAATGAAAACAAGGAAAATTGATTGATTGATAATAACTTTATTTGTAGAAATGAAAACTAAATTACGATATTAGAACAAAACTGATATTAATATAACATATTTTAAAAATAATATTGTGTAAACGCTATAATTCAACTTAACTCGGACTGTTCTGCCTCATACACAAGCCTGTGGATATTACATGTTAGACCTGCCCTGTTTGCAGGTGTCAACCTCTAGACCTGCCTGTGGATATTACATGTTAGACCTGCCCTGTTTGCAGGTGTCAACCTCTAGACCTGCCTGTGGATATTACATGTTAGACCTGCCCTGTTTGCAGGTGTCAACCTCTAGACCTGCCTGTGGATATTACATGTTAGACCTGCCCTGTTTGCAGGTGTCAACCTCTAGACCTGCCTGTGGATATTACATGTTAGACCTGCCCTGTTTGCAGGTGTCAACCTCTAGACCTGCCTGTGGATATTACATGTTAGACCTGCCCTGTTTGCAGGTGTCAACCTCTAGACCTGCCTGTGGATATTACATGTTAGACCTGCCCTGTTTGCAGGTGTCAACCTCTAGACCTGCCTGTGGATATTACATGTTAGACCTGCCCTGTTTGCTGGTGTCAACCTCTAGACCTGCCTGTGGATATTACATGTTAGACCTGCCCTGTTTGCAGGTGTCAACCTCTTTATTGTGAGGAGACAAGAGCATCCTCCTCATCATCCTGATTAGGCTCAGGAGGTGGTGTTTGAGCAGGTGGTGTTTGAGGAGGTGGTGTTTGAGCAGGTGGTGTTTGAGGAGGTGGTGTTTGAGCAGGTGGTGTTTGAGGAGGTGGTGTTTGAGGAGGTGGTGTTTGAGCAGGTGGTGTTTGAGGAGGTGGTGTTTGAGCAGGTGGTGTTTGAGGAGGTGGTGTTTGAGGAGGTGGTGTTTGAGCAGGTGGTGTTTGAGGAGGTGGTGTTTGAGCAGGTGGTGTTTGAGGAGGTGGTGTTTGAGCAGGTGGTGTTTGAGGAGGTGGTGTTTGAGCAGGTGGTGTTTGAGCAGGTGGTGTTTGAGGAGGTGGTGTTTGAGCAGGTGGTGTTTGAGCAGGTGGTGTTTGAGCAGGTGGTGTTTGAGGAGGTGGTGTTTGAGCAGGTGGTGTTTGAGCAGGTGGTGTTTGAGGAGGTGGTGTTTGAGCAGGTGGTGTTTGAGCAGGTGGTGTTTGAGCAGGTGGTGTTTGAGCAGGTGGTGTTTGAGCAGGTGGTGTTTGCGGAGGTGGTGTGTTTTCTAACATCAAAAGGATCCTCTCCTCAAACTCTGAAATTTGTGATTCCTTTCTGAACCTCTTCCTGCCTCTCTGGCTGGCTGAGGGGCCTGGCTGGCTGGCTGTGGGGCCTGGCTGGCTGGCTGAGGTGCCTGGCTGGCTGGATGAGGGGTCTGGCTGGCTGAGGGACCTGGCTGGCTGGATGAGGTGCCTGGCTGGCTGGATGAGGGGTCTGGCTGGCTGGCTGGCTGAGGGGCCTGGCTGGCTGAGGGGCCTGGCTGGCTGGATGAGGGGGCTGGTTGGCTGGATGAGGGGGCTGGCTGGCTGGATGAGGGGGCTGGCTGGCTGGATGAGGGGGCTGGCTGGCTGAGGGGCCTGGCTGGATGAGGTGCCTGGCTGGCAGATGGTGAAGGGCCTGACTGGCAATTCAGATGAGCTATCCTAGGCATATTGCCAGTGGTCTCCCTATACCCAATAAAGGGTTCTAAACAATCCATTACCACTGTATTCTTCCACGGCCTGTTGTTGGAGCAGCCAGCCCCACTCCTGATCCCCTCCTTCTCTTATTTTTTTCTCTTTTGTATGTGTCCCTCAACCCTTTCCATCTCTTCCTGCATTGTTCTTCTGATAAGACAAAATATTGTATAGATTTTTGCAATCAAAATGAAAGTCATCTATAAATTGTATTATAATTTCAACAGACTTCAATATAACTAATATTTTTGTAGTACACTATCCCTATTGTTTACATTTCAAACCATGTGTTAGTAGGAAAGTCCAATAGCAGGTATAAATTGTGTTTTTATTACAAAACACCTTATAAACAGATTCAATTTGATTTATTATTTTCCATATCTTTGAAATTATAACCAAATTCAGTCTGCCAAAATATTTAAATTGATCAATATGGCTAATAATATGGACTGTTGACACATGGCTACGGCACCGTTCACAAGCTAGCAACAAAATTAGAAGGATTGATAACAGCTCAATAAATTATATGTGCATTGTTGGTTCACGTTAAACCCACCAGGTACTCCAATAGCCTCGGACACCTTTTCCCACGCCAAATATTTTTTAAAGAGTTCGGGCCATGAAAATAACGGGAGTTTACCGGGAGAAATCACAAACCGGGAGGGGTCCGGGAGACGGGGCTAAGAAACGGGAGAAACCCGGGAAAAACGGGAGTGTTGGCAGGTATGGGTAACACCTTTATTAGTAGCAGGACTGACCTCAGCAACAGAACAGCTAAAGCAGTCCTTTAAACCAACAGCTTTCACCCTAATGATGACCACCCAAACAACCCTAACTAACAGCCCACAACCACACGCATCTTAAGAAAACACAAAAGTAACAACACAGATCAAAACAATGGGCCATATTCTTCAACCGTTCTTAAGAAGAAATTCATTCTTAAAACCCACTTACGCAGTTTCCACGAAGATTCTGACATTCACCAATGTTTACTTATCTGGAATTTGTTCTTAGGAAAGAACAGAATCTACGCACAGTGAAAAGCACTCTTACCCAGATTTGCGCGCTGACATTTTCGTGACAAATCATTAGTCTCTGCGTTTTCATCAATTGTACAGTGCTTTAAATATTATGAAGAATAAAATTATAAATTATATTCAATTATTTCAAATATTTGCATATATTTAACGCTTTTCTGTGGATGGCACCCCCGAGATTGCGGTCATTCCAATTAGACCTGCAATCGGGGATAAAAAGTGAGACCCGGCCCGACAGAATTCGGCCCGGGTCGACCTGAGCCGGACAGTTTTTAAAAGCCCGAAGGCCGAACCCGGTCATTTTGCTGTCATATTTTAAGAGACTGACAATGTTTTTGCATTCGGTATAACCGGCTTGTTTTTTTCCATTAAAAGTGAGATTTTAATCTTTTGGCCGGTGCAACCAAATGTATGGGCCACAGTCCTGCCTGCGTTTCACCCATAGACTGTATAAAGATATGGACGAAGTATCCGTGACGTCACCCGTAGGTTTCTGAAGACCACTTTTGAAGCCTAAAGTAGGCGTCGCCGACCGTCGCCATCTTGGCAGCGCGTCACTCCCGGATAAACGAAAATGGTCAAAGAGGCGGTACGTGGATGGAGCTGAGGAGCCTGGATGCTGTTTACTGAGTAATTATAGGCTAATTTCTTACACATATCTTTGAGGACATGTCAAAAAATACTTTCAAATATAGTCAGTGTTAATAAATGTTACGCTATTTATGAAAATGCAGGCATCCGGTAATGCGGGAATCCGCTGGACACACCCTTAATTATGCAGAACTTTAAATATTAATCAACTAAACGGATGAGTTATAAAAAGATTTGCCCCCCTCACAGTTATTATGAAGGGCAAAATTAGCTGTATAGACCAAAGCCAAATAGAGAACCAGGCTGTAAACATGTTTATTTCTGCTGTAAAGTTGATCATTTTAACATGGGGGAGATACAGATTTGACTCACTTCTGGAGCCAGCCTCAAGCTGCCAGTCAATGAATTGCAGTTTAACTCACTTCCTTATTGGTTTCAGGAGAGAGACCGGAAGGTTGCCACTTGGTTTCACCTCAGCATCCTGTAAGGGTGCTGGTAAGGTGTAGTGTGGGAAGCCATATGCAGAGCCAGGTAATCCGCGCTTATTTTGGATATGAGCCACCAATGCAGCTATCAGGGCTGATTACATCGGCCCTGGAGGAAGGCAAGAGGGCACCCGACAGCGTCCCAAAGAAGTTTTTTGGGGGGAGCTAAGGAGGTGTTCCGGGAGGACCGCGGAGAGAACACCCACGGTCCTGGTGCTGAATGACCAGCCACCCACTGCTCCGGGGCTGCAGCTCCAGGGGTTTCTCTCCCCCTGTCTGGCCTCGTCGGCCTCGTCGATCCGGGGTAGAGGGTATGAGTGCTTGTGAGTTGCATCGTTTACTCTCTGGTAGCCCACAAAAAAGCACCATGTGCCATCCTTTATTCGACAAGGGGTGTGTACGCGATGCGAGGACAACGGCGGGGTTAGATGCAGAGGTGGCGAGTTCGAGCCTCGCCTGGGGCGGTGTTTTTTTTGCCCTCGCCGATAAATACTAATAAAGATAGTAAAAATAGATGGACGACAGTGAAACGTGCGCGTGTCGTTGTATTTCGGGCTCCTCTTTTCTGGCAAAAGTCCCGGGGCAGGAAAAAGGGATCGCGGGTCACCCTGACCCGCTTAACTCTGGGTGTGTACGCGATGCGAGGACAACGGCGGGGTTAGATGCCGGGGTTGTGAGTTCGAGCCTCGCCCGGGCCGGTGTTTTTTTTCGCCCTCCCAGATAAATACTAATAGCGATAATAATAATAAACCGATAACAGTGAAACACGCCCACGTTGTTGTATTTGTTGTGTTCAAAGGTAGTTTTTCATGGAGAATTTTTTTCCCATATTTCAGGATTGTGTTTCTATGATGTGATTGGTAATGTAGATAATATTGCTGTACTTATGTAATCTTGGGAACAGATATGTTTTTTTGACTGACAAACATGATTGCAGGATGGTAGTGTGACTGGCTCTGGTGCAATGGATAGCGCATTGGACTCTAGGCAGTTATAGCGATGTGATTCAAAGGTTGTGGGTTCGAGTCCCACTAGAGTCAAATATGCCTGGTGTACTGCAAGATTTTTATTTTATGCTGTGTTAGTAAGTGTATACTATTGCAAAAGGCCTTCATTTCCTTCTCCAATTACTGTTACATTGACGATGGTTTGGAAAGGAATTTCTTTAACAAAATATCTTCTCTTCGTAGCAACTGTACGAAAATAAATGCTCTTCTTATCTGGGAGAATTTGAAAAAGAAAGTTTTTTTAAATAAGCACAGGTCTAAAGTAGTTTTTTTAACAATGAAATTAACCACAGTTCAAAGGTAGTTTTCATATTAGACGTTGGTTTACAGATATGCACAACATCCCCTAACAGGGAGAACAGTCGTGTCCTTTCGATCATATGGGTCGTTACTACCGTTTCCACGGAAGCACACATATTACAAACTGACACAGTGTATTTCAAGGGTCGTCTGTTTTATTTCATTGTCATTTATACACATGAGGTGGCAGCCATCACAATCTCTTGCAGAATAAACAAATTTCAACCTATGCGACATTGTTCACAGCCATAGCTTTTGATCTGCTGTATTCTTGGTAAGCGTTTCGGACGCTCACTCTAGTGACAGGTTCTCGTGCATCGTCCAGGTCTCGTTGCATAGCCAGGGTTAACACCTGCCTGTTGATAAACGCTGAGGCATTGAGTTGCAGCCCCACATTGTCAGAGAGAGTCTTTACTGCGGCAATCAACCGCCTCACATCAAGCCTTCCCCGTAGCGCTCCCAGCAAGTAGCGTAGGTCCGCTCCCTGCATCTGGGCTGAGAGCAGTTCCTTCTTGAACTTGGTGTGCTCGTTCTGTTCCCCGATGGTGGTATTCATGGATTCCTTGAGTAGAGCTATGTTGGCGTCTAAACTTGCTATAGATCTTGAAATAGTGTATATCGCTATGTCCACCTCGGCCTCTTCTTTCTTTCTGATCAGGGTCAGTTTATTCTCTCGTCCCATGGGGTGCATGTGCTATTGAAAAGACGTCAGATTTGTCATACTTTTCAACGTTGAAAACAGGTCGATCTTGTCCTACTTTTCAACGTTGAAAACAGGTCGATCTTAGACGTTGAATAGACGTAACTCTGTCCTCGGGTCTCAGAAACACGCTGTCCCTGGCCTTTCCCCCTGTCTCAGAAACACGTTCTCCTACCCGATGTCCTCGGGTCCCAGGAAACACACTCTCTCTGCCCTCTCCGCTTGAGTAGAGCTATGTTGGCGTCTAACCCAGCAAACATTAGACGTCTAATCGACGTGCAGATCCTGTCTAAATCGCGTCGGTCCGTCGGAGACCAATTCTGAACGTCTATACGGCGTGCAAACTAGGTCTGTTTTTCGACGTCTAAACATGACCCGACTTGCACGTGAATATGCCGTTTAACATTTCGACGTCGCTTTTTGGGACGTCATTTGGACGTCTTAAACAGGTGCAGGATTGACATCAGTGATAGTTCATTTTTTGACAAATTTGTCATTCAAGATGATTTGTGATTAAACATTATTTCTTATACGAGTACATTCGATTTTGTTATTTTACATTTTCCCGTTTTCCTTCTAATGGTTTATTTCATGTTTTTAGAACTAATTATTGAATTTATTTATGCATGTATTTTTGGGAATGCAATTTAAATTATTTCAACCAGGCAGTACGTTATCTTAACCCAACCAGTACTCCACTCTGATTGGCTAAGGCAGCTCCGACCCAAGCAGTAAACGCAACTCTGATTGGCCGAGGCCAACGAAGAAGAATTAGATAGATTGGCTGATGCATTTGGCACACATCTTTGAATCGGCACGCATTTGCGACAGCATTTGTGTTTGAGAAAATATCAGTATTAAACCACCGGCTTGCACTCAGTTAAAGGTAAGTTTGTTCATGTTAGTTCATTTTATGTTTATTCATGTATAATGTTCGCTGTGTTTGCTTTGTTGTCTTCCTACACCGTATTAGCCTGTTGTGGCTACAATTAGCATTGCATCTCTTCCCATCAGCTAATGTAGCTAAACATTGTCCATAGCTAAACTTGAATTGGAAATACTTTTGAAAACGACCATTGTGCCTAAAGATATTCACGTTAACCGAATATGTAACGTGCAGCTCGGTCGCTAAGTCACCAACTACTGGCTGGTAGCTAACCTGGTAGCTAACTAGCCTAGATACAACTAGCCTAGTGCTTATCTCAATACAAATTGCAGAATCGTGTTCCGGACATGGCCATATCCAGCTATGAGGTCGCCGAGGTCCGGACATCCTGTATTTTTTTTATACTAAAAATAATATTTGAGGCGACATTTGTATTTTAACATAACGTCTTCTCAGAGAAAACACGTGGCAGGCTACATTCATGCAGCCACTGATTCAAATTTCGCTTTTACAATACCCTTTTTTGAATTTTAGTTTTGAATTGTCATGCATCATAGGCTATAGTTTATCTTAATTCACTATAGGGTTTTAGTTGTTTTACAAGAGAACAAAGCTGTTCTTGTAGGCAAACGCCACTATTGTGCGAGTATTAAGTATTGTGAAATGAGGTTTACTAACAAGGTTCGGGAGGAGGACTTTCAGCTAATTAATTACAGGTGGAAGCTCTCAGCAATCAACGACTAGGGTACATATAGACTCAGCAGTCTTACCTCGCTCCGCTGACAGCTCGCAGCATAATAGTCTCTCTCGCGGATATTATGTCTCAGTCAAGCTCTTCCTCCGATGAAGGCGTCAGCATTCCCATGAATGCCCCCCCCGCAAGTCGCGGGTCCTCCGATCAGTCCGGCCATGCCGGACGCCACTCCCGAACCCAGGACCTCTTCCCGCGGCCGCACTCCGGCCCGACCAGCCGGGCGTTCCCTCAGACGCCGGTACCAGGCTTCGCCGCCCCCAGCAAGACCACCTCCGATTTCCCCGGCCTCCTCCTACCGCTCGACCGTCCCGACGATCCCTCCCATCGGGAAGTGGACCGTAGCCGGGCTGAGACAGGCGCTAGGCTACTCGGACACGCAGGTCTCCAGAAAAATGCACAAGGCGGAGCTGTACGACTTGTACGTCTCCCTCCAAGCTCCTCCCAAACCCGCCCGCAGGCAGAGCAAAACCCGCGGGCCGCATGCATTTCGGCCCAGGCAACTCCGTCGTCCTCCCGCTCAGGACACCGCTCGCTGCGTTCCGTAAATGCCTCCGCCGCCACAGCGGCGCGTCCGGACGAGCCCAGCGGCTTCCCTTCCGTAGCGCAACTTTACACCCCCAATAACCCTCTCCCTTTCCAGCAGCCCCGAGCTCTGGCCCCAGGCACTAGCGCGCAGCTTCCGCAGCCAGCAGCTGGACAGGCTATCCCTCGACTCCAGTCCTTCTACCCAGGTGCCAACCCCGCCCACCAGCAGTGGCCCACAGCTAACCCCGCCCACCAGCAGTGGCCCGCATCCCCGCAGCTTCAAACAAGCGCGGGCCCGCCCCCGCTCGCAGCGCAAGCTCCCCCTTTTCCCTTCCAGCCTCCTTTCCCCCCGCCCAAATTTCCCCCCCCTGCCGCAGCAGGTCCCCTAGGCTCGTTCCCACCGCCTACGTTCCAAGCTCCGGGGTACACCCTCCCCTGCGCCTCCACCCAATCCAAATCCCCATACTCCCTCTTCACAGCCACCCCGATGCCCGTGCCGTCTAACGCCGTCGCCATGGAACCCCCGCCGGTTTCCCAGCACATCCGCGCCCAGATCCTCTCAGGTGCGGACGCAGACCTTTCATCTCTGCTCTCTCTCCTTCCCGCAGCCGAACCAGAACGCCGGATAGACTGCGGGGAGTACTCAGTCACCCTAAGGAACACAACCACCCACTCATCTCGCGTTCTCTCCTTCCCCGAGTTCTCAATGGCCTTTTCCCGGTTCACCGAGATAATCTGTTCCGTTTTCCCCCAAAGGCGGCGCGAACTGAACGACTATCAAGCCATTATAGCCGAACTCGCGCTGTCCTACGGGGGGGGGGCACTTCTACACCTACCACAAGCTCTTTTCCGCAAAGAGCGCCGTGCGAGTCGCACAGTGGAACCAGTGCCCCTACTGGGGCGCACTTGACCCAGACCTGCACAACAGGGTGTTCCTAGGCTGCAGGAACATCACTTGCGCAGTGTGCAGGTCCGCGGCGCACCCCACAGCCTCATGCCCACATGTTAACCCCTCCTCCCCTCCCCACACCAGTTCGAGCAAGCCGAAGTCTACCAGCTATGTACCGCGTACCGCAACCACCAGCGCAACCCAGGTCTCCGCTTTCGTTGAAGGCAGACAGCTCTGCGACAACTTCAACTCGGGCAGATGCCACAGAGCACGCTGCCGCTTCATGCACATTTGTAGTTTTTGCGGCGGCGCCCACGCCCGCCTCGTATGTCCAGTCTACAAATCTGCAAATAAAACACCCAAAAATTACTTGACGACTCCTGTAAATATTTCGCGCATGCATTTCGAACTGGCCCTCCACCCGGATGCCGAATTTACAGATTACCTACTATCAGGCTTAAAAAATGGCTTTAAACCAGGCTTAGAGTGCCCACTGTCACAAAACCTTATATGTAACAACCTGCTATCCGCCCATATAGAACCCGAAGTAGTAGACGAACTGATCAAAAAAGAGGTCGAGTCAGGCTTCATGATCGGCCCGTTCAGCAAACCCCCATTCGACCTGTTCCGTATCAGCCCCATCGGAGTGGCCACAAGAAAATTCACTGGTAAAAAACATCTAATTATCGACCTGTCAGCCCCTCACAATTCCCCGTTCCCAAGTATAAACAGCTTGATCCCTCTCGACGAATTCTCGCTTAAATTCCACGACATTGACCAGGCAATCAACATGATTAAAGTGGCGGGTCGGGGTGCCTGGCTGGCCAAAGTTGACGTTACCTCCGCTTTCAAAGTCATGCCCATCCATCCCGACTCATGGCATCTCTTTGGAGTCCGCTGGCTCGAGAAATACTATTTCGCCATACGTCTAACGTTTGGATGCAAAAGCAGCCCTAAGATATTCGACATGCTATCAGAAGCAGTCTGCTGGATCCTGTCAAACAACTACGCCATCCCCCATCTCATTCACCTGCTAGACGATTTTCTAATAATCTCGCCTCCCAACGCCATACCAGCCGCGCACCTCCTCTCAGTCCAAAACGTTTTCTCCGAGCTAGGAATCCCCCTCGCAGAGGAGAAAACCATGGGCCCCGCGACGTCCATCGAGTTTCTAGGGATTAATTTGGATTCTAGGGAATTCCAAGCATCCCTACCAAAGGAGAAAATCGTCCGAATAATTCTCGTCTCCTCTACCTTCCTCGAGAAATCTTTCCTCTCGAAACGCGAACTCTTATCCCTGCTCGGCCATTTAAACTTCGCAATGCGCATCATCCCGCATTTTTCTACAAAAACCTCGTCGCGACCCCCACCGACATCCAACTGTTCACAGACGCCGCCCCCTCAATCGGGTTCGGGGGATTCTACCAAGGTCGTTGGTTCGCGGCTCCGTGGCCACCTCAGTTCCAGGAAATACCGCAATCCTCAGCGCTATTCGAGCTCTACACCCTCGTAGTGGCAGCTTTCCTATGGGGAAAGGAATGGGCCTCTACAAGCATCCTAGTGCATTGCGACAATGAGGCTACCGTGCACTGCATTAACAGAGGCCGCTCCCACTCACCCGCTCTGATGCTACTCTTAAGGCGCCTCACCTGGATCGCAGCTTGCGACCAATTCATTATCATCGCTAAGCATATTCCCGGGTCAGAGAACCAAATCGCTGACTCCCTGTCTCGCTTTCTGTTTCAGAAATTCAGGACGCTGGCTCCGGAGGCGGACCATATCCCTACTCCGGTCCCTCGCTATTCAGAATTGGTATTCCCGTAAACCTGATGCACGGCGCTCCCTCCCCCGAAATAAGCAACCCAAGTGCTGCAGCACACGCGCCCCAGCCCAAGTGCCGCAGCACACCCGCCCCAGCCCAAGTGCCGCAGCACACCCGCCCCAGCCCAAGTGCCGCAGCACACCCGCCCCAGCCCAAGTGCCGCAGCACACGCGCCCCAGCCCAAGTGCCGCAGCACACGCGCCCCAGCCCAAGTGCCGCAGCACACCCGCCCCAGCCAAAGTGCCGCAGCACACACGCCCCAGCCCAAGTGCCGCAGCACACACGCCCCAGACCAAGTGCCGCAGCACACACGCCCCAGACCAAGTGCCGCAGCACACACGCCCCAGCCCAAGTGCCGCAGCACACACGCCCCAGCCCAAGTGCCGCAGCACACACGCCCCAGCCAAGTGCCGCAGCACACACGCCCCAGCCAAGTGCCGCAGCACACACGCCCCAGCCAAGTGCCGCAGCACTCCAGCCCAGCCAAGTGCCGCAGCACTCCAGCCCAGCCAAGTGCCGCAGCACACACGCCCCAGCCAAGTGCCGCAGCACACCCGCACAAGTGCCGCAGCACACCCGCCCAAGTGCCGCAGCACTCCAGCCCAGCCAAGTGCCGCAGCACTCCAGCCCAGCCAAGTGCCGCAGCACACACGCCCCCGCCCAAGTGCCGCAGCACACCCGCCCAAGTGACGCAGCACCCCCGCCCCGCCAATTGCCGCAGCACACACGCCCCCGCCCAAGTGCCGCAGCACTCCAGCCCAAGTGCCGCAGCACTCCAGCCCCAGCCAAGTGCCGCAGCGCTCTAGCCCAGCCAAGTGCCGCAGCACACCCGCCCAAGTGAGATGCTGCGTGAGGAAACCTCCCGGGCAAGCACTCACCTTCCTGTACATATCTCCTTTCCGTCCAGCGAGCTTCGGCCTCACAGCGGTCGGAATAGGAATCCATACCAAACGGGCTTGGTCCCACAGCAAAAGCTCCCACGTTTTCTCTTTCATCCACCGAGCATATGGTCTCTAGCAGATGCCGCGTGAGGAAACCTCCCGGGCAAACACTCACCTTCCTGTACGTCCAGCGAGCATCGGTCTCACAGCGGTCGGAATAGGAACTATACCAAGCGGGCATCGGTCCCACAACAAACGTTCAAACGCCCCACGTCCACAGGCCAGCAGGGCCCATCCAGTCCAGGCCGTGAACCGCCTCACAGGCCCCCGCGCATACAAAAAAAAAAAAGAGACGCCACCCATTTTTCCAGAAGGTGAATGTGTTTCCTGTAACAATTTATTTCCCTGTAGCTTTGTTTGATTGACTCAGCAGCAGATAACTGGCAACACTTACAAAGTTGTAATGTGTTTTCAGATCTGCTGCTGAGACAATTAAATGTAGGAAAATAAACTGAAATAGTATTCCACCTTCGAAAATGGGACTACAGTTATGCAGATGACTAAGCAATATAAAAACGATGTCTAAAATGAGTTCAATTTTGACGTCGGGAAGACGTCCGCGATTACCATATTTAGCCTATAAATAGACCTTACACGGAGGTCCCACGGACGTCGAAATAAGACGTCATTTAGCGGTCGAAAAAAACACGTCATCTGGAGTAACGTTCTGCACCTTCAGGGGAGCAAAACTGTATGTGCAAAAATTACGTCGAAATGACGTCCTTTGGACGTGTCTTAGCGCAGTGGGAAGCTTGCTATAGATCTTGAAACAGTGTTTATCGCTATGTCCACCTCGGCCTCTTCTTTCTTTCTGATCGGGGTCAGTTTATTCTCTCGTTCCATGGGGTGCATGTACAATTGAAAAGACCTCAGATTTGTCAACGTTGAAAACAGGTCGATCTCTTTTTGCCCTCCCGGATAATTGAATGATACGGTATCTTGAGAGACCGGATGGATACGCAGGGTTTGAATGGTAATACGCTTGAGGCAACCACCGCAATGAGCAATCGCACATTGGTCTGGTGATGTTTTTGTGCAACGTGTACGTGAAATAAAGCTTGGTGATGTTTTTGTACTCTCACATTCATGATGTTTGGTGATGTTGTTGTGCAACGTGTACGTGAAATAAAGGCAGGCCGGGGAGCCTAGAGTGGGCGGGCTACCCAAAGTGTCCAGCCAGGCTAAGCCAAAGTGGCGAAACCCCCGAGGTACTGTACACGGATTCGGGAGATGTTCACCCCAGCCCGGTCACAGAGAGAATGATAAGGATTAGCCGGGGGGAGCCTAGAGTGGGCGGGGCTACCCAAAATATCCAACCGGTCTAAGTCAGATTCCCCCTGTCCTCGGGTCTCAGAAACACCTTCTCCTCCCCGCTGTCCTCGGGTCCCGGGAAACACAAGCTCTCTTGCCCTGCCCGCTGTCCTCGGGTCTCAGAAACACACTCTCTCTGCCCTCTCCGCTTGAGTAGAGCTATGTTGGCTTCTAAGCTTGCTATAGATCTTGAAACAGTGTTTATCGCTATGTCCACCTCGGCCTCTTCTTTCTTTCTGATCAGGGTCAGTTTATTCTCTCGTTCCATGGGGTGCATGTACAATTGAAAATACGTCAGATTTGTCCTACTTTTCAATGTTGAAAACAGGTTGATCTTGTCTTACTTTTCAACGTTGAAAACAGGTCGATCTTAGACGTCGAATAGACGTAAACCTTCAACGTCTAATTACGGTCCACAGCACACAACCCTTAGAAGCAAAATGGTCCATGGTCCCAAGATTTTGCGTTCTTTTTTCATGCACACACAACACATTTCTGTCACCAGAGGATGAGATCGTTGCAGTGCCACCGATGAGTTTTTCAAGAAATCAGACTCGAGATAAAAGACATCCGAAAGCAAAGAAGACACCTGTGATCAATTTGAAACAATACACTTCAGACACATGACGCCAACCGCATTGACAATACCATACCAGGAGTGGGGTTCGAACCCACGAGGACATGCGTCCATTGGATCTTAAGTCCAACGCCTTAACCACTCGGCCATCCTGGTTGTTGCTGAATTTTGTCATATCTAACAATATTCCAATTCATTCAAACATGAAAACTGAGTGAAATTTTGACATACGATTCGATACTTGTGCTTTGTGGAAACCTCAATGATCACCACAGACTATAGAATGACCATTAATACACTTTTGTTAGTGATCCCCAACTAAATTACACCCAATAATAGCTCTTGTTGTAGCCCCAGACTAATACACTGAGTCAACTAATCATGCCCTCAACAAGCTGAATCCTGTGGGGTTTTCGGGGGTCGTGAATTTATGACAGCTATTGCAAACTTCATTTAACTTTTACCCACAACAAACAAAAATGAGCACAATCTACGTATGCTAATTTGCTCATGTTTTAAACTCCATGGATTGGTTAAATCTGGGATCCTCAATATTAAAATAAAAACAGGTAACATATGTTAAAAAGGGATGACCCCAAACTACTCTTCAATCTGAAAAGAACAGTGTAATTTAGTCACTGATGATAGGATTAATTCTCTACCCAGGTAAATGGAAAGTCATCCCACACCAAACCCATCATCCCACATCAATAACACAGTTACTCCTGAGAGTTGAAGACAGAAATACTAAGCATCGTCATCAAATAAGTCCTCTGTGGAACAGTGCAAAAGGATGTGATCAACTGTGTTCAGTCAGTTCCTTCTCCTTAGGAAGTAGAACTATTGTTCTTTCTTACTGATGAGTCATGGTTTATCAGGCTTACTGATGAGTCAGGGTTTATCAGGCTTACTGATGAGTCAGGGTTTACCTGTCTTACTGATGGGTCTTGGTTTATGTGTCTTACTGATGGGTCTTGGTTTATGTGTCTTACTGATGAGTCAGGGTTTACCTGTCTTACTGATGAGTCAGGGATTATCTGTCTTACCGACGTGTCAGGGTTTATCTGTCTTACTGACGTGTCAGAGTTTTTCTGTTTTATCGATTTGTCAGGTTTAACTGATCTGGAAGCATATACAATCACTAAAGGTAGATGTCCAATTTAAAAATGTAATTGGTAAACAAATTCAAGCTATTGTGTCTCGTCTCCGTCTTCATGCTGTGTGTCATACAATTCTTACTTGTGTTCCGTTTTCACTCAGTCTGGTCCATGTTTTCTGTATGTCATTCATTTTCATATCCTTCTAGGCAGTTATAGATATATCCCAAAATAACCACAGTTCAAAGGTAGTTTTTCTTGGAGAATTTTTTCCCTATTTCAGGATTGTGTTTCTATGATGTGATTGGTAATGTAGATAATATTGCTGTAATCTTGGGAACAGATAATCTTGGGAACAGATATGTTGTTTTCACTGACCAAAATGATTGCAGGACGATAGAGCGACAGGCTTAGAGCGACAGGCTTTTTTTTTAACGATGAAATTAACCACAGTTCAAAGGTAGTTTTTCTTGGAGGATTTTTTCCCCTATTTCAGGATTGTGTTTCTATGATGTGATTGGTAATGTAGATAATATTGCTGTACTTACGTAATCTTGGGAACAGATATGTTGTTTTCACTGACCAAAATGATTGCAGGACGATAGAGCGACAGGCTTGTTTTTTTAACGATGAAATTAACCACAGTTCAAAGGTAGTTTTCATGGAGGATTTTGTTCCCCTATTTCAGGATTGTGTTTCTATGATGTGATTGGTAATGTAGATAATATTGCTGTACTTACGTAATCTTGGGAACAGATATGTTGTTTTCACTGACCAAAATGATTGCAGGACTATAGAGCGACTGGCTCTGTGGCGCAATGGATAGCGCATTGGACTTCTAGGCAGTTATAGCGATGTGATTCAAAGGTTGTGGGTTCGAGTCCCACCAGAGTCAAATATGCCTGGTGTACTACCAGTTTTTTATTTTATGCTGTATTAGTAAGTGTATACTTTTGCAAAACGCCTTGATTTCCTTCTCCAATTACTGTTACATTGACGATGGTTTGGAAAGGAATTTCTTTAACAAAATATCTTCTTTTCTTCGTAGCAACTATACGAAAATAAATGCTCTTCTTATCTGGGAGAATTTGAAAGATTAAGTTTTTTTTTTTTTAAAATTAACCACAGTTCAAAGGTAGTTTTTCTTGGAGGAATTTTTTTCCCCTATTTCAGGATTGTGTTTCTATGATGTGATTGGTAATGTAGATAATATTGCTGTACTTACGTAATCTTGGGAACAGATATGTTGTTTTCACTGACCAAAATGATTGCAGGACGATAGAGCGACAGGCTTTTTTTTTAACGATGAAATTAACCACAGTTCAAAGGTAGTTTTTCTTGGAGGAATTTTTTCCCTTATTTCAGGATTGTGTTTCTATGATGTGATTGGTAATGTAGATAATATTGCTGTACTTACGTAATCTTGGGAACAGATATGTTGTTTTCACTGACCAAAATGATTGCAGGACGATAGAGCGACAGGCTTGTTTTTTTAACGATGAAATTAACCACAGTTCAAAGGTAGTTTTTCTTGGAGGAATTTTTTTCCCCTATTTCAGGATTGTGTTTCTATGATGTGATTGGTAATGTAGATAATATTGCTGTACTTACGTAATCTTGGGAACAGATATGTTGTTTTCACTGACCAAAATGATTGCAGGACGATAGAGCGACAGGCTTTTTTTTTAACGATTAAATTAACCACAGTTCAAAGGTAGTTTTCTTGGAGGATTTTTTCCCCCTATTTCAGGATTGTGTTTCTATGATGTGATTGGTAATGTAGATAATATTGCTGTACTTACGTAATCTTGGGAACAGATATGTTGTTTTCACTGACCAAAATGATTGCAGGACGATAGAGCGACAGGCTTAACCACAGTTCAAAGGGCTTGTTTTTTTAACGATGAAATTAACCACAGTTCAAAGGTAGTTTTCAGTTGGAGGATTTTTTTCCCTATTTCAGGATTGTGTTTCTATGATGTGATTGGTAATGTAGATAATATTGCTGTACTTACGTAATCTTGGGAACAGATATGTTGTTTTCACTGACCAAAATGATTGCAGGACGATAGAGCGACAGGCTTGTTTTTTTAACGATGAAATTAACCACAGTTCAAAGGTAGTTTTCTTGGAGGATTTTTTCCCTATTTCAGGATTGTGTTTCTATGATGTGATTGGTAATGTAGATAATATTGCTGTACTTACGTAATCTTGGGAACAGATATGTTGTTTTCACTGACCAAAATGATTGCAGGACGATAGAGCGACAGGCTTGCATTTTTTTTTTAACGATGAAATTAACCACAGTTCAAAGGTAGTTTTTCTTGGAGGAATTTTTTCCCCTATTTCAGGATTGTGTTTCTATGATGTGATTTGTAATGTAGATTGAAATGGTAATGTAGATAATATTGCTGTACTTACAGTAATCTTGGGAACAGATATGTTGTTTTCACTGACCAAAATGATTGCAGGACGATAGAGCGACAGGCTTAGAGCGACAGGCTTTTTTTTTTTCCCCTATTTCAGGATTGTGTTTCTACAGTTCAAAGATATATTTTTATGGAGAACAGAATTTTTTAACGATGAAATTAACCACAGTTCAAAGGTAGTTTTCATGGAGGATTTTTTCCCCTAAAATTGTAATGTAGATATATTGCTGTACTTATGTAATCTTGGGAACAGATAGTTTTTCAAAATGAAAGATGAAATAACCACAGTTCAAAGGTAGTTTTTCTTGGAGGATTTTTTCCCCTATTTCAGGATTGTGTTTCTATGATGTGATTGGTAATGTAGATAATATTGCTGTACTTACGTAATCTTGGGAACAGATATGTTGTTTTCACTGACCAAAATGATTGCAGGACATTGATAGAGTTCGACAGGCTTGTTTTTTTTTAACGAAAATAATGAAATTAACCACAGTTCAAAGGTAGTTTTTCTTGGAGGAATTTTTTCCCTTATTTCAGGATTGTGTTTCTATGATGTGATTGGTAATGTAGATAATATTGCTGTACTTACGTAATCTTGGGAACAGATATGTTGTTTTCACTGACCAAAATGATTGCAGGACGATAGAGCGACAGGCTTTTTTTTAACGATGAAATTAACCACAGTTCAAAGGTAGTTTTTCTTGGAGGAATTTTTTCCCCTATTTCAGGATTGTGTTTCTATGATGTGATTGGTAATGTAGATAATATTGCTGTACTTACGTAATCTTGGGAACAGATATGTTGTTTTCACTGACCAAAATGATTGCAGGACGATAGAGCGACAGGCTTGTTTTTTTAACGATGAAATTAACCACAGTTCAAAGGTAGTTTTTCTTGGAGGAATTTTTTCCCTTATTTCAGGATTGTGTTTCTATGATGTGATTGGTAATGTAGATAATATTGCTGTACTTACGTAATCTTGGGAACAGATATGTTGTTTTCACTGACCAAAATGATTGCAGGACGATAGAGCGACAGGCTTGTTTTTTTAACGATGAAATTAACCACAGTTCAAAGGTAGTTTTTCTTGGAGGATTTTTTCCCCTATTTCAGGATTGTGTTTCTATGATGTGATTGGTAATGTAGATAATATTGCTGTACTTACGTAATCTTGGGAACAGATATGTTGTTTTCACTGACCAAAATGATTGCAGGACGATAGAGCGACAGGCTTTTTTTTTAACGATGAAATTAACCACAGTTCAAAGGTAGTTTTCTTGGAGGATTTTTTTCCCCTATTTCAGGATTGTGTTTCTATGATGTGATTGGTAATGTAGATAATATTGCTGTACTTACGTAATCTTGGGAACAGATATGTTGTTTTCACTGACCAAAATGATTGCAGGACGATAGAGCGACAGGCTTTTTTTTTAACGATGAAATTAACCACAGTTCAAAGGTAGTTTTCATGGAGGATTTTGTTCCCCTATTTCAGGATTGTGTTTCTATGATGTGGTTTGTAATGTAGATAATATTGCTGTACTTACGTAATCTTGGGAACAGATATGTTGTTTTGACTGACCAAAATGATTGCAGGACTATAGAGCGACTGGCTCTGTGGCGCAATGGATAGCGCATTGGACTTCTAGGCAGTTATAGCGATGTGATTCAAAGGTTGTGGGTTCGAGTCCCACCAGAGTCAAATATGCCTGGTGTACTACCAGTTTTTTATTTTATGCTGTATTAGTAAGTGTATACTTTTGCAAAACGCCTTGATTTCCTTCTCCAATTACTGTTACATTGACGATGGTTTGGAAAGGAATTTCTTTAACAAAATATCTTCTTTTCTTCGTAGCAACTATACGAAAATAAATGCTCTTCTTATCTGGGAGAATTTGAAAGATTAAGCTTTTTTAAAATAACCACAGTTCAAAGGTAGTTTTTCTTGGAGGAATTTTTTCCCCTATTTCAGGATTGTGTTTCTATGATGTGATTGGTAATGTAGATAATATTGCTGTACTTACGTAATCTTGGGAACAGATATGTTGTTTTCACTGACCAAAATGATTGCAGGACGATAGAGCGACAGGCTTTTTTTTTAACGATGAAATTAACCACAGTTCAAAGGTAGTTTTTCTTGGAGGAATTTTTTCCCTTATTTCAGGATTGTGTTTCTATGATGTGATTGGTAATGTAGATAATATTGCTGTACTTACGTAATCTTGGGAACAGATATGTTGTTTTCACTGACCAAAATGATTGCAGGACGATAGAGCGACAGGCTTGTTTTTTTAACGATGAAATTAACCACAGTTCAAAGGTAGTTTTTCTTGGAGGAATTTTTTCCCCTATTTCAGGATTGTGTTTCTATGATGTGATTGGTAATGTAGATAATATTGCTGTACTTACGTAATCTTGGGAACAGATATGTTGTTTTCACTGACCAAAATGATTGCAGGACGATAGAGCGACAGGCTTTTTTTTTAACGATGAAATTAACCACAGTTCAAAGGTAGTTTTTCATGGAGGATTTTGTTCCCCTATTTCAGGATTGTGTTTCTATGATGTGATTGGTAATGTAGATAATATTGCTGTACTTACGTAATCTTGGGAACAGATAATCTTGGGAACAGATATGTTGTTTTCACTGACCAAAATGATTGCAGGACGATAGAGCGACAGGCAGGCTTTTTTTTTAACGATGAAATTAACCACAGTTCAAAGGTAGTTTTTCTTGGAGGAATTTTTTCCCCTATTTCAGGATTGTGTTTCTATGATGTGATTGGTAATGTAGATAATATTGCTGTACTTACGTAATCTTGGGAACAGATATGTTGTTTTCACTGACCAAAATGATTGCAGGACGATAGAGCGACAGGCTTGTTTTTTTAACGATGAAATTAACCACAGTTCAAAGGTAGTTTTCATGGAGGATTTTGTTCCCCTATTTCAGGATTGTGTTTCTATGATGTGATTGGTAATGTAGATAATATTGCTGTACTTACGTAATCTTGGGAACAGATATGTTGTTTTCACTGACCAAAATGATTGCAGGACGATAGAGCGACAGGCTTGTTTTTTTGGCGCAATGGATAGTTTTCATTGGACTTCCCCTATTTCAGGATTGTGCAGAGTCTTGGGAACAATATGCCTGTGTACTACCACAGGCTTTTTGCAAAACCCTTATTTTTTATTTTTAACAGGATTGTTTTTTTAAATTAACCACAGTTCAAAGGTAGTTTTTCTTGGAGGATTTTTTCCCCTATTTCAGGATTGTGTTTCTATGGATGATGATTGGTAATGTAGATAATATTGCTGTACTTACGTAATC
The DNA here is from genome assembly GCA_029465975.1 of Dallia pectoralis. NCBI lineage: Eukaryota > Metazoa > Chordata > Actinopteri > Esociformes > Umbridae > Dallia > Dallia pectoralis. The sequence continues at coordinate 17,403,327 of CM055742.1, read as the reverse complement.
TTGGGAACAGATATGTTGTTTTCACTGACCAAAATGATTGCAGGACGATAGAGCGACAGGCTTTTTTTATAACTATGAAATTAACCACAGTTCAAAGGTAGTTTTTCTTGGAGGAATTTTTTTCCCCTATTTCAGGATTGTGTTTCTATGATGTGATTGGTAATGTAGATAATATTGCTGTACTTACGTAATCTTGGGAACAGATATGTTGTTTTCACTGACCAAAATGATTGCAGGACGATAGAGCGACAGGCTTTTTTTTTAACGATGAAATTAACCACAGTTCAAAGGTAGTTTTTCTTGGAGGATTTTTTTCCCCTATTTCAGGATTGTGTTTCTATGATGTGATTGGTAATGTAGATAATATTGCTGTACTTACGTAATCTTGGGAACAGATATGTTGTTTTCACTGACCAAAATGATTGCAGGAGGACGATAGAGCGACAGGCTTTTTTTTAACGATGAAATTAACCACAGTTCAAAGGTAGTTTTTCTTGGAGGATTTTTTCCCCCTATTTCAGGATTGTGTTTCTATGATGTGATTGGTAATGTAGATAATATTGCTGTACTTACGTAATCTTGGGAACAGATATGTTGTTTTCACTGACCAAAATGATTGCAGGACGATAGAGCGACAGGCTTTTTTTTTAACGATGAAATTAACCACAGTTCAAAGGTAGTTTTTCTTGGAGGAATTTTTTCCCTTATTTCAGGATTGTGTTTCTATGATGTGATTGGTAATGTAGATAATATTGCTGTACTTACGTAATCTTGGGAACAGATATGTTGTTTTCACTGACCAAAATGATTGCAGGACGATAGAGCGACAGGCTTTTTTTTTTTTTTTTTAACGATGAAATTAACCACAGTTCAAAGGTAGTTTTTTTTCTTGGAGGATTTTTTTCCCTATTTCAGGATTGTGTTTCTATGATGTGATTGGTAATGATAGATATATTGCTGTACTTACGTAATCTTGGGAACAGATATGTTGTTTTCACTGACCAAAATGATTGCAGGACGATAGAGCGACAGGCTTTTTTTTTTAACGATGAAATTAACCACAGTTCAAAGGTAGTTTTTCTTGGAGGATTTTTTTCCCCTATTTCAGGATTGTGTTTCTATGATGTGATTGGTAATGTAGATAATATTGCTGTACTTACGTAATCTTGGGAACAGATATGTTGTTTTCACTGACCAAAATGATTGCAGGACGATAGAGCGACAGGCTTTTTTTTTTAACGATGAAATTAACCACAGTTCAAAGGTAGTTTTTCTTGGAGGAATTTTTTCCCCTATTTCAGGATTGTGTTTCTATGATGTGATTGGTAATGTAGATAATATTGCTGTACTTACGTAATCTTGGGAACAGATATGTTGTTTTCACTGACCAAAATGATTGCAGGACGATAGAGCGACAGGCTTTTTTTTTAACTATGAAATTAACCACAGTTCAAAGGTAGTTTTCATGGAGGATTTTGTTTCCCTATTTCAGGATTGTGTTTCTATGATGTGGTTTGTAATGTAGATAATATTGCTGTACTTACGTAATCTTGGGAACAGATATGTTGTTTTGACTGACCAAAATGATTGCAGGACTATAGAGCGACTGGCTCTGTGGCGCAATGGATAGCGCATTGGACTTCTAGGCAGTTATAGCGATGTGATTCAAAGGTTGTGGGTTCGAGTCCCACCAGAGTCAAATATGCCTGGTGTACTACCAGTTTTTTATTTTATGCTGTATTAGTAAGTGTATACTTTTGCAAAACGCCTTGATTTCCTTCTCCAATTACTGTTACATTGACGATGGTTTGGAAAGGAATTTCTTTAACAAAATATCTTCTTTTCTTCGTAGCAACTATACGAAAATAAATGCTCTTCTTATCTGGGAGAATTTGAAAGATTAAGCAAAATGATTTTTTTTTTTTTAAAATTAACCACAGTTCAAAGGTAGTTTTTCTTGGAGGAACAGGCTTTTTTTTTTTCCCCTATTTCAGGATTGTGTTTCTATGATGTGATTGGTAATGTAGATAATATTGCTGTACTTACGTAATCTTGGGAACAGATATGTTGTTTTCACTGACCAAAATGATTGCAGGACGATAGAGCGACAGGCTTTTTTTTAACGATGAAATTAACCACAGTTCAAAGGTAGTTTTTCTTGGAGGAATTTTTTCCCCTATTTCAGGATTGTGTTTCTATGATGTGATTGGTAATGTAGATAATATTGCTGTACTTACGTAATCTTGGGAACAGATATGTTGTTTTCACTGACCAAAATGATTGCAGGACGATAGAGCGACAGGCTTTTTTTTTAACGATGAAATTAACCACAGTTCAAAGGTAGTTTTTCTTGGAGGAATTTTTTCCCCTATTTCAGGATTGTGTTTCTATGATGTGATTGGTAATGTAGATAATATTGCTGTACTTACGTAATCTTGGGAACAGATATGTTGTTTTCACTGACCAAAATGATTGCAGGACGATAGAGCGACAGGCTTGTTTTTTTAACGATGAAATTAACCACAGTTCAAAGGTAGTTTTCATGGAGGATTTTGTTCCCCTATTTCAGGATTGTGTTTCTATGATATGATTTGTAATGTAGATAATATTGCTGTACTTACGTAATCTTGGGAACAGATATGTTGTTTTGACTGACCAAAATGATTGCAGGACTATAGAGCGACTGGCTCTGTGGCGCAATGGATAGCGCATTGGACTTCTAGGCAGTTATAGCGATGTGATTCAAAGGTTGTGGGTTCGAGTCCCACCAGAGTCAAATATGCCTGGTGTACTACCAGTTTTTTATTTTATGCTGTATTAGTAAGTGTATACTTTTGCAAAACGCCTTGATTTCCTTCTCCAATTACTGTTACATTGACGATGGTTTGGAAAGGAATTTCTTTAACAAAATATCTTCTTTTCTTCGTAGCAACTATACGAAAATAAATGCTCTTCTTATCTGGGAGAATTTGAAAGATTAAGCTTTTTTAAATTAACCACAGTTCAAAGGTAGTTTTTCTTGGAGGAATTTTTTCCCCTATTTCAGGATTGTGTTTCTATGATGTGATTGGTAATGTAGATAATATTGCTGTACTTACGTAATCTTGGGAACAGATATGTTGTTTTCACTGACCAAAATGATTGCAGGACGATAGAGCGACAGGCTTTTTTTAACGATGAAATTAACCACAGTTCAAAGGTAGTTTTTCTTGGAGGAATTTTTTCCCCTATTTCAGGATTGTGTTTCTATGATGTGATTGGTAATGTAGATAATATTGCTGTACTTACGTAATCTTGGGAACAGATATGTTGTTTTCACTGACCAAAATGATTGCAGGACGATAGAGCGACAGGCTTGTTTTTTTAACGATGAAATTAACCACAGTTCAAAGGTAGTTTTTCTTGGAGGAATTTTTTCCCCTATTTCAGGATTGTGTTTCTATGATGTGATTGGTAATGTAGATAATATTGCTGTACTTACGTAATCTTGGGAACAGATATGTTGTTTTCACTGACCAAAATGATTGCAGGACGATAGAGCGACAGGCTTTTTTTTAACGATGAAATTAACCACAGTTCAAAGGTAGTTTTCATGGAGGATTTTTTTCCCCTATTTCAGGATTGTGTTTCTATGATGTGATTGGTAATGTAGATAATATTGCTGTACTTACGTAATCTTGGGAACAGATATGTTGTTTTTTCACTGACCAAAATGATTGCAGGACGATAGAGCGACAGGCTTTTTTTTTTAACGATGAAATTAACCACAGTTCAAAGGTAGTTTTTCTTGGAGGATTTTTTCCCCTATTTCAGGATTGTGTTTCTACGATGTGATTGGTAATGTAGATAATATTGCTGTACTTACGTAATCTTGGGAACAGATATGTTGTTTTCACTGACCAAAATGATTGCAGGACGATAGAGCGACACAGCTTTTTTTTTTAACGATGAAATTAACCACAGTTCAAAGGTAGTTTTCATGGAGGATTTTTTTCCCCTATTTCAGGATTGTGTTTCTATGATGTGATTGGTAATGTAGATAATATTGCTGTACTTACGTAATCTTGGGAACAGATATGTTGTTTTCACTGACCAAAATGATTGCAGGACGATAGAGCGACAGGCTTGTTTTTTTAACGATGAAATTAACCACAGTTCAAAAAGGTAGTTTTTCTTGGAGGAATTTTTTCCCTATTTCAGGATTGTGTTTCTATGATGTGATTGGTAATGTAGATAATATTGCTGTACTTACGTAATCTTGGGAACAGATATGTTGTTTTCACTGACCAAAATGATTCACCAAAATGATTGCAGGACGATAGAAAGGCTTGTTTTTTTAACCACAGTTCAAAGGTAGTTTTTCTTGGAGGATTTTTTCCCCTATTTCAGGATTGTGTTTCTATGATGTGATTGGTAATGTAGATAATATTGCTGTACTTACGTAATCTTGGGAACAGATATGTTGTTTTCACTGACCAAAATGATTGCAGGACGATAGAGCGACAGGCTTGTTTTTTTAACGATGAAATTAACCACAGTTCAAAGGTAGTTTTCATGGAGGATTTTGTTCCCCTATTTCAGGATTGTGTTTCTATGATGTGGTTTGTAATGTAGATAATATTGCTGTACTTACGTAATCTTGGGAACAGATATGTTGTTTTGACTGACCAAAATGATTGCAGGACTATAGAGCGACTGGCTCTGTGGCGCAATGGATAGCGCATTGGACTTCTAGGCAGTTATAGCGATGTGATTCAAAGGTTGTGGGTTCGAGTCCCACCAGAGTCAAATATGCCTGGTGTACTACCAGTTTTTTATTTTATGCTGTATTAGTAAGTGTATACTTTTGCAAAACGCCTTGATTTCCTTCTCCAATTACTGTTACATTGACGATGGTTTGGAAAGGAATTTCTTTAACAAAATATCTTCTTTTCTTCGTAGCAACTATACGAAAATAAATGCTCTTATCTGGGAGAATTTGAAAGATTAAGTTTCTTTTTTTTTTAAAATTAACCACAGTTCAAAGGTAGTTTTTCTTGGAGGAATTTTTTTCCCTATTTCAGGATTGTGTTTCTATGATATGATTGGTAATGTAGATAATATTGCTGTACTTACGTAATCTTGGGAACAGATATGTTGTTTTCACTGACCAAAATGATTGCAGGACGATAGAGCGACAGGCTTGTTTTTTTAACGATGAAATTAACCACAGTTCAAAGGTAGTTTTTCTTGGGAATTTTTTTCCCCTATTTCAGGATTGTGTTTCTATGATGTGATTGGTAATGTAGATAATATTGCTGTACTTACGTAATCTTGGGAACAGATATGTTGTTTTCACTGACCAAAATGATTGCAGGACGATATTGCTGACGTAATCTTGGGAACAGGCAAAATGATTTAGAGCGACAGGCTTTTTTTTAACGATTAAATTAACCACAGTTCAAAGGTAGTTTTCTTGGAGGATTTTTTCTCCCTATTTCAGGATTGTGTTTCTATGATGTGATTGGTAATGTAGATAATATTGCTGTACTTACGTAATCTTGGGAACAGATATGTTGTTTTCACTGACCAAAATGATTGCAGGACTATAGAGCGACTGGCTCTGTGGCGCAATGGATAGCGCATTGGACTTCTAGGCAGTTATAGCGATGTGATTCAAAGGTTGTGGGTTCGAGTCCCACCAGAGTCAAATATGCCTGGTGTACTACCAGTTTTTTATTTTATGCTGTATTAGTAAGTGTATACTTTTGCAAAACGCCTTGATTTCCTTCTCCAATTACTGTTACATTGACGATGGTTTGGAAAGGAATTTCTTTAACAAAATATCTTCTTTTCTTCGTAGTAGAAAATAAATTCTTCTTATCTGGGAGAATTTGAAAGATTAAGCTTTTTTTTTTTAACCACAGTTCAAAGGTAGTTTTTCTTGGAGGATTTTTTTCCCCTATTTCAGGATTGTGTTTCTATGATGTGATTGGTAATGTAGATAATATTGCTGTACTTACGTAATCTTGGGAACAGATATGTTGTTTTCACTGACCAAAATGATTGCAGGACGATAGAGCGACAGGCTTGTTTTTTTTTAACGATGAAATTAACCACAGTTCAAAGGTAGTTTTTCTTGGAGGATTTTTTCCCTATTTCAGGATTGTGTTTCTATGATGTGATTGGTAATGTAGATAATATTGCTGTACTTACGTAATCTTGGGAACAGATATGTTGTTTTCACTGACCAAAATGATTGCAGGACGATAGAGCGACAGGCTTTTTTTTTAACGATGAAATTAACCACAGTTCAAAGGTAGTTTTTCTTGGAGGATTTTTTTCCCCTATTTCAGGATTGTGTTTCTATGATGTGATTGGTAATGTAGATAATATTGCTGTACTTACGTAATCTTGGGAACAGATATGTTGTTTTCACTGACCAAAATGATTGCAGGACGATAGAGCGACAGGCTTGTTTTTTTTTAACGATGAAATTAACCACAGTTCAAAGGTAGTTTTCTTGGAGGATTTTTTCCCCTATTTCAGGATTGTGTTTCTATGATGTGATTGGTAATGTAGATAATATTGCTGTACTTACGTAATCTTGGGAACAGATATGTTGTTTTCACTGACCAAAATGATTGCAGGACGATAGAGCGACTGGCTTGTTTTTTTGGAAATTAACCACAGTTCAATGGAGTTTTCTTGGAGGATTTTTTTCCCCTATTTAGGATTGTGTTTCTAGGCGATGTGATTTGAGTTTTTTGGGCAAAACGCCTTGATTTCCTTCTCCAGATTTTTGTTTTTTACTGACCAAAATGATTGCAGGATAACCACAGTTCAAAGGTAGTTTTCTTGATTTTTTCCCCTATTTCAATTATTAACCACAGTTGACCAAAAATTGGTAGTTTTTGGAAAGGAATTTTTTTAGTTTTTCTTGGAAATATTTCAGGATTTGTTTCTATGATGTGATTGGTAATGTAATTCTTATGTAATCTTGGGAACAGAATGTTGTTTTCACTGACCAAAATGATTGCAGGACGATAGATTTGACAGGCTTGTTTTTTTTTTTTAACGATGAAATTAACCACAGTTCAAAGGTAGTTTTTCTTGGAGGAATTTTTTCCCCTATTTCAGGATTGTGTTTCTATGATGATGATTGGTAATGTAGATAATATTGCTGTACTTACGTAATCTTGGGAACAGATATGTTGTTTTCACTGACCAAAATGATTGCAGGACGATAGAGCGACAGGCTTTTTTTTTTAACGATGAAATTAACCACAGTTCAAAGGTAGTTTTTCTTGGAGGATTTTTTCCCTATTTCAGGATTGTGTTTCTATGATGTGATTGGTAATGTAGATAATATTGCTGTACTTACGTAATCTTGGGAACAGATATGTTGTTTTCACTGACCAAAATGATTGCAGGACGATAGAGCGACAGGCTTTTTTTAACGATGAAATTAACCACAGTTCAAAGGTAGTTTTTCTTGGAGGAATTTTTTCCCCTATTTCAGGATTGTGTTTCTATGATGTGATTGGTAATGTAGATAATATTGCTGTACTTACGTAATCTTGGGAACAGATATGTTGTTTTCACTGACCAAAATGATTGCAGGACGATAGAGCGACAGGCTTGTTTTTTTTAACGATGAAATTAACCACAGTTCAAAGGTAGTTTTCTTGGAGGATTTTTTCCCCTATTTCAGGATTGTGTTTCTATGATGTGATTGGTAATGTAGATAATATTGCTGTACTTACGTAATCTTGGGAACAGATATGTTGTTTTCACTGACCAAAATGATTGCAGGACGATAGAGCGACAGGCTTGTTTTTTTAACGATGAAATTAACCACAGTTCAAAGGTAGTTTTTCTTGGAGGAATTTTTTCCCCTATTTCAGGATTGTGTTTCTATGATGTGATTGGTAATGTAGATAATATTGCTGTACTTACGTAATCTTGGGAACAGATATGTTGTTTTCACTGACCAAAATGATTGCAGGACGATAGAGCGACAGGCTTGTTTTTTTAACGATGAAATTAACCACAGTTCAAAGGTAGTTTTCATGGAGGATTTTGTTTCCCTATTTCAGGATTGTGTTTCTATGATGTGATTGGTAATGTAGATAATATTGCTGTACTTACGTAATCTTGGGAACAGATATGTTGTTTTCACTGACCCTTGTAAAGTATGTTTGATTTGGACTTGCTAGGCCGGATAATAGCAGAGATTCTCCACTGATCTTGCTTTTTGGCAAAGTGTTGAATCTCTGTTCTGGAGACCAACCAATTATTGAATTGTAATTTAATTGATGCTGTGATTGGTGTTTATATTGGCGCAGTATTAACCCAACCCACCCACCACTATATGTCATGGGCAGGGATGTACAATGGATTTCTTTATTTGCCCATAATGTGCCAATGTGATTGAAGGTTGTTCTGAATAGGAATCATTTGAGAATTATACACATTGTTCGCATGTTGTCATGCAGTCACTGTGAATAAATAAAGTTTTAGAAATGTGTTAAATAAAATTTCATGAATTTGATGTTGCATGGCTGTTTTTTGACTTCTGTACAAAACAGCTATGGCAGTTGCATGTGTTAATCTTACAGTAACCGCTTGTTGTTGTTTTTCGTTTGTTTTCGCAGCAGAAGTTAATGGGTCACTGATAGATGTAATGTTGATTTGTCTTCCCAATACCTTGTAATGACAATATTTGGTCAGAAGGAGGCAGCAAAATGCTGTCGGTATAGCATAGCCTTTGTGTTTTAGCAGGACGGGACAATAAGAGGTCTTCAACATCGACTGGTTTATTTCAAATGAATAAGATTCAGACGGAGGTTTTATGAAAACAAATGCAACACTTTAAAAGCAACATATGGTTTACATCAATCTACATTTCACTTCATATCTCATTACTAAAGTACTTATACTTTGGTGATAAAGTATGTTTACCTCTATCGCAGTTATAAGGGCAGTTTTTGAAGGTTAGTTAGCTGGGTTTTAGATATTAGAAGAGATCAAGGAAAAATGCAATGCATTTACCAGACAGGTCATTGACTTGTATAGGTACTCGTTGTCTATTCATTCTATTTCTATGCACACAATACAATCTACTACTCAAAACCAAGTTAGATAGCAATTGATACAGATCAGCATTGGCTTGAATATGAGTCACATCTCCTTCTGCAAAAGCTCTCTTTGAAGAATAAAAACGATGAACATATTTGTACTTGTTTAACACTTCTTAAGGTTAGTACATACATGTATATGTGCCATTGGATCATTTTGTTGTCTTCACTGTTGTTGTACACTGCATAAAGTAGAACAACTTTAGACATGTACTAGACGGTCAGGGAAAAGCAGCAGAACCTTTATGCCGTTGGGTTCCATGGCGGCTTTCCTCACCCGAACACGTCACGCTCCCTTGTAGCTCGCCGTGATCGTATAGGGGTTAGTGCTCTGCGTTGTGGCCGCAGCAACCCCGGTTCGAATCCGGGTCACGGCATTGCGATACACAATGTCACGGCAAAAGGGTGCTTTTTATATGTACATTCTTACAGTACAATCGGTACCAAACAAAACTTACCATCAAACTTTAGGTATTATCTTTCATTACTGATATAAAACATGCCATATGTAAATCATAAATGGTCCAGTAGATCTTCTTAAATCTTCTTTCTGTCTTTCTTCTGTTACTCTGACCACTCCTCTTACCAGGTGTATATACACACACAAACGAGACAAAAAACATTAAAACCACCGTTTTGGAGAAGCTCAGATCGTTACTCCTGCATCCAACACGTTTACCACGGGAACTGATTGAATGCTTAAAATCTAACCTGTGATGACCTTGACATGTGTCCTTGTTAGATGACCAATGTTATTTGATCCACTGGTCATAATGTTTTGGCTCATCGGTGTATTTACAGGACATTAGCGTTATAAGGCCCTCTGGAGGAGAGTGCCTGATAAAAAAAGGGACGCTATGATAAAAGGCTCTGCTGAGATTTGAACTCAGGATCTCCTGTTTACTAGACAGGCGCTTTAACCAACTAAGCCACAGCGCCTGACAGTCTACTGCTGTTGCCTGAACCAAGACAAGCCCATTAGATCAAATAATGACAATTGCATTGAAACTCAATAGCTAGTTAAAGTTCTTCTCCTTGTAAAGTATGTTTGATTTGGACTTGCTAGGCCGGATAATAGCAGAGATTCTCCACTGATCTTGCTTTTTGGCAAAGTGTTGAATCTCTGTTCTGGAGACCAACCAATTATTGAATTGTAATTTAATTGATGCTGTGATTGGTGTTTATATTGGCGCAGTATTAACCACACCCACCCACCACTATATGTCATGGGCAGGGATGTACAATGGATTTCTTTATTTGCCCATAATGTGCCAATGTGATTGAAGGTTGTTCTGAATAGGAATCATTTGAGAATTATACACATTGTTCGCATGTTGTCATGCAGTCACTGTGAATAAATAAAGTTTTAGAAATGTGTTAAATAAAATTTCATGAATTTGATGTTGCATGGCTGTTTTTTGACTTCTGTACAAAACAGCTATGGTAGTTGCATGTGTTAATCTTACAGTAACCGCTTGTTGTTGTTTTTCGTTTGTTTTCGCAGCAGAAGTTAATGGGTCACTGATAGATGTAATGTTGATTTGTCTTCCCAATACCTTGTAATGACAATATTTGGTCAGAAGGAGGCAGCAAAATGCTGCGATACACAATGTCACGGCAAAAGGGTGCTTTTTATATGTACATTCTTACAGTACAATCGGTACCAAACAAAACTTACCATCAAACTTTAGGTATTATCTTTCATTACTGATATAAAACATGCCATATGTAAATCATAAATGGTCCAGTAGATCTTCTTAAATCTTCTTTCTGTCTTTCTTCTGTTACTCTGACCACTCCTCTTACCAGGTGTATATACACACACAAACGAGACAAAAAACATTAAAACCACCGTTTTGGAGAAGCTCAGATCGTTACTCCTGCATCCAACACGTTTACCACGGGAACTGATTGAATGCTTAAAATCTAACCTGTGATGACCTTGACATGTGTCCTTGTTAGATGACCAATGTTATTTGATCCACTGGTCATAATGTTTTGGCTCATCGGTGTATTTACAGGACATTAGCGTTATAAGGCCCTCTGGAGGAGAGTGCCTGATAAAAAAAGGGACGCTATGATAAAAGGCTCTGCTGAGATTTGAACTCAGGATCTCCTGTGTAGTTGCATGTGTTAATCTTACAGTAACCGCTTGTTGTTGTTTTTCGTTTGTTTTCGCAGCAGAAGTTAATGGGTCACTGATAGATGTAATGTTGATTTGTCTTCCCAATACCTTGTAATGACAATATTTGGTCAGAAGGAGGCAGCAAAATGCTGTCGGTATAGCATAGCCCTTGTGTTTTAGCAAGACGGGACAATAAGAGGTCTTCAACATCGACTGGTTTATTTCAAATGAATAAGATTCAGACGGAGGTTTTATGAAAACAAATGCAACACTTTAAAAGCAACATATGGTTTACATCAATCTACATTTCACTTCATATCTCATTACTAAAGTACTTATACTTTGGTGATAAAGTATGTTTACCTCTATCGCAGTTATAAGGGCAGTTTTTGAAGGTTAGTTAGCTGGGTTTTAGATATTAGAAGAGATCAAGGAAAAATGCAATGCATTTACCAGACAGGTCATTGACTTGTATAGGTACTCGTTGTCTATTCATTCTATTTCTATGCACACAATACAATCTACTACTCAAAACCAAGTTAGATAGCAATTGATACAGATCAGCATTGGCTTGAATATGAGTCACATCTCCTTCTGCAAAAGCTCTCTTTGAAGAATAAAAACGATTAACATATTTTTCACTTTTTTAACACTTCTTAAGGTTAGTACATACATGTATATGTGCCATTGGATCATTTTGTTGTCTTCACTATTGTTGTACACTGCATAAAGTAGAACAACTTTAGACATGTACTAGACGGTCAGGGAAAAGCAGCAGAACCTTTATGCCGTTGGGTTCCATGGCGGCTTTCCTCACCCGAACACGTCACACTCCCTTGTAGCTCGCCGTGATCGTATAGTGGTTAGTACTCTGCGTTTGGCCGCAGCAACCCCGGTTCGAATCCGGGTCATGGCATTGCGATACACTATGTCACGGCAAAAGGGTGCTTTTTATATGTACATTCTTACAGTACAATCGGTACCAAACAAAACTTACCATCAAACTTTAGGTATTATCTTTCATTACTGATATAAAACATGCCATATGTAAATCATAAATGGTCCAGTAGATCTTCTTAAATCTTCTTTCTGTCTTTCTTCTGTTACTCTGACCACTCCTCTTACCAGGTGTATATACACACACAAACGAGACAAAAAAAAATTAAAACCACCGTTTTAGAGAAGCTCAGATCGTTACTCCTGCATCCAACACGTTTACCACGGGAACTGATTGAATGCTTAAAATCTAACCAGTGATGACCTTGACATGTGTCCTTGTTAGATGACCAATGTTAATTTGATCCACTGGTCATAATGTTTTGGCTCATCGGTGTATTTACAGGACATTAGCGTTATAAGGCCCTCTGGAGGAGAGTGCCTGATAAAAAAAGGGACGCTATGATAAAAGGCTCTGCTGAGATTTGAACTCAGGATCTCCTGTTTACTAGACAGGCGCTTTAACCAACTAAGCCACAGCGCCTAATAGTCTTCTGCTGTTGCCTGAACCAAGACAAGCCCATTAGATCAAATAATGACAATTGCATTGAAGTTCAATAGCTAGTTAAAGTTCTTCTCCTTGTAAAGTATGTTTGATTTGGACTTGCTAGGCCGGATAATAGCAGAGATTCTCCACTGATCTTGCTTTTTGGCAAAGTGTTGAATCTCTGTTCTGGAGACCAACCAATTATTGAATTGTAATTTAATTGATGCTGTGATTGGTGTTTATATTGGCGCAGTATTAACCACACCCACCTACCACTATATGTCATGGGCAGGGATGTACAATGGATTTCTTTATTTGCCCATAATGTGCCAATGTGATTGAAGGTTGTTCTGAATAGGAATCATTTGAGAATTATACACATTGTTCGCATGTTGTCATGCAGTCACTGTGAATAAATAAAGTTTTAGAAATGTGTTAAATAAAATTTCATGAATTTGATGTTGCATGGCTGTTTTTTTACTTCTGTACAAAACAGCTATGGTAGTTGCATGTGTTAATCTTACAGTAACCGCTTGTTGTTGTTTTTCGTTTGTTTTCGCAGCAGAAGTTAATGGGTCACTGATAGATGTAATGTTGATTTGTCTTCCCAATACCTTGTAATGACAATATTTGGTCAGAAGGAGGCAGCAAAATGCTGTCGGTATGGCATAGCCTTTGTGTTTTAGCAGGACGGGACAATAAGAGGTCTTCAACATCGACTGGTTTATTTCAAATGAATAAGATTCAGACGGAGGTTTTATGAAAACAAATGCAACACTTTAAAAGCAACATATGGTTTACATCAATCTACATTTCACTTCATATCTCATTACTAAAGTACTTATACTTTGGTGATAAAGTATGTTTACCTCTATCGCAGTTATAAGGGCAGTTTTTGAAGGTTAGTTAGCTGGGTTTTAGATATTAGAAGAGATCAAGGAAAAATGCAATGCATTTACCAGACAGGTCATTGACTTGTATAGGTACTCGTTGTCCATTCATTCTATTTCTATGCACACAATACAATCTACTACTCAAAATCAAGTTAGATAGCAATTGATACAGATCAGCATTGGCTTGAATATGAGTCACATCTCCTTCTGCAAAAGCTCTCTTTGAAGAATAAAAACGATAAACATATTTGTACTTGTTTAACACTTCTTAAGGTTAGTACATACATGTATATGTGCCATTGGATCATTTTGTTGTCTTCACTATTGTTGTACACTGCATAAAGTAGAACAACTTTAGACATGTACTAGACGGTCAGGGAAAAGCAGCAGAACCTTTATGCCGTTGGGTTCCACCCACCCACCACTATATGTCATGGGCAGGGATGTACAATGGATTTCTTTATTTGCCCATAATGTGCCAATGTGATTGAAGGTTGTTCTGAATAGGAATCATTTGAGAATTATACACATTGTTCGCATGTTGTCATGCAGTCACTGTGAATAAATAAAGTTTTAGAAATGTGTTAAATCAAATTTCATGAATTTGATGTTGCATGGCTGTTTTTTGACTTCTGTACAAAACAGCTATGGTAGTTGCATGTGTTAATCTTACAGTAACCGCTTGTTGTTGTTTTTCGTTTGTTTTCGCAGCAGAAGTTAATGGGTCACTGATAGATGTAATGTTGATTTGTCTTCCCAATACCTTGTAATGACAATATTTGGTCAGAAGGAGGCAGCAAAATGCTGTCGGTATAGCATAGCCTTTGTGTTTTAGCAGGACGGGACAATAAGAGGTCTTCAACATCGACTGGTTTATTTCAAATTAATAAGATTCAGACGGAGGTTTTATGAAAACAAATGCAACACTTTAAAAGCAACATATGGTTTACATCAATCTACATTTCTCGTCATATCTCATTACTAAAGTACTTATACTTTGGTGATAAAGTATGTTTACCTCTATCGCAGTTATAAGGGCAGTTTTTGAAGGTTAGTTAGCTGGGTTTTAGATATTAGAAGAGATCAAGGAAAAATGCAATGCATTTACCAGACAGGTCATTGACTTGTATAGGTACTCGTTGTCTATTCATTCTATTTCTATGCACACAATACAATCTACTACTCAAAATCAAGTTAGATAGCAATTGATACAGATCAGCATTGGCTTGAATATGAGTCACATCTCCTTCTGCAAAAGCTCTCTTTGAAGAATAAAAACGATAAACATATTTGTACTTGTTTAACACTTCTTAAGGTTAGTACATTCATGTATATGTGCCATTGGATCATTTTGTTGTCTTCACTATTGTTGTACACTGCATAAAGTAGAACAACTTTAGACATGTACTAGACGGTCAGGGAAAAGCAGCAGAACCTTTATGCCGTTGGGTTCCATGGCGGCTTTCCTCACCCAAACACGTCACGCTCCCTTGTAGCTCGCCGTGATCGTATAGTGGTTAGTACTCTGCGTTGTGGCCGCAGCAACCCCGGTTCGAATCCGGGTCACGGCATTGCGATACACAATGTCACGGCAAAAGGGTGCTTTTTATATGTACATTCTTACAGTAAAATCGGTACCAAACAAAACTTACCATCAAACTTTAGGTATTATCTTTCATTACTGATATAAAACATGCCATATGTAAATCTTAAATGGTCCAGTAGATCTTCCTAAATCTTCTTTCTGTCTTTCTTCTGTTACTCTGACCACTCCTCTTACCAGGTGTATATACACACACAAACGAGACAAAAAACATTAAAACCACCGTTTTAGAGAAGCTCAGATCTTTACTCCTGCATCCAACACGTTTACCACGGGAACTGATTGAATGCTTAAAATCTAACCTGTGATGACCTTGACATGTGTCCTTGTTAGATGACCAATGTTATTTGATCCACTGGTCATAATGTTTTGGCTCATCGGTGTATTTACAGGACATTAGCGTTATAAGGCCCTCTGGAGGAGAGTGCCTGATAAAAAAGGGACGCTATGATAAATGGCTCTGCTGAGATTCGAACTCAGATGATGATGTTGCATGGCTGTTTTTTTACTTATGTACAAAACAGCTATGGTAGTTCCACGTGTTAATCTTACAGTAACCGCTTGTTGTTGTTTTTTGTTTGTTTTCGCAGCAGAAGTTAATGGGTCACTCATAGATGTGATGTTGTTCCCTATCAGGGAACTTCGAGCTGCGTGAAAACGCTATGGGAATGCTCTGCGTGAGTGCGTCATGAAGCACATGTGTAATCAGTCCAATGGCGTGACGGAACGTCACAGACGGGTGACGTCGTGACCAGGAAGTCATAAAAGCACCCCTAATTACCGGCACCTTCAGTTTTTTGTTGCTTCAGCCAGTGCATGTTGTGACAGTCATCGCGGGTTTC
Source organism: Dallia pectoralis (assembly GCA_029465975.1). Lineage (NCBI taxonomy): Eukaryota > Metazoa > Chordata > Actinopteri > Esociformes > Umbridae > Dallia > Dallia pectoralis. The sequence goes on along the minus strand of CM055742.1, from coordinate 17,387,262 downwards.
TGCTATTACGTTGTTAATTCAGAAATTTTCTTTGCATTTATGTACAAGAGCTCACCGCGATTTTGGCAACCGAGCGGCGTTTTAGACAGTGTGCTTCTCCCTGCAACCGCTTTCTCACGGGCCGGGACACACATGTTCTGTGCGTAGTTTGTTTGGGAGAGGAGCATGCTCATTTAGCCTTGGAAGAGGCTAGCTGTAAGCATTGCGACCGTCTCGCCATCCGTACACTTTGCTCTCGCCTGGCGCTTTTTCAGGAAAGCGACTCGGTTCGCGTTCCCCGCGGCTCAGGTCCCGCCGCTGCCGAGGCACGGCGCCGACTGGCGTCGTGGGGTTCGCAAGCGGATCTAGCATGCGGTTCCGAGACGGCTTCTGCAATTTCTCGGTCCTCGTCTACTAGAGCCAGTGCCTCAGCTCGGGGTTCGGAAGCACCCGCGCGGGTTTCTTCCGCCCTGGGTGAGGCCCCTTTTTTCAGCCTTCCAGTTCTGAGGAAATGGAGGTTGAAAACCTTGAGGCGGAGGCTGAATTGTTGGTTCAGTCACCCGCGAACGAGGAGCTGCTGGAGGTACTCACCCGAGCTGTGGGAAAGCTCAAGATCGAGTGGCCGGCTGACAGGGAGTAAGTTGAATGAACGATTCTTGCCCTCCTGTGCTTTACCTCCTCGCCGGTGTTTGCCTTTCTTCCCGGACCTCCACGCTGAGGTGTCGAGGTCCTGGAAAAAGCCGGTGTCGTCCCGGGTGTTTAATCCGCGGACTCATATGTACTCTAATGTTGCCGAGGCTAATGTTCATGGGTACGGACCGATGCCGGTCGCGGAGGAGATACTGGCTAGCCATTTATCTCCCGCGGCATCGTCTCTGAGGACACCGGCATTGCCCTCCAAGGCGTTGAAGACTACTTCAGCGCTGGTGGGCAAAGCTTATTCGGCGGCGGGTCAGGCAGCTTCCTGCCTGCATACTATGTCTATTCTACAGGCATATCAGGCAGAGCTGCTTAGCGAAGGGCCTCAGGGGGAGACTGTAAGTCCTGATGATGTTCGAGAACTTCGTCAGGCGGCGGGTTTGTCACTTCGTGCCACTAAGGAGACGGCCAAATCAGTGGGCCGTGCTATGGCAGCCTTGATGGCTACGGAGAGGCATCTCTGGCTAAGCCTCTCTGATATGAGAGATAGAGAGAAAGCCTTCCTTCTGGACGCGCCTCTTTCCCCCGACGGCCTCTTTGGCCCTGCTATTGGCTCGGTCGTCGAGAGGTTTCAGGAGGAAAGACGGCAGGCGGCTGCCTTCCAGAAATTTCTCCCCCGTCGTAGCCGCGTTGCAGGGGCTGTCGGACGGGGCAGCCCCGCCCGGCGCCGAGCACGGCACACCGGGCGCAGCAGAGAGTGAGTGTCACTACTTGGGCGCCCCCACACGATGAGTGGGCCGAGGGGCGACGCTCACAGGCGGGGCCTTCGAGGGGTAGGACAGTTCCGAGGCCTGTCGCTACACCCAAGAAGGCTTTGTCTAAGAGACCCTGACAGGGGGGTCAAACCGCTGGGGGTGGTCCCCACCAGGGGAGTAGTGAGCTTCTCCTGGTGCCCTCAGCTGGGTGGCCTAGGGGAGCGTTTTCCCGAGGGGCGCTCGCCTCCTCCGAGGAGGGGCCCAGAACTGTCGAACTAGTTGTTCCCTGCCAGTGCGCTGTTACAGGGCACTGTGTCTGCAGTACCTGTTATTCCAGAGGCCAGCCTCGAGAGGCTGGTGCCCCTAGTAGATTTTCTGGCAGAGTGGAAGACCCTGCCGAATATATCTCAGTGGGTCCTGCGGATAATCGAGAGCGGGTATGCCATCCAATTCAGGACGCATCCGCCTCGTTTCAATGGGGTCCTGCCCACAGTGGTGGGCCCAGAGCAGGCTCTGGTATTGGAGCAGGAGGTACAGACTCTCCTGCTAAAAGGGGCTATAGAACGAGTTCTTCCTCTCAGCAGGGAGTCGGGCTGGTACAGCCGGTACTTCGTTGTTCCCAAGAAGGATGGGGGGTTGCGTCCTATTTTAGACCTACGTCTGTTGAATCAGACGGTTGGGAGACTCAGCTTCAAAATGCTCACTCTCAAACAGATCGTATCACAGATCAGGTCCGAGGAATGGTTTGTCACGATAGATCTGAAGGACGCCTATTTTCACATCGCCATCCTTCCACAACACAGGAAGTTCCTGAGGTTCGCTTTTGGGGGCGAAGCGTACCAGTATCGGGTTCTTCCGTTTGGCCTAGCACTCTCTCCCCGTACGTTCACGAGATGTATAGACGCTGCCCTGGCGCGTTGCGCCTCCAGGGCATACGCATCCTCAATTACATCGACGATTGGTTGATTCTGCTCCGTCGGAGCATCTAGCGGTTCGGCATCGAGATGTCGTTCTGGCTCACATCAACAAACAGGGGTTGAGGCTCAATGCCGGAAAGAGTGTGCTGTCGCTGGTACAGGTGACCACTTTCCTGGGCGTAGTCTGGGATTCGACCATGATGCGGGCACATCTGTATCCTGCAAGTGTGGCGTCGATCCATGCAGCCGTCGAGCAGGTGAGGCTAGGCCAGTCACTCACAGTGAAACAGTTTCAGAGACTGTTGGGTCTGCTGGCAGCAGCGTCCAACGTTATTCCTTGCGGCCTGCTGTACATGAGACCGTTACAGTGGTGGCTCAGAACCAAGGAGTTCTCCCCGAGGGGAAACCAGTTCCGCATGATCACTGTTACGCGGCGTTGTCTCCGCACGCTGGTCATGTGGAGGAAGCCTTGGTTCTTAACCCAGGGTCCCGTGTTGGGAGCTCCGTGTCGTCGTGTTACACTAACGAGGGATGCCTCCCTCACCGGCTGGGGGGGGATCATGAGTGGTCGCCCAGCTCAAGGGCTCTGGCGGGGCCATTAGCTATCATGGCACATAAATTGGCTAGAGATGCTGGCAGTTTACCAGGCTCTGAAGCACTTCCTCCCAGACCTAAGGGGTCATCATGTCCTTGTCCGGTCGGACAACACATCGGTGGTCTTTTACATCAACCACCAGGGGGGTCTGCGCTCACGCCCACTTTACAATCTGGCCTGCCAGGTCCTTCTGTGGTCGGGAAGCTCCTTTCTTTAAGGGCCATTTTTATCCCGGGGTACCTAAATCAGGGGGCAGACACCCTGTCGAGGCAGGGGCCGAGGCCCGGGGAGTGGAGACTCCATCCCGAGGTGGTGGAGCTCCTTTGGTCGCACTTCGGTCGGGCCGAAGTGGACCTGTTTGCGTCCAGAGAGACGTCACAATGTCCTCTGTGATTTTCGCTGACTCATCCAGCCCCGCTCTGGAGAGGGTCCGTCAGGAGCGGGTCAGTCTACTGCTCGTAGCACCGTACTGGCCGGCCCGAGTATGGTTTGCGGACCTAATATCTCTCCTTGTCGGCTCTCCTCTGGAGATTCCGATCAGGAGGGACCTGCTTTCCCAGGCGTATGGGGTCATCCTTCACCCCCGCCCGGAGCTGTGGAAACTATGGGCCTGGCCCCTGAGGGGGCCCGCCTCTTAGATTCAGGTCTCTCGACTGAGGTCGCTGAGACCATCCTTCACTCCAGAGCTCCAGCCACAAGGAAGGCGTATGCCGCCAGGTGGAAACTGTTCACCTCCTGGTGCAGAGAACGGCAGGTAGACCCAGTTAACTGCCCAGTGTTTGCAGTGCTGGAGTTCCTGCAGCAACGCTTCTCTACAGGTCTATCCCCGTCCACACTGAAGGTGTACGTAGCGGGTTTGTCTGCATGCCATGTCCCTCTAAATGGAGTTTCTCTGGGGAGACACCCACTGGTATCATGCTTCCTTCGTGGCACCCGGAGGCTGAGGCCAGCAGCCGGCATGAGGGTGCCATCCTGGGACCTGGCCATTGTACTAGAAGGCCTCTCCCGTGCTCCGTTTGAGCCCATTGAGGAGGTCCCTGACAAGTTCGTGACCCTCAAGACGATCTTCTTACTTGCCATCTCTTCTCTGAAGAGGATTGGTGATATGCAAGCTCTGTCGGTGGCGCCCTCTTGCTTGGAATTTTCACCCGGGATGGTCAAGGCGTTTCTACTACCTTCACCCGGGTATGTCCCCAAGGTCCCAACTAACATCGTTGGGCCTATTGTGCTGCAAGCCTTCTGCCCTCCTCCTTTTTTGACGTCGGACCAGAGGAAGCATAACCTCCTCTGCCCTGTGGAGGCTGTCCGAACAGTTGTTCGTGTGCTTTGGACCACCCAAGAGAGGGGGTCCTGTGTCTAAGCAGAGGATGAGCAAGTGGGTGGTTGAGGCCATCTCACTTGCTTACGAGTCGGCTGGTCAGCCTTCACCCTTGACTGTTCGAGCCCACTCGACCAGGAGTATGGCGGCTTCAAAAGCCGCCATACTCAGCCAGTCGCTCTATAGTCCTGCAATAATTTTGGTCAGTCAAAACAACATATCTGTTCCCAAGATTACGTAAGTACAGCAATATTATCTACATTACAAACCACATCATAGAAACACAATCCTGAAATAGGGGAACAAAATCCTCCATCAAAACTACCTTTGAACTGTGGTTAATTTCATAGTTAAAAAAAAAGCCTGTCGCTCTATCGTCCTGCAATCATTTTGGTCAGTGAAAACAACATATCTGTTCCCAAGATTACGTAAGTACAGCAATATTATCTACATTACAAACCATATCATAGAAACACAATCCTGAAATAGGGGAACAAAATCCTCCATGAAAACTACCTTTGAACTGTGGTTAATTTCATCGTTAAAAAAAACAAGCCTGTCGCTCTATCGTCCTGCAATCATTTTGGTCAGTGAAAACAACATATCTGTTCCCAAGATTACGTAAGTACAGCAATATTATCTACATTACCAATCACATCATAGAAACACAATCCTGAAATAGGGAAAAAATCCTCCAAGAAAAACTACCTTTGAACTGTGGTTAATTTCATCGTTAAAAAAACAAGCCTGTCGCTCTATCGTCCAGCAATCATTTTGGTCAGTGAAAACAACATATCTGTTCCCAAGATTACGTAAGTACAGCAATATTATCTACATTACCAATCACATCATAGAAACACAATCCTGAAATAGGGAAACAAAATCCTCCATCAAAACTACCTTTGAACTGTGGTTAATTTCATCGTTAAAAAATAAAGCATGTCGCTTTATCGTCCTGCAATCATTTTGGTCAGTAAAAACAACATATCTGTTCCCAAGATTACGTAAGTACAGCAATATTATCTACATTACAAACCACATCATAGAAACACAATCCTGAAATAGGGGAAAAAATTCCTCCAAGAAAAACTACCTTTGAACTGTGGTTAATTTAATCGTTGAAAAAAAAAAGCCTGTCGCTCTATCGTCCTGCAATCATTTTGGTCAGTGAAAACAACATATCTGTTCCCAAGATTACGTAAGTACAGCAATATTATCTACATTACCAATCACATCATAGAAACACAATCCTGAAATACGGGAAAAAATTCCTCCAAGAAAAACTACCTTTGAACTGTGGTTAATTTCATTGTTAAAAAAACAAGCCTGTCGCTCTATCGTCCTGCAATCATTTTGGTCAGTGAAAACAACATATCTGTTCCCAAGATTACGTAAGTACAGCAATATTATCTACATTACAAACCATATCATAGAAACACAATCCTGAAATAGGGAAAAAAATCCTCCAAGAAAAACTACCTTTGAACTGTGGTTAATTTAATCGTTAAAAAAATAAGGCCTGTCGCTCTATCGTCCTGCAATCATTTTGGTCAGTGAAAACAACATATCTGTTCCCAAGATTACGTAAGTACAGCAATATTATCTACATTACAAACCATATCATAGAAACACAATCCTGAAATAGGGGAACAAAATCCTCCATGAAAACTACCTTTGAACTGTGGTTAATTTCATCGTTAAAAAAAACAAGCCTGTCGCTCTATCGTCCTGCAATCATTTTGGTCAGTGAAAACAACATATCTGTTCCCAAGATTACGTAAGTACAGCAATATTATCTACATTACAAACCATATCATAGAAACACAATCCTGAAATAAGGGAAAAAATTCCTCCAAGAAAAACTACCTTTGAACTGTGGTTAATTTAATCGTTAAAAAAACAAGGCCTGTCGCTCTATCGTCCTGCAATCATTTTGGTCAGTGAAAACAACATATCTGTTCCCAAGATTACGTAAGTACAGCAATATTATCTACATTACAAACCATATCATAGAAACACAATCCTGAAATAAGGGAAAAAAATCCTCCAAGAAAAACTACCTTTGAACTGTGGTTAATTTCATCGTTAAAAAAACAAGCCTGTCGCTCTATCGTCCTGCAATCATTTTGGTCAGTGAAAACAACATATCTGTTCCCAAGATTACGTAAGTACAGCAATATTATCTACATTACCAATCACATCATAGAAACACAATCCTGAAATAGGGGAAAAAAATCCTCCAAGAAAAACTACCTTTGAACTGTGGTTATTTTAAAAAAGCTTAATCTTTCAAATTCTCCCAGATAAGAAGAGCATTTATTTTCGTATAGTTGCTACGAAGAAAAGAAGATATTTTGTTAAAGAAATTCCTTTCCAAACCATCGTCAATGTAACAGTAATTGGAGAAGGAAATCAAGGCGTTTTGCAAAAGTATACACTTACTAATACAGCATAAAATAAAAAACTGGTAGTACACCAGGCATATTTGACTCTGGTGGGACTCGAACCCACAACCTTTGAATCACATCGCTATAACTGCCTAGAAGTCCAATGCGAAACACAATCCATTGGGCCTCCAAGAAAAACTAGAGCCAGTCGCTCTATCGTCCTGCAATCATTTTGGTCAGTGAAAACAACATATCTGTTCCCAAGATTACGTAAGTACAGCAATATTATCTACATTACAAACCACATCATAGAAACACAATCCTGAAATAGGGGAAAAAATCCTCCAAGAAAACTACCTTTGAACTGTGGTTAATTTCATCGTTAAAAAAAAAAGCCTGTCGCTCTATCGTCCTGCAATCATTTTGGTCAGTGAAAACAACATATCTGTTCCCAAGATTACGTAAGTACAGCAATATTATCTACATTACAAACCATATCATAGAAACACAATCCTGAAATAGGGAAAAAATCCTCCATCAAAACTACCTTTGAACTGTGGTTAATTTCATCGTTAAAAAAAACAAGCCTGTCGCTCTATCGTCCTGCAATCATTTTGGTCAGTGAAAACAACATATCTGTTCCCAAGATTACGTAAGTACAGCAATATTATCTACATTACAAACCATATCATAGAAACACAATCCTGAAATAAGGGAAAAAATTCCTCCAAGAAAAACTACCTTTGAACTGTGGTTAATTTCATCGTTAAAAAAACAAGCCTGTCGCTCTATCGTCCTGCAATCATTTTGGTCAGTGAAAACAACATATCTGTTCCCAAGATTACGTAAGTACAGCAATATTATCTACATTACAAACCACATCATAGAAACACAATCCTGAAATAGGGGAACAAAATCCTCCATGAAAACTACCTTTGAACTGTGGTTAATTTCATCGTTAAAAAAAAAAAAAAAGCCTGTCGCTCTATCGTCCTGCAATCATTTTGGTCAGTGAAAACAACATATCTGTTCCCAAGATTACGTAAGTACAGCAATATTATCTACATTACCAATCACATCATAGAAACACAATCCTGAAATAAGGGAAAAAATTCCTCCAAGAAAAACTACCTTTGAACTGTGGTTAATTTCATAGTTAAAAAAAAAGCCTGTCGCTCTATCGTCCTGCAATCATTTTGGTCAGTGAAAACAACATATCTGTTCCCAAGATTACGTAAGTACAGCAATATTATCTACATTACCAATCATATCATAGAAACACAATCCTGAAATAGGGGAAAAAGAACTGTGGTTAATTTCATCGTTAAAAAAACAAGCCTGTCGCTCTATCGTCCTGCAATCATTTTGGTCAGTGAAAACAACATATCTGTTCCCAAGATTACGTAAGTACAGCAATATTATCTACATTACAAACCACATCATAGAAACACAATCCTGAAATAGGGGAAAAAATTCCTCCAAGAAAAACTACCTTTGAACTGTGGTTAATTTCATAGTTAAAAAAAAAGCCTGTCGCTCTATCGTCCTGCAATCATTTTGGTCAGTGAAAACAACATATCTGTTCCCAAGATTACGTAAGTACAGCAATATTATCTACATTACCAATCATATCATAGAAACACAATCCTGAAATAGGGGAACAAAATCCTCCATGAAAACTACCTTTGAACTGTGGTTAATTTCATCGTTAAAAAAAACAAGCCTGTCGCTCTATCGTCCTGCAATCATTTTGGTCAGTGAAAACAACATATCTGTTCCCAAGATTACGTAAGTACAGCAATATTATCTACATTACAAATCACATCATAGAAACACAATCCTGAAATAGGGGAAAAAAATCCTCCAAGAAAAACTACCTTTGAACTGTGGTTAATTTAATCGTTAAAAAAAACAAGCCTGTCGCTCTATCGTCCTGCAATCATTTTGGTCAGTGAAAACAACATATCTGTTCCCAAGATTACGTAAGTACAGCAATATTATCTACATTACAAACCATATCATAGAAACACAATCCTGAAATAGGGGAACAAAATCCTCCATGAAAACTACCTTTGAACTGTGGTTAATTTCATCGTTAAAAAAACAAGCCTGTCGCTCTATCGTCCTGCAATCATTTTGGTCAGTGAAAACAACATATCTGTTCCCAAGATTACGTAAGTACAGCAATATTATCTACATTACCAATCACATCATAGAAACACAATCCTGAAATAGGGGAAAAAATTCCTCCAAGAAAAACTACCTTTGAACTGTGGTTAATTTCATCGTTAAAAAAAAAAAACAAGCCTGTTCTATCCTGCAATCATTTTTCAGTGAAAACAAAAACATCATAGAAACACAATCCTGAAATAGGGGAAAAAAATAAGGCCTGTCGCTCTACGAAGAACCCACAATTTTGTCCTGCAATCATTTTGGTCAGTGAAAACAACATATCTGTTCCCAAGATTACGTAAGTACAGCAATATTATCTACATTACAAACCATATCATAGAAACACAATCCTGAAATAGGGAACAAAATCCTCCATGAAAACTACCTTTGAACTGTGGTTAATTTTCCGTTAAAAAAAAAGCCTGTCGCTCTATCGTCCTGCAATCATTTTGGTCAGTGAAAACAACATATCTGTTCCCAAGATTACGTAAGTACAGCAATATTATCTACATTACCAATCACATCATAGAAACACAATCCTGAAATAAGGGAAAAAATTCCTCCAAGAAAAACTACCTTTGAACTGTGGTTAATTTCATCGTTAAAAAAAACAAGCCTGTCGCTCTATCGTCCTGCAATCATTTTGGTCAGTGAAAACAACATATCTGTTCCCAAGATTACGTAAGTACAGCAATATTATCTACATTACCAATCATATCATAGAAACAAAATCCTGAAATAGGGGAACAAAATCCTCCATGAAAACTACCTTTGAACTGTGGTTAATTTCATCGTTAAAAAAACAAGCCTGTCGCTCTATCGTCCTGCAATCATTTTGGTCAGTGAAAACAACATATCTGTTCCCAAGATTACGTAAGTACAGCAATATTATCTACATTACAAACCACATCATAGAAACACAATCCTGAAATAAGGGAAAAAATTCCTCCAAGAAAACTACCTTTGAACTGTGGTTAATTTCATCGTTAAAAAAACAAGCCTGTCGCTCTATCGTCCTGCAATCATTTTGGTCAGTGAAAACAACATATCTGTTCCCAAGATTACGTAAGTACAGCAATATTATCTACATTACCAATCACATCATAGAAACACAATCCTGAAATAGGGGAACAAAATCCTCCATGAAAACTACCTTTGAACTGTGGTTAATTTCATCGTTAAAAAAACAAGCCTGTCGCTCTATCGTCCTGCAATCATTTTGGTCAGTGAAAACAACATATCTGTTCCCAAGATTACGTAAGTACAGCAATATTATCTACATTACCAATCACATCATAGAAACACAATCCTGAAATAAGGGAAAAAATTCCTCCAAGAAAAACTACTTTTGAACTGTGGTTAATTTCATAGTTAAAAAAAAAGCCTGTCGCTCTATCGTCCTGCAATCATTTTGGTCAGTGAAAACAACATATCTGTTCCCAAGATTACGTAAGTACAGCAATATTATCTACATTACCAATCACATCATAGAAACACAATCCTGAAATAGGGGAACAAAATCCTCCATGAAAACTACCTTTGAACTGTGGTTAATTTCATCGTAAAAAAAAAACAAGCCTGTCGCTCTATCGTCCTGCAATCATTTTGGTCAGTGAAAACAACATATCTGTTCCCAAGATTACGTAAGTACAGCAATATTATCTACATTACCAATCACATCATAGAAACACAATCCTGAAATAGGGGAAAAAATTCCTCCAAGAAAAACTACCTTTGAACTGTGGTTAATTTCATCGTTAAAAAAAAACAAGCCTGTCGCTCTATCGTCCTGCAATCATTTTGGTCAGTGAAAACAACATATCTGTTCCCAAGATTACGTAAGTACAGCAATATTATCTACATTACAAACCATATCATAGAAACACAATCCTGAAATAGGGAACAAAATTCCTCCAAGAAAACTACCTTTGAACTGTGGTTAATTTCATCGTTAAAAAAAACAAGCCTGTCATTTTGGCTCTATCGTCCTGCAATCATTTTGGTCAGTGAAAACAACATATCTGTTCCCAAGATTACGTAAGTACAGCAATATTATCTACATTACAAATCACATCATAGAAACACAATCCTGAAATAAGGGAAAAAATTCCTCCAAGAAAAACTACCTTTGAACTGTGGTTAATTTCATCGTTAAAAAAACAAGCCTGTCGCTCTATCGTCCTGCAATCATTTTGGTCAGTGAAAACAACATATCTGTTCCCAAGATTACGTAAGTACAGCAATATTATCTACATTACAAACCATATCATAGAAACACAATCCTGAAATAGGGGAACAAAATCCTCCATGAAAACTACCTTTGAACTGTGGTTAATTTCATCGTTAAAAAAACAAGCCTGTCGCTCTATCGTCCTGCAATCATTTTGGTCAGTGAAAACAACATATCTGTTCCCAAGATTACGTAAGTACAGCAATATTATCTACATTACCAATCACATCATAGAAACACAATCCTGAAATAAGGGAAAAAATTCCTCCAAGAAAAACTACTTTTGAACTGTGGTTAATTTCATAGTTAAAAAAAAAGCCTGTCGCTCTATCGTCCTGCAATCATTTTGGTCAGTGAAAACAACATATCTGTTCCCAAGATTACGTAAGTACAGCAATATTATCTACATTACCAATCACATCATAGAAACACAATCCTGAAATAGGGGAAAAAAAATCCTCCATCAAGAAAACAAGATATTTGTTCCCAAGAAAACTACCTTTGAACTGTGGTTAATTTCATCGTAAAAAAAAAACAAGCCTGTCGCTCTATCGTCCTGCAATCATTTTGGTCAGTGAAAACAACATATCTGTTCCCAAGATTACGTAAGTACAGCAATATTATCTACATTACCAATCACATCATAGAAACACAATCCTGAAATAGGGTTATTTTTTAATCTTTCAAAAAAAATTCCTCCAAGAAAAACTACCTTTGAACTGTGGTTAATAAAATTCAAAAAAAAAAATTTGACTCTGGTGGGACTCAAGCCTGTCGCTCTATCGTCCTGCAATCATTTTGGTCAGTGAAAACAACATATCTGTTCCCAAGATTACGTAAGTACAGCAATATTATCTACATTACCAATCACATCATAGAAACACAATCCTGAAATAGGGGAACAAAATCCTCCAAGAAAAACTACCTTTGAACTGTGGTTAATTTCATCGTTAAAAAAACAAGCCTGTCGCTCTATCGTCCTGCAATCATTTTGGTCAGTGAAAACAACATATCTGTTCCCAAGATTACGTAAGTACAGCAATATTATCTACATTACCAATCACATCGTAGAAACACAATCCTGAAATAGGGGGAAAAAATCCTCCAAGAAAAACTACCTTTGAACTGTGGTTAATTTAATCGTTAAAAAAAAAGCCTGTCGCTCTATCGTCCTGCAATCATTTTGGTCAGTGAAAACAACATATCTGTTCCCAAGATTACGTAAGTACAGCAATATTATCTACATTACAAACCATATCATAGAAACACAATCCTGAAATAGGGGAACAAAATCCTCCATGAAAACTACCTTTGAACTGTGGTTAATTTCATCGTTAAAAAAACAAGCCTGTCGCTCTATCGTCCTGCAATCATTTTGGTCAGTGAAAACAACATATCTGTTCCCAAGATTACGTAAGTACAGCAATATTATCTACATTACCAATCACATCATAGAAACACAATCCTGAAATAGGGAAAAAATTCCTCCAAGAAAAACTACCTTTGAACTGTGGTTAATTTCATAGTTAAAAAAAAAAAGCCTGTCGCTCTATCGTCCTGCAATCATTTTGGTCAGTGAAAACAACATATCTGTTCCCAAGATTACGTAAGTACAGCAATATTATCTACATTACCAATCACATCGTAGAAACACAATCCTGAAATAGGGGGAAAAAATCCTCCAAGAAAAACTACCTTTGAACTGTGGTTAATTTAATCGTTAAAAAAACAAGCCTGTCGCTCTATCGTCCTGCAATCATTTTGGTCAGTGAAAACAACATATCTGTTCCCAAGATTACGTAAGTACAGCAATATTATCTACATTACCAATCACATCATAGAAACACAATCCTGAAATAAGGGAAAAAATTCCTCCAAGAAAAACTACTTTTGAACTGTGGTTAATTTCATAGTTAAAAAAAAAAGCCTGTCGCTCTATCGTCCTGCAATCATTTTGGTCAGTGAAAACAACATATCTGTTCCCAAGATTACGTAAGTACAGCAATATTATCTACATTACCAATCACATCATAGAAACACAATCCTGAAATAGGGGAAAAAATCCTCCAAGAAAAACTACCTTTGAACTGTGGTTAATTTCATCGTTAAAAAAACAAGCCTGTCGCTCTATCGTCCTGCAATCATTTTGGTCAGTGAAAACAACATATCTGTTCCCAAGATTACGTAAGTACAGCAATATTATCTACATTACCAATCACATCATAGAAACACAATCCTGAAATAGGGGAAAAAAATTCCTCCAAGAAAAACTACCTTTGAACTGTGGTTAATTTCATACTCGTTCGAACCCACAAAAAAAAAAAAGCCTGTCGCTCTATCGTCCTGCAATCATTTTGGTCAGTGAAAACAACATATCTGTTCCCAAGATTACGTAAGTACAGCAATATTATCTACATTACCAATCACATCATAGAAACACAATCCTGAAATAGGGGAACAAAATCCTCCAGAAAAACTACCTTTGAACTGTGGTTAATTTCATCGTTAAAAAAACAAGCCTGTCGCTCTATCGTCCTGCAATCATTTTGGTCAGTGAAAACAACATATCTGTTCCCAAGATTACGTAAGTACAGCAATATTATCTACATTACCAATCACATCATAGAAACACAATCCTGAAATATCTGGGGAAAAAATCCTCCAAGAAAAACTACCTTTGAACTGTGGTTAATTTCATCGTTAAAAAAACAAGCCTGTCGCTCTATCGTCCTGCAATCATTTTGGTCAGTGAAAACAACATATCTGTTCCCAAGATTACGTAAGTACAGCAATATTATCTACATTACAAATCACATCATAGAAACACAATCCTGAAATAGGGGAACAAAATCCTCCAAGAAAACTACCTTTGAACTGTGGTTAATTTCATCGTTAAAAAAAAACAAGCCTGTCGCTCTATCGTCCTGCAATCATTTTGGTCAGTGAAAACAACATATCTGTTCCCAAGATTACGTAAGTACAGCAATATTATCTACATTACCAATCACATCATAGAAACACAATCCTGAAATAGGGGAAAAAATTCCTCCAAGAAAAACTACTTTTGAACTGTGGTTAATTTCATAGTTATAAAAAAAGCCTGTCGCTCTATCGTCCTGCAATCATTTTGGTCAGTGAAAACAACATATCTGTTCCCAAGATTACGTAAGTACAGCAATATTATCTACATTACCAATCACATCATAGAAACACAATCCTGAAATAGGGGAAAAAATCCTCCAAGAAAAACTACCTTTGAACTGTGGTTAATTTCATCGTTAAAAAAAACAAGCCTGTCGCTCTATCGTCCTGCAATCATTTTGGTCAGTGAAAACAACATATCTGTTCCCAAGATTACGTAAGTACAGCAATATTATCTACATTACCAATCACATCATAGAAACACAATCCTGAAATAGGGAAAAAAATTCCTCCAAGAAAAACTACCTTTGAACTGTGGTTAATTTCATAGTTAAAAAAAAAAAGCCTGTCGCTCTATCGTCCTGCAATCATTTTGGTCAGTGAAAACAACATATCTGTTCCCAAGATTACGTAAGTACAGCAATATTATCTACATTACCAATCACATCATAGAAACACAATCCTGAAATAGGGGAAAAAAATTCCTCCAAGAAAAACTACCTTTGAACTGTGGTTATTTTAAAAAAGCTTAATCTTTCAAATTCTCCCAGATAAGAAGAGCATTTATTTTCGTATAGTTGCTACGAAGAAAAGAAGATATTTTGTTAAAGAAATTCCTTTCCAAACCATCGTCAATGTAACAGTAATTGGAGAAGGAAATCAAGGCGTTTTGCAAAAGTATACACTTACTAATACAGCATAAAATAAAAAACTGGTAGTACACCAGGCATATTTGACTCTGGTGGGACTCGAACCCACAACCTTTGAATCACATCGCTATAACTGCCTAGAAGTCCAATGCGCTATCCATTGCGCCACAGAGCCAGTCGCTCTATAGTCCTGCAATCATTTTGGTCAGTCAAAACAACATATCTGTTCCCAAGATTACGTAAGTACAGCAATATTATCTACATTACAAACCACATCATAGAAACACAATCCTGAAATAGGGAACAAAATCCTCCATGAAAACTACCTTTGAACTGTGGTTAATTTCATCGTTAAAAAAACAAGCCTGTCGCTCTATCGTCCTGCAATCATTTTGGTCAGTGAAAACAACATATCTGTTCCCAAGATTACGTAAGTACAGCAATATTATCTACATTACCAATCACATCATAGAAACACAATCCTGAAATAGGGGAACAAAATCCTCCATGAAAACTACCTTTGAACTGTGGTTAATTTCATCGTTAAAAAAAACAAGCCTGTCGCTCTATCGTCCTGCAATCATTTTGGTCAGTGAAAACAACATATCTGTTCCCAAGATTACGTAAGTACAGCAATATTATCTACATTACCAATCACATCATAGAAACACAATCCTGAAATAGGGGAAAAAAATCCTCCAAGAAAACTACCTTTGAACTGTGGTTAATTTCATCGTTAAAAAAAAAAAGCCTGTCGCTCTATCGTCCTGCAATCATTTTGGTCAGTGAAAACAACATATCTGTTCCCAAGATTACGTAAGTACAGCAATATTATCTACATTACCAATCACATCATAGAAACACAATCCTGAAATAGGGAACAAAATTCCTCCAAGAAAACTACCTTTGAACTGTGGTTAATTTCATCGTTAAAAAAACAAGCCTGTCGCTCTATCGTCCTGCAATCATTTTGGTCAGTCAAAACAAAAACATACTTTATCACCAAAGTATAAGTACTTCAATAAT
The DNA here is from genome assembly GCA_029465975.1 of Dallia pectoralis. Classification (NCBI taxonomy): domain Eukaryota; kingdom Metazoa; phylum Chordata; class Actinopteri; order Esociformes; family Umbridae; genus Dallia; species Dallia pectoralis. The sequence continues at coordinate 17,371,453 of CM055742.1, read as the reverse complement.
GAGATGAAGTGAAATGTAGATTGATGTAAACCATATGTTGCTTTTAAAGTGTTGCATTTGTTTTCATAAAACCTCCGTCTGAATCTTATTCATTTGAAATAAACCAGTCGATGTTGAAGACCTCTTATTGTCCCGTCCTGCTAAAACACAAAGGCTATGCTATACCGACAGCATTTTGCTGCCTCCTTCTGACCAAATATTGTCATTACAAGGTATTGGGAAGACAAATCAACATTACATCTATCAGTGACCCATTACTTCTGCTGCAAAAACAAACGAAAAACAACAACAAGCGGTTACTGTAAGATTAACACATGCAACTACCATAGCTGTTTTGTACAGAAGTCAAAAAACAGCCATGCAACATCAAATTCATGAAATTTTATTTAACACATTTCTAAAACTTTATTTATTCACAGTGACTGCATGACAACATGCGAACAATGTGTATAATTCTCAAATGATTCCTATTCAGAACAACCTTCAATCACATTGGCACATTATGGGCAAATAAAGAAATCCATTTACATCCCTGCCCATGACATATAGTGGTGGATGGGTGTGGTTAATACTGCGCCAATATAAACACCAATCACAGCATTAATTAAATTACAATTCAATAATTGGTAGGTCTCCAGAACAGAGATTCAACACTTTGCCAAAAAGCAAGATCAGTGGAGAATCTCTGCTATTATCGGCCTAGCAAGTCCAAATCAAACATACTTTACAAGGGAAGAACTTTAACTAGCTATTGAATTTCAATGCAATTGTCATTATTTGATCTAATGGGCTTGTCTTGGTTCAGGCAACAACAGAGAGACTATTAGGCGCTGTGGCTTGGTTGGTTAACACTAGAAGCGCCGGAGGTGGGTCATTTTTGACCCAGAGGCACGTAAAAAAAATCTTTTGCGGCGCTCTTTTAACTTGCAGAAAAATCCTTTTAGATATGCTCCTAGATATGCATGCTTTATCCCCTGTTTTTTTCCTGTTAAAATAATCACTGGAAATGCGAATTTAAAGCTATTTTGCCGAAGTTACGTGCTAAGTGGCTATCCGCCATCTTGGTTTGTATTTTCTTCACCAGTATATCTTGTTTTCTGTCACCAGGTGGCGCTTGAAACACCGAAACCAAGTCGCATTTTCTGCAAGTGAATATCATGCAACGTGATATTATACAAACACAATGATTATTTTAAATTAAACCAAATAAATGTTTACTTATTGTAGACAATTTTGAGTTAACATGAATGACATGAATATAATCGTGTTGCTTTTGTATAACGAAGCGGCATCAGGGAAGTTCTGGAACAACAAACTTATAGGCTATGTTTCACAGCCAAGAGTATTTCACTTTTAAAGATGATTTTCAAACAATAATGGCCTACTGAAACAATAGGCAATTAATAATAGTTGATACATAAACAATATTAGGCTATGTAATATATATGTGTATACGATGTACGTGGTGTGAAAAGAGCCGTAACTTACATAGACTAATATAGACTGCTAATTAATATTGTTCACCGATATTATCACACTGATTATTTTAAATTAAACCAAATTAATTTAGATGTATTGCAGACTATAATAGAGGTAAATGCGGTACATTTTCTGACTTGAATATCGTCCTGTTGCTTCGTCATCGAAGCATCAAGGTAAATCAATAATAATAACTTTTTTATGTGAAGTTGAAACGCTCTATGCGTTTATTCAAGTTATATTCTGTTATAATGCATTATTGCATTGCATTGATAATATTAAACTAATTTGATATCGATGTGGCCAAGCAACGCCCCTACTGTTGAAACACGGAAACCTATCTTGGACACCGGCCGTAACTTTTCAAGAAATTAAAATAATTGACCACGTCCTCCACCACATTGTCAAAGTTGGTATATTGTCTTTCCTTCAGCTATGTTTGTGTCATTATATTCATGATTTGCTAAAATAAAGTAATATCGGAGTTACAACAAGGCACTTAGTATTGAATGCGAGTTGACGTTTTGCTCATCATTGACTTGAACGGGCATTACATTCTTATTACCAACTTTTAGTTGACATATTTTATGTATATAGTAGCTAGATAATATATAATCTCATTGTATACACTAGTCAAATGTAAAACGTGAACTGAATATTTAGGAAAGTTTTATTTATTCAGAAAAGTGTTTGTTCGTGTCACGGATGCTCCGGCGTAGTGCGGTGAAAGCCATTGCAGAGTCGTAGGAACCGTTCAAAATAAGGTTTATTGCGAAGTTGAACACAAAACAAACCGATCACGGCGAAAATCCTATACTGTTAAACTGAAAGTAAAAGTGCGCATATCGCGTCTTAACACAAATACGTCTCTTAATAACAGTCCGATATACACCAGCACTCACCTCTATAATACAGTGACATTCAAACAATGCTAAGCAAGGAGTGACTTGCTAGCGACCCCTTTATATCCCTCATGATTACAATTACAAACAGCCGTGAGACAAACGTAAACAAGGAAGTGGAACAAGGAAGTGCATCACCGAAATATGTCCGTGTAGCAACGCCACCACACCAATCGTGACAGTATCCCCCACTAAAAGGCTAGCTCCCCAGATAGCCGACGGAAACACAAAAACAAAACAAGGGAGCAACAGGGAGAGAACCCACAGTCAAACCCAAAAGGGTCAGTCCAGGACCGCAGGTCCAGCCCTGAATAGGCCTCGGTGGGCTGGGAGGCCGCCATCTAGTGCGGCTGAGAGGCCGCCATCTAGTGCGGCTGAGAGGCCGCCATCTTGTGCGGCTGAGAGTGCGTAGTGGCGGCGGCCATCGTGGGCGACGTGGCGGAGGCCATCGTGGGCGGCGTGGCGGCGGCCATCGTGGGCGGCGTGGCGGCGGCCATCGTGGGCGACGTGGCGGCGGCCATCGTGGGCGGCGTGGCGGCGGCCATCGTGAGCGTAGTCGTGGCGGCGGCCATCGTGAGCGTAGTCGTGGCGGCGGCCATCGTGAGCGTAGTCGTGGCGGCGGCCATCGTGAGCGTAGTCGTGGCGGCGGCCATCGTGAGCCTAGTCGTGGCGGCGGCCATCGTGAGCGTCGTCGTGGCGGCGGCCATCGTGAGCGTCGTCGTGGCGGCGGCCATCGTGAGCGTCGTCGTGGCGGCGGCCATCGTGAGCGTCGTCGTGGCGGCGGCCATCGTGAGCGTCGTCGTGGCGGCGGCCATCGTGAGCGCGTCGTCGTGGCGGCGGCCATCGTGAGCGCGTCGTGGCGGCGGCCATCGTGGCGCCGTCGTGGCGGCGGCCATCGTGAGCGTCGTCGCGGCGGCGGCCATCGTGAGCGTCGTCGCGGCGGCCATCGTGAGCGTCGTCGCGGCGGCGGCCATCGTGAGCGTCGCCGCGGCGCGGCCATCGCTGGCGTGACGACAACAGCCATCTTGGGCGCTGGCGTGACGGCGGGGCCATCGTGGACGCTGGCGTGACGGCGGCAGCCATCTTGGGCGCTGGCGTGGCGACGGCAGCCATCTTGAGCGCTGGCGTGACGGCAACAGCCATCTTGGGCGCTGGCGTGACGGCAACAGCCATCTTGGGCGCCGGCGTGACGGCGGGGACCATCGTGGACGCTGGCGTGACGGCGGCAACAGCCATCGTGGGCGCTGGCGTGACGGCGGGGAGCCATCGTGGACGCTGGCGTGACGGCGGCAGCCATCTTGGGCGCTGGCGTGGCGACGGCAACAGCCATCTTGGGCGCTGGTGTGACGGCAACAGCCATCGTGGGCGCTGGCGTGACGGCAACAGCCATCTTGGGCGCTGGCGTGACGGCGGGGACCATCGTGGACGCTGGCGTGACGGCGGCAGCCATCTTGGCGCTGGCGTGGCGACGGCAACAGCCATCTTGGGCGCTGGTGTGACGGCAACAGCCATCGTGGGCGCTGGCGTGACGGCGGGAGCCATCGTGGACGCTGGCGTGACGGCAACAGCCATCTTGGGCGCTGGCGTGACGACGGCAACAGCCATCTCGGGCGCAGGCGTAGCGGAGGCCATCTCGGGCGCAGGCGTAGCTGAGGCCATCTCGGGCACAGGCGTAGCTGAGGCCATCTCGGGCACAGGCGTAGCTGAGGCCATCTCGGGCACAGGCGTAGCTGAGGCCATCTCGGGCACAGGCGTAGCTGAGGCCATCTCAGGGGCAGGCGTAGCTGAGGCCATCTCGGGCACAGGCGTAGCTGAGGCCATCTCGGGCACAGGCGTAGCTGAGGCCATCTCGGGCACAGGCGTAGCTGAGGCCATCTCGGCACAGGCGTAGCTGAGGCCATCTCAGGGGCAGGCGTAGCTGAGGCCATCTCGGGCACAGGCGTAGCTGAGGCCATCTCGGGCACAGGCGTAGCTGAGGCCATCTCGGGCACAGGCGTAGCTGAGGCCATCTCGGGCACAGGCGTAGCTGAAGCCATCTCGGGCGCAGGCGTGGCGGAGGCGATCTCTGGCGTCAGATCTTGAAAGTCCAGCCATGCCTTCCACCACGCCCTAATGACAGCCGGGGCTGCTTATGTAACCCCTCCGGGGATTTCTCTGTCCCGGAGGTAGGTGGTCGGAAAGGGTCTTCCCACGGCGGGGGTAGTGGCTGTAGCTCCAGGGCTCTTGCTGGCCCTGGCTGCAGCCCCGGAACAGTGGGCGGTGTCTTCTGCCCGCCCCAGCCGAACGTCCGATGTTGCAGGGACTAGTCGACTGAGGACGGGATCCCATAGCAGGGCGTCTTCCAGGAGTCCTCCTCCACTCGCTCAGACTGCCTCCTCATCATCCGAGGAGAGGGAGTCGGACCCCCAATCACCCTGCCAGGTGTAGCGCTGCTCCTGCTGCTCCGTGGGTTGACGGTGAGCTTCATACCTCGGAGCGCTATAGCTTGCCCCTCCGAGGAATCCACTTACCGTCCGGCTCTGCGGGCTTCTTGGGTGGCTTAGCATTCTGTCACGGATGCTCCGGCGTAGTGCGGTGAAAGCCATTGCAGAGTCGTAGGAACCGTTCAAAATAAGGTTTATTGCGAAGTTGAACACAAAACAAACCGATCACGGCGAAAATCCTATACTGTTAAACTGAAAGTAAAAGTGCGCATATCGTCTTAACACAAATACGTCTCTTAATAACAGTCCGATATACACCAGCACTCACCTCTATAATACAGTGACATTCAAACAATGCTAAGCAAGGAGTGACTTGCTAGCGACCCCTTTATATCCCTCATGATTACAATTACAAACAGCCGTGAGACAAACGTAAACAAGGAAGTGGAACAAGGAAGTGCATCACCGAAATATGTCCGTGTAGCAACGCCACCACACCAATCGTGACAGTTCGGCATGAATGTGTGTACAGACACGGAATTTACATTGGCAGGAAGGTGCATAAATAAAACATGAATAGAACAATATACATTATACTAAGGGGTAGATAGTAATATACAAAAAAATGTTGTAAGCATATTAATGTTTATATTCTTTTCATTTCGATGCACAACAATACTTTGTTGAAGACTCTTGTAGGCTATATTAACACTGATGTTAATTCGTTAGACTCTGCTAGCCACCGAGTCGTGCCTGGTACCATTGGATAGAGGAGGTCCCACAGAATCACCCATGCTTTGAATGGAGTAAATCAGATAATGTGTGCCGGAGATATGGCTTATTGAACGTGGGCAGTACAACCGAGCCCACAATGACTGGCTGCGCTGGGAACAGAGACCATATAGTCGGAGTTCCAGCGGATGAACCACGCCTCTCACAGCCGAATGGTTGGAAGGATATGGGGATTCCCACAGAACCACGCCTTTCACAGAAGGATAGGGGGATTCCCACAGAATTACGCATACTTTGAATGGAGTGAATCGGATATAACGTGTCATTGGAATTCACATAGGAATACAGGCATATTTTTGTATTAGATAATTTAATTTAAAACCTTATATTTGTGGGCTGACATTGACAAAACTGCTGATGCGGATTTACTACCTTCCCCAGCCGACGTGAAAAAAAACGGAATTATAGTCATGGAAAGTCAAGGCTGAACATTGTACATTGATTTTAATTACTAAATGCAACGCCAGCGGGCGCAGGCTGTTTGTTGGCTAGAAATTTCTAAATATAAATGAGTTCAGCAAGTTTAGAGACGTCGGTCTTTAGGCTTCATTCACATGCAAATCCCGACCATTTACAATGCAATCCGTTTGCCCCACACCCCCAACAACAGACTCCTCTATATCTTACAATGCAATCCGCTCTCCCCCAATAAGACTTCCATATCTTAGAACTTAGTTCGCGAAATCATCCAACCATAAGAAAAACTAGACCGATTTGCACAAAACGAAATAGTTATTTTCTCAAATGTTCTCCAAACTCATCCGTCAGTTCCAAAGTCTCACAGTATAATATGATAATAGCTGCCGGGTACTAACTTCAGGCTATTCCTGTGGGGGCAGTGTCTTTATGATTTACATGTGAATGCGCGATAGAGGGAAACAATGGAACTGGCCAGCCAGTGACCTGAATTTTCTTCAAGAAAGGGAGATGATAAATACTTAGACCGTGTCTTTGTGTGGGTATATGTTAGAACGCTGTATAGAATTATTACAAAAATGCGTTGTACTGTTTTCTGTTCTATTTCCACGTTGGTTGTTGGTTAAAAGCAAACGTATTTACATATGTATAACATACATTTCTCACAAACTTGATTACGTGGGATAATTGCTTCATATAGTTAGTGTTATCTGGGCCAAAATAAGTGAGTTACATGAATCCGCCTCTTCAAATAGGATTATTGTCCCCAACCAAAGCATGTTTTATTCAGTGAGCTTCCTGTCAAATGCCGACAATTCGCGAGTCCGTATTATATTATTACAACAAGGTATTTGGTATTGAATGCGAGATGTACGTTTTGCTCATTATTGATTTGAACGGACATTACAGATTATGATAAATACTTTTAGGTTGTGTCTGTGTGGGTAAACCATACATTTCTCATGTGCGTCACATGAATTAAATACTTCATATCATATTAACTCAATCATGTCTACAATACGTCAAGTTAATTTTCGTTAATTTAAAATTATTTGTGGTATTATGGCACCATAAAGACCTAAATATACGTGCTTGTCGTTTTGTGGCTGTTTGCCTGTGATGGGACTAAAAATAATTTAGTGTGGTTACTCTAATTTCCAATGTGGCCAACTTTTCTGGACGGCTGATTTTCAAAAAATTAGTGCGTCGCACAGCGGCATGGTTGGTATCATTGGAAAGGTGAGTTTACACAGAATTAGGGAAAATTGGAAAGGTGTAAATCTGAAACTGCCGGCGGGAGAAACGGGTCCCAGAGTGTTATAGTAATGTTTTAAATTATGCTTTGTGTTTCCCGGGAGCCGAGAACAGCTGGGAGGAGAACGTGTTTCCGACACCAGAAGACAGGGGGAAAGGCCAAGGACAGTGTGTTTCTGAGCCCAGAGGTCAGCAAGCAGGGCAAAAAAGAGCTTGTGTTTCCCGGGAGCCGAGTACAGCTGGGAGGAGAACGTGTTTCTGACACCCGAAGACAGCGGCGATGGCGAAGGACAGTGTGTTTCTGAGAACAGAAAAGGACAGTGAGACCAGCAAAGGACAGTGTGTTTCTGAGACCAGAGGGCAGCGAGCAGGGCAAAAAAGAGTTTGTGTTTCCCGGGAGCCGAGAACAGCTGGGAGGAGAACATGTTTCTGACACCAGAAGAAAGGGGGAAAGGCCAAGGACAGGGTTTTCTGAGCCCAGAGGTCAGCGAGCAGGGCAAAAACAAGCTTGTGTTTCCGGGAGCCGAGTACAGCTGGGAGGAGAACGTGTTTCTGACACCCGAAGACAGCGGCGATGGCGAAGGACAGTGTGTTTCTGAGAACAGAAAAGGACAGTGAGACCAGCAAAGGACAGTGTGTTTCTGAGACCAGAGGGCAGCGAGCAGGGCAAAAAGAGTTTGTGTTTCCGGGAGCCGAGAACAGCTGGGAGGAGAACGTGTTTCTGACACCAGAAGACATGGGGAAAGGCCAAGGACAGTGTGTTTCTGAGCCCAGAGGTCAGCGAGCAGGGCAAAAAAGCTTGTGTTTCCCGGGAGCCGAGTACAGCTGGGAGGAGAACGTGTTTCTGACACCCGAAGACAGCGGCGATGGCGAAGGACAGTGTGTTTCTGAGAACAGAAAAGGACAGTGTGTTTCTGAGACCAGAGGGCAGCGAGCAGGGCAAAAATGAGCTTGTGTTTCTTGGCACCCGAGTACAGCTGGGAGGAGAACGTGTGTCTGACACCGAAGACAGGGGGAAAGGCCAGGGACAGTGTGTTTCTAAGACCAGAGGGCAGCGAGCAGGGCAAAAATGAGCTTGTGTTTCCCGGGAGCCGAGTACAGCTGGGAGGAGAACGTGTTTCTGACACCCAAAGACAGGGGGAAAGGCCAGGGACAGTGTGTTTCTGAGACCAGAAAAGGACAGTGAGACCAGCAAAGGACAGTGTGTTTCTGAGACCAGAGGGCCAAGGACAGTGTGTTTCTGAGCCCAGAGGTCAGCGAGCAGGGCAAAAAAGAGCTTGTGTTTCCCAGGAGCCGAGTACAGCTGGGAGGAGAACGTGTTTCTGACACCCGAAGACAGCGGCGATGGCGAAGGACAGTGTGTTTCTGAGAACAGAAAAGGACAGTGAGACCAGCAAAGGACAGTGTGTTTCTGAGCCCAGAGGTCAGCGAGCAGGGCAAAAAAAAGCTTGTGTTTCACGTGAGCCGAGTACAGCTGGGAGGAGAACGTGTTTCTGACACCCGAAGACAGCGGCGATCGCGAAGGACAGTGTGTTTCTGAGAACAGAAAAGGACAGTGAGACCAGCAAAGGACAGTGTGTTTCTGAGACCAGAGGGCAGCGAGCAGGGCAAAAATGAGCTTGTGTTTCCCGGCACCCGAGTACAGCTGGGAGGAGAATGTGTTTCTGACACCAGAAGACATGGGGAAAGGCCAAGGACAGTGTGTTTCTGAGCCCAGAGGTCAGCGAGCAGGGCAAAAAGAGCTTGTGTTTCCGGGAGCCGAGTACAGCTGAGAGGAGAACGTGTTTCTGACACCCGAAGACAGCGGCGATGGCGAAGGACAGTGTGTTTCTGAGAACAGAAAAGGACAGTGAGACCAGCAAAGGATAGTGTGTTTCTGAGACCAGAGGGCAGCGAGCAGGGCAAAAATGAGCTTGTGTTTCCCGGCACCCGAGTACAGCTGGGAGGAGAACGTGTTTCTGACACCAGAAGACATGGGGAAAGGCCAAGGACAGTGTGTTTCTGAGCCCAGAGGTCAGCGAGCAGGGCAAAAAGAGCTTGTGTTTCCGAGAGCCGAGTACAGCTGGGAGGAGAACGTGTTTCTGACACCCGAAGACAGCGGCGATGGCGAAGGACAGTGTGTTTCTGAGAACAGAAAAGGACAGTGAGACCAGCAAAGGACAGTGTGTTTCTGAGACCAGAGGGCAGCGAGCAGGGCAAAAATGAGCTTGTGTTTCCCGGCACCCGAGTACAGCTGGGAGGAGAACGTGTTTCTGACATCAGAAGACATGGGGAAAGGCCAAGGACAGTGTGTTTCTGAGCCCAGAGGTCAGCGAGCAGGGCAAAAAAGAGCTTGTGTTTCCCGGGAGCCGAGTACAGCTGGGAGGAGAACGTGTTTCTGAGACCCAAAGACAGCGGCGATGGCGAAGGACAGTGTGTTTCTGAGAACAGAAAAGGACAGTGAGACCAGCAAAGGACAGTGTGTTTCTGAGACCAGAGGGCAGCGAGCAGGGCAAAAATGAGCTTGTGTTTCCCGGCACCCGAGTACAGCTGGGAGGAGATCGTGTGTCTGACACCGAAGACAGGGGGAAAGGCCAGGGACAGTGTGTTTCTAAGACCAGAGGGCAGCGAGCAGGGCAAAAATGAGCTTGTGTTTCACGGCACCCGAGTACAGCTGGGAGGAGAACGTGTTTCTGACACCCAAAGACAGGGGGAAAGGCCAGGGACAGTGTGTTTCTGAGACCAGAAAAGGACAGTGAGACCAGCAAAGGACAGTGTGTTTCTGAGACCAGAGGGCCAAGGACAGTGTGTTTCTGAGCCCAGAGGTCAGCGAGCAGGGCAAAAAAGAGCTTGTGTTTCCCAGGAGCCGAGTACAGCTGGGAGGAGAACGTGTTTCTGACACCCGAAGACAGCGGCGATGGCAAAGGACAGTGTGTTTCTGAGAACAGAAAAGGACAGTGAGACCAGCAAAGGACAGTGTGTTTCTGAGCCCAGAGGTCAGCGAGCAGGGCAAAAAAGCTTGTGTTTCCCGTGAGCCGAGTACAGCTGGGAGGAGAACGTGTTTCTGACACCCATAGATAGCGGCGATGGCGAAGGACAGTGTGTTTCTGAGAACAGAAAAGGACAGTGAGACCAGCAAAGGACAGTGTGTTTCTGAGACCAGAGGGCAGCGAGCAGGGCAAAAAAGAGTTTGTGTTTCTTGGGAGCCGAGAACAGCTGGGAGGAGAACGTGTTTCTGACACCAGAAGACAGGGGGAAAGGCCAAGGACAGTGTGTTTCTGAGCCCAGAGGTCAGCGAGCAGGGCAAAAAAGAGTTTGTGTTTCGTGGGACCCGAGTACAGCTGGGAGGAGAACGTGTTTCTGACACCCGAAGACAGGGGGAAAGCCCAGGGACAGTGTGTTTCTAAGACCAGAGAGCAGCGAGCAGGGCAAAAAGAGCTTGTGTTTCCGGGAGCCGAGTACAGCTGGGAGGAGAACGTGTTTCTGACACCCAAAGACAGGGGAAAGGCCAGGGACAGTGTGTTTCTGAGACCAGAAAGGACAGTGAGACCAGCAAAGGACAGTGTGTTTCTGAGACCAGAGGGCAGCGAGCAGGGCAAAAAGAGTTTGTGTTTCCCGGGAGCCGAGAACAGCTGGGAGGAGAACATGTTTCTGACACCAGAAGAAAGGGGAAAGGCCAAGGACAGGGTTTTCTGAGCCCAGAGGTCAGCGAGCAGGGCAAAAACGAGCTTGTGTTTCCTGGGGGCCGAGTACAGCTGGGAGGAGAACGTGTTTCTGACACCCAAAGACAGCGGGATGGCGAAGGACAGTGTGTTTCTGAGAACAGAAAAGGACAGTGAGACCAGCAAAGGACAGTGTGTTTCTGAGACCAGAGGGCAGCGAGCAGGGCAAAAAGAGTTTGTGTTTCCCGGGAGCCGAGAACAGCTGGGAGGAGAACGTGTTTCTGACACCAGAAGACAGGGGAAAGGCCAAGGACAGTGTGTTTCTGAGCCCAGAGGTCAGCGAGCAGGGCAAAAACAAGCTTGTGTTTCCGGGAGCCGAGTACAGCTGGGAGAACGTGTTTCTGACACCCGAAGACAGCGGCGATGGCGAAGGACAGTGTGTTTCTGAGAACAGAAAGGACAGTGAGACCAGCAAAGGACAGTGTGTTTCTGAGACCAGCGGGCAGCGAGCAGGGCAAAAATGAGCTTGTGTTTCTTGGCACCCGAGTACAGCTGGGAGGAGAACGTGTGTCTGACACCGAAGACAGGGGGAAAGGCCAGGGACAGTGTGTTTCTAAGACCAGAAAAGGACAGTGAGACCAGCAAAGGACAGTGTGTTTCTGAGACCAGAGGGCCAAGGACAGTGTGTTTCTAAAGCCCAGAGGTCAGCGAGCAGGGCAAAAAAGAGCTTCTGTTTCCCAGCAGCCGAGTACAGCTTGGAGGAGAACTTGTTTCTGACACCCGAAGACAGCGGCGATTGCGAAGGACAGTGTGTTTCTGAGAACAGAAAAGGACAGTGAGACCAGCAAAGGACAGTGTGTTTCTGAGCCCAGAGGTCAGCGAGCAGGGCAAAAAAAAGCTTGTGTTTCCCGTGAGCCGAGTACAGCTGGGAGGAGAACGTGTTTCTGACACCCGAAGACAGCGGCGATGGCGAAGGACAGTGTGTTTCTGAGAACAGAAAAGGACAGTGAGACCAGCAAAGGACAGTGTGTTTCTGAGACCAGAGGGCAGCGAGCAGGGCAAAAATGAGCTTGTGTTTCCCGGCACCCGAGTACAGCTGGGAGGAGAATGTGTTTCTGACACCAGAAGACATGGGGAAAGGCCAAGGACAGTGTGTTTCTGAGCCCAGAGGTCAGCGAGCAGGGCAAAAAAGAGCTTGTGTTTCCCGGGAGCCGAGTACAGCTGGGAGGAGAACGTGTTTCTGACACCCGAAGACAGCGGCGATGGCGAAGGACAGTGTGTTTCTGAGAACAAAAAAGGACAGTGAGACCAGCAAAGGACAGTGTGTTTCTGAGACCAGAGGGCAGCGAGCAGGGCAAAAAAAAGCTTGTGTTTCCCGTGAGCCGAGTACAGCTGGGAGGAGAACGTGTTTCTGACACCCGAAGACAGCGGCGATGGCGAAGGACAGTGTGTTTCTGAGAACAGAAAAGGACAGTGAGACCAGCAAAGGACAGTGTGTTTCTGAGACCAGAGGGCAGCGAGCAGGGCAAAAATGAGCTTGTGTTTCCCGGCACCCGAGTACAGCTGGGAGGAGAACGTGTTTCTGACAACAGAAGACATGGGGAAAGGCCAAGGACAGTGTGTTTCTGAGCCCAGAGGTCAGCGGGCAGGGCAAAAAAGAGCTTGTGTTTCCCGGGAGCCGAGTACAGCTGGGAGGAGAACGTGTTTCTGACACCCGAAGACAGCGGCGATGGCGAAGGACAGTGTGTTTCTGAGAACAGAAAAGGACAGTGAGACCAGCAAAGGACAGTGTGTTTCTGAGACCAGAGGGCAGCGAGCAGGGCAAAAATGAGCTTGTGTTTCTCGGCACCCGAGTACAGCTGGGAGGAGAACGTGTTTCTGACACCAGAAGACATGGGGAAAGTCCAAGGACAGTGTGTTTCTGAGCCCAGAGGTCAGCAGGCAGGGCAAAAAGAGCTTGTGTTTCCGGGAGCCGAGTACAGCTGGGAGGAGAACGTGTTTCTGACACCCAAAGACAGCGGCGATGGCGAAGGACAGTGTGTTTCTGAGAACAGAAAAGGACAGTGAGACCAGCAAAGGACAGTGTGTTTCTGAGACCAGAGGGCAGCGAGCAGGGCAAGAGAGCTTGTACGTATGCAGAATATGGAACATTGTGCAAATTGTAAGAACTCACAATACACAGTCATCTTTACATTTCCTTCGTCTATATGACACTGCTTCCCAGGGTTGTGTGCTTAGCCAATTTGGGTGTGGATTTTAAAACGCCCCCCTAAAATGAACCTCCCGTGCTGTGCCCATGCATATTGCTGTATAACCCTCGTGTTGTCCTCGCATCACCTACACACCCCGAGTCGAGCGGGTCAGAGTGGCACTCGATCTCTTTTCACAGCCCTCAGAGTGTTGCAAAAAGGAGGAGGCCGAAATACAACAACGTGCACGTGTTTCACTGTAATCGGTTTATTATTATTATCGCTACTAGTAATTATCTGGGAGGGTGAAAAAAAACACAGCCCAGGGTGAGGCTCGAACTCGCCACCTCGGCATCTAACCCCGCCGTTGTCCTCGCGTCGCGTACACAGCCCGAGTCGAGCGGGTCAGAGTGACTCTCGATCTCTTTTCACAGCCCTCAGAGTATTGCAAAAAGAAGGAGGCCGAAATACAACAACGTGCGCGTATTTCACTGTTATCGGTTTATTATTATCATCGCTGTTAATAATTATCTGGTAGGGCAAAAAAAAACACCGCCCCGGGCAAGGCTCGAACTCGCCACCTCGGCATCTAACCCAGCCGTTGTCCTCGCATTGCGTACACACACTGGAGTCAAGCGGGTCAGAGTGACCCTTGATCTCTTTTCACAGCCCTCAGAGTATTGCCAGAAAAGAGGAGCCCGAAATACAAAGACGAGCGCGCGTTTCACGGTCGTCCATCTATTATCACTGTCTTTATTAGTATTTATTGGCGAGGGCGAAAAGAAACACAGCGGGGGATGCCCTCGTCCGGGGCCTCTTCATCCTTCGTTTTGAGACCCGAGGACAGCGGGCAGGGCAAGAGAGCTTGTGTTATCAAGGACTCGAGGACAGCGGGTAGGAGAACGTGTTTATGAGACCCGAGGACAGGGGAAAGGCCAAGGACAGCGTGTTTCTGAGACCCAAGGACAGAGGGAGGGCAAGAGAGTGTCTGGGAACTACAAACACGCCGCGAGTCTCCAGCCCTGTCCGCAACCATCAGGGTCCCAGTGACCCTAGGCTGCGTAAGGGGTTACCTAGGTTGACCCGAGGACGGCGGGAGTGAGGGGGAATCTTACGCTCGGGTCGCCGGGACCCGAGGGTAGTGTGAGGGATAACGGTGGCACGGCAACGATATCATCCTCTGGAGAAATGTGTAGTGTGTGCATGAAAAATAAATGCTAAATATTTGGACAATGGACCATTCTGCTTCCCAGGGTTGTGTGCTGTGGATTGTAATTAGACGTTGAAGGTTTACGCCTATTCGACGTCTAAGATCGACCTGTTTTCAACATTGAAAAGTAGGACAAGATCGACCTGTTTTCAATGTTGAAAAGTAGGACAAATCTGACGTCTTTTCAATTGTACATGCACCCCATGGAACGAGAGAATAAACTGACCCCGATTAGATAGAAAGAAGAGGCCAAGGTGAACATAGCGATAAACACTGTTTCAAGATCTATAGCAAGCTTAGAGGCCAACATAGCTCTACTCAAGCGGAGAGGGCAGAGAGAGTGTGTTTCCTAGCAAGCATAGACGTCAACCTAGCTCTACTCATGCGGAGAGGGCAGAGAGAGTGTGTTTCTGAGACCCGAGGACAGCGGCGAGGGCAAATGAGCTTGTGTTTCTGAGACCTGAGGGCAGCGGGCAGGGCAAGAGAGCTTGTGTTTCCGGGACCCGAGGACAGCGGGAATCTGACTTAGACCGGTTGGATATTTTGGGTAGCCAAGCACACTCTAGGCTCCCCACGCCTAATCTGTATCATTTTCTCAGTGACCAGGCTGGGGTGTGTTATGGATTAATTTAAAACACTTAATAATAAACTATTGAGATAAGCTATTCCTATAACAGTAACAGAAGTCACTAACATAGAGGGTCGTAATTACTCTTATAGATGTTGTTTAGGCCAAAAGGCACAGCGAAAGGAATGTTTAGGATAAGCTTTCTGTAGGACAGGAATATAAGTTTCATGATAGGAGACATCTGTCTATTGACCTATTGACCTCTAGAAAGGTCCTGATGAGGAAATAGATGGGGTGATGCCACTGGGTCTGTGGGGATTATACATAGACACTTCTTTGTCCATCTTAACCTTAAAAGGAGAAGCCTTGGGGCCATCTCAAAGACCATCTGTTCTCCATCAATACTGTGTGTCAAGTATGTGCGTTACTGATTCTCCATAAATACTGTGTGAACTTCTGTCTCATCAGGTCAGTCTGATCCAGCACAGGTTATTGTCCTGTTGTCTGATGAAGACTTTCCTCAAACCTATTCTTTAAGCTTGCTATAGGGATTGATCTGATCAATGCAAAAGCTTAAACCTGTATTTGAGAAATGGTTTCTTACTTGCAATTAAACCTGTTAAAAGTGTCAAACTGTAACATACTCTCGTGCGTCTTACTTTAAGTTCGAATTCAGCGATTAAAGTCTAAAATTTCCATGACATTTGGGGGCATCGTCCGAGATTCTTAACAAAGTAATCCGTATTTTTTCCAAAACAGGCTACATATCCTAAAGAGCGATATCATTTTTTATTTTTTTTTTGAAAAAATAACAGGCCAGGACTGTCTTTTTAGAGATATGTGATTCTATACAGAATTTTGAAACTCAAGGACCTAAAAATGCTGAATTGGGACAATGTTGGACGACAGTTTGACAACGGTTTTGATAAATTAACAAAATAGGCTCGTTAATTTTGACTTAATTCGTAAGGTTATTGTAAGATTTTAAACTTGGCTTAAAAATGGAAAACAGTACTTCTAATCGGGTATTTGTTGATTTTGGTCTGGTAAAACGTGCACGTCAGGAATTATTAATTTCTGCAGCTCCAATCCTCCTCAAAAAAATGGGTGAGTGGAGAGCGCCAGACTGGAGCAATATTTACCTGTATGAAGTGTTAATACCTGTATACAGTAGGAATAAAATGCTGTTCAATATAGGTTATCTGGGTGCGGTGAGACAGCTCGGTTATTCAGGATATCTCACTTAAAAGAACTGACGAGTTCATTAACACATATAGGAGACTTCATTATAGGCTAAAATTAGATTTTCGTCCTAAATATCGGTAACAACATGGGTAATTACATGTGTATTGGTAAACCTTCAGTGGATACTGAACGTTACGTTGTTGGACCGGCTAAAATAATGACAGATAAATACGGAGACTGGACATGCGAACAGTTAGACCTGTGGGAGTTATTGGGATTACCTGCTAATGGCAGTTTTAGTCAGAGACAGATACTGTTGTTGAAAGACAAGTTGGAGGATTTTGAACAGGGTAAAATTAAGGTTTCACGGGGTAATCGGCAGAAAGTAGATTGGAAGGCATATAATAAGTGGAGAGAGCAGACTGATATACGGGCTAAGCGGTGTAGCACGGGGCTTGTTAATCGGTGTGTTCTAGCTTGTCCCAACCAGGTTGATGCTGCCTGTCCTCCTGCTGACCAACCCCACCCTATCGCGGCGTTACCACAACAGCCCCAGCGGTACCAACTATGCCAACAGTATCAGACCTGATGGAAAACATTCGCGGAGGAGGACTCTACCCATCCGTATTCGGCCTCCACAGAGTTTCACACGCCGCTGAGAGGACCCAGAGTACTACTGCGGCCTGTCCCAGAGAACAACACAGCATTGATGCCGGGCAATTCCCTATGGTGGAGGTAGCCAACCCAGCTGGTGGAGGAGACACGGATAACCCAGCGACTATACTAGTCTACAGACCGTGGTCACCCGCCGACCTGAGAGACGTGGCTTCTACACTACCTGACCCCGAAACAGAAGGTGGAGAGGAATTTGTCCGTGTGTTTCTACAGATCGTGAATCAATATAGACCGACCTCTGTGGAGATTGAAACGATTTTGATGAAGGCCATGCAACTAAAATGGGGGAGAGTGAAAAGAAACTGGCCTAGCGAGAGAAACATTATGTTCAATTGGGATGCGCACTCTAACTACCGGAGTGCTGTGGAACAGCTGAACACTGGACTTATCGCTGCTTTTCCTAAGCGAATGAACTGGGAAAAGATCTCTGATTGTAAACAGACACTGGGTGAGAAAGTTTCGGACTACAGGAATAGACTTGAAAAAGCTTTTGAGTTACACAGCGGAATGGGAAAGAGACCGGACGGTGATGAAGAGTCGGCCTGGGAGCAACAGTGTAAAATGAGGTTAGTTGCAGGCCTTCTACCAGACATTAGGAAGCACATTCAAAATCACTGTGTAGACCTGGATGAGGGTCGCATGGAAACCGTCTGGCCGTATTTTAAGCACGCTGAAAGAGTCTACGAGGACCAGCTGTACAAACAGACCGAAGAAAGACGGGAGCGTGAAACGCAAATTCAGATGGCCCAACTGGACTTCTACAGCAGAGGCTACTCAGGACGGAGACGGAGACGGAGAGCAAGCAGGAGAGGACAATCCAGACACCAGGGTGATAACTCCAGCCAAAGTCCCACCTCTAATAGCTGTTTCAACTGTGGTGCATTTGGACACTGGGCTCGTGACTGCACTGTGCCGGACACTAGAGACTATTACCATGGGAACAGAGACAGTATGGGAGACGGTGATGGCACAACAGCAGACAACAAAATGGAGCGTCACAGGACCCATGGCTGCCACGGTCGGGGGTAGTGACGGTCAGAGGGGACGGGCAGGAAAACATCAACCCGGTGAGATCAAACCATTATGTGATTCCTGTAATTAGTTAAAAGTAATTTTGTTCGGATGTTTAGTGAAAACTTGTCTATTCTGTGTTTTGAGTTGATATGCAGACATATGGTTGTGTGAGATTCTCGTTCCACTGGGGAGGAGTACCGGTGTCTTGGCACTATGCTTACGCTTAAAGTTAGGTGTTTAGCGTAGTGTAGCGTACATTGCGTATCGCCTGATAAACGGGGTTTGTCAGGTCCGTGCAGCTCGGGGAGCGTGACTGGACCCATGATGGTTGATATCTCATTGTCCCTAGTTTACCGGTTACAACTAGGGGACTGCATATATAGCTACTGTCAGGGTAAATTCTCAGTAGAAATCAGCTCATTGTTAGTGAGAGGTCTTATTTTTCGCTGTCCAGGTTCGTGCGTACGCAAATATCATATTAAAATGACCTAGGTGTGATTCATGCATGATCTGGGGTAAAGCTTCATGAAGTTGGGACAGGGGTCCCAGGCCAAAGTTTTTATTTATTTTCAGGTTTTCCTGTGCACGAGGAATTCCTATTTTATTGTATTGTTTTTCTTAGGCATTATGTAACATTTGCGCTAATGACATAATTAAGAGTATTTCCGATTATAACTCTGCATGTTTTTACCTGGAATACTATATGTTCCATTTTGTTTGTTTTGTAGGAGGACTACATTCTAGGTTATAAGGAGATTATATTCTAGTTATATACTATGGTTATTCGTTTTGTAAAGTTGAATAAGGGCATTTGGATTTGTTCCTATAAATGTTGGCATGATGATATAATGAATGACCATGTGGGTTAAGTGTATTTCTGATACACCCTTTTATTTTTATTATTGGCTTTTGGCTATTTTGAGTAACATGTTTAAGACATTCTGAGTTCTTGATTGTTAAAAGGGCAGAAAGTTAACTGTAACTCTGTGTCTTCCTGTCAAGAGATGGTTTCTGTTAATTTAGGGGTGTTTATGAACTTTTCTTTGACCCTCCCTGGGTTGCTTCTCTGGCTCAAAAAGAGGGGGCACACCCAACTTGTTTATTTAGAGGGGGGGCTGGTTTACTGTGTGATTGTGAGGTGGCTCAGCCCAGAGCTAACAGATGGCTGGTCATAAACCATATTTTAGTCATGTGTTTTATCTTAGATAAATTTAACAAGTTTTTCTATGTCAGTTGGTTGTTTTCTCCATTGTTGATGAACTGAAGGAGAAAACAAGAGGGGAAGTGACGTAATAAACATATTCAAGAATATAGCATTTGTTAAATTTGGATTTCAGGCAATTGAAGTGTTTAATTTGATAGAATGTCTAAACATTTGAATGATTGAGGGGAATAGCTATTACAAATGTATTTGGCCTAGCAAAATTAAATCTGAGCAGTAAACACAATGTCATTCTATTGTTAAAGATGTTAACTGACACATGGAATGCAATAACTGTTTGCAGGTTGTGTCGCATTAAAAATCAACAGGTTGGACCATGAACAACTGGAGCAGAGCATCTGAGCCCTACCCCCACGCACACACAA
This sequence comes from Dallia pectoralis, assembly GCA_029465975.1. NCBI lineage: Eukaryota > Metazoa > Chordata > Actinopteri > Esociformes > Umbridae > Dallia > Dallia pectoralis. Next base: position 17,352,117 of record CM055742.1, on the reverse strand, counting down.
ACACACATATATCAGAAGCTTACTGAATGACTTTAGGTACAGACCACAGAAAAGGTCAAACCAGAACCAAGGAAAAACGTGTCATCCAGACCACAATGAAGGCAATTACTAAATTGTGTGAATGTTATTGTACACTTTTCAAGGAAGTTATGGACTGTAAAGAGAAAAAGGTGAACATGTTGCAGATTTCAGAAATTATCTTGAACGTCGGTTTGAGTTGTACAAAGGAAAAACAAGAACATTGAACACACACATATTGCATCTCTGGACTATTAAAGAATGGCCACTGTTTGGCCACACTCATTAAAGACGTTGAAGGAGCCTACCAGGGCTGAGAAGATGAAAAATGAACATTTATACACTCACACCATAATTGAAATCTATCTACATTTCTGATGATCAAAGAGTGCCAACATATTTACTGATGTTTTTTAATGATTAGTTCCTCACACACTAGATGGAGGACTAGGAATCCAGAATATGAAAATGACACTGTTGAATGTTGCTAGGTACTGTACTGACATTGGAGTATTTCAATTGATTGTGTACTATGTTTGGTAAAAGTATTTTTCTTAACAGGTTACAGTTTCAGACGTATGACAGTGGTGGATCCATATATTCCTGATTGGTTATGAGTAATTGTTAAGTTTGACTGAACTAAAATTTAGAGTTTGATGCTTGACACTCTAAACATTGCTTAGATTGTTTAACATGATTAAGATTTATAATATGTTAAAAAGGGCAGATTGTTATGGATTAATTTAAAACACTTAATAAGAAACTATTGAGATAAGCTATTCCTATAACAGTAACAGAAGTCACTAACATAGAGGGTCGTAATTACTCTTATAGATGTTGTTTAGGCCAAAAGGCACAGCGAAAGGAATGTTTAGGATAAGCTTTCTGTAGGACAGGAATATAAGTTTCATGATAGGAGACATCTGTCTATTGACCTATTGACCTCTAGAAAGGTCCTGATGAGGAAATAGATGGGGTGATGCCACTGGGTCTGTGGGGATTATACATAGACACTTCTTTGTCCATCTTAACCTTAAAAGGAGAAGCCTTGGGGCCATCTCAAAGACCATCTGTTCTCCATCAATACTGTGTGTCAAGTATGTGCGTTACTGATTCTCCATAAATACTGTGTGAACTTCTGTCTCATCAGGTCAGTCTGATCCAGCACAGGTTATTGTCCTGTTGTCTGATGAAGACTTTCCTCAAACCTATTCTTTAAGCTTGCTATAGGGATTGATCTGATCAATGCAAAAGCTTAAACCTGTATTTGAGAAATGGTTTCTTACTTGCAATTAAACCTGTTAAAAGTGTCAAACTGTAACATACTCTCGTGCGTCTTACTTTAAGTTCGAATTCAGCGATTAAAGTCTAAAATTTCCACGACAGGTGAACATCTCCCGAATCCTTGTACAGTACCTCTGGGGTTTTGCCACTTTGGCTTAGCCTGGCTGGACACTTTGGGTAGCCTGCCTACTCTAGGCTCCCCGGCCTTGCCTTTATTTCACGTACACGTTGCACAACAAGATCACCAAACATCATGAATGTGAGAGTACAAAAACATCACCAAGCTTTATTTCACTTACACATTGCACAAAAACATCACCAGACCAATGTGTGAATGCTCATTGCGGTGGCTGTCTCACACATATTATCAGTGGTAACCTTTCAAACCTTGCGTATCCATCCGGTCTCTCAAGATACCGTATCATTCTCAATCGTCCAACCGGAGAGGGGTCTGCCACACTGACTTAGACCGGTTGGATATTGTGCAATCGTCCAACCGGAGAGGGTCTGTCACTCTGACTTAGACCGGTTGGATATTTTGGGTAGCCTGCCCACTCTAGGCTCCCCAGCCTGCCTTTATTTCACGTACTTGTTGCACAACAACATCACCAAACATCATGAATGTGAGAGTACAAAAACATCACCAAGCTTTATTTCACGTACACGTTGCACAAAAACATCACCAGACCAGAGTGTGAATGCTCATTGCGGTGGTTGTCTCACACATAATATCAGTGGTAACCATTCAAACCTTGCGTATCCATCCAGTCTCCCAAGATACCGTATTATTCTCAATCGTCCAACCGGAGAGGGGTCTGTCACACTGACTTAGACCGGTTGGATATTTTGCAATCGTCCAACCGGAGAGGGGTCAGTCACTCTGACTTAGCCCGGTTGGATATTTTGGGTAGCCTGCCCACTCTAGGCTCCCCAGCCTGCCTTTATTTCACGTACACGTTGCACAACAACATCACCAAACATCATGAATGTGAGAGTACAAAAACATCACCAAGCTTTATTTCACGTACACGTTGCACAAAAACATCACCAGACCAGAGTGCGATTGCTCATTGTGGTGGTTGTCTCACACATATTATCAGTGGTAACCATTCAAACCTTGCGTATCCATCCGGTCTCTCAAGATACCGTATCATTCTCAATCGTCCAACCGGAGAGGGGTCTGTCACACTGACTGTCACACTGAAAAAAAGAAGAGACCGAGGTGGACATAGCGATAAACACTGTTTCAAGATCTATAGCAAGCTTAGACGCCAACATAGCTCTACTCAAGCGGAGAGGCGAAAACAGCGGCGATGGCGAAGGACAGTGTGTTTCTGAGACCAGAGGGCAGCGAGCAGGGCAAAAAAGAGCTTGTGTTTCCCGGGACCCGAGTACAGCTGGGAGGAGAACGTGTTTCTGACACCCGAAGACAGGGGGAAAGGCCAGGGACAGTGTGTTTCTAAGACCAGAGGGCAGCGAGCAGGGCAAAAATGAGCTTGTGTTTCCCGGCACCCGAGTACAGCTGGGAGGAGAACGTGTTTCTGACACCAGAAGACATGGGGAAAGGCCAAGGACAATGTGTTTCTGAGCCCAGAGGTCAGCGAGCAGGGCAAAAAAGAGCTTGTGTTTCCCGGGAGCCGAGTACAGCTGGGAGGAGAACGTGTTTCTGACACCCGAAGACAGCGGCGATGGCGAAGGACAGTGTGTTTCTGAGAACAGAAAAGGACAGTGAGACCAGCAAAGGACAGTGTGTTTCTGAGACCAGAGGGCAGCGAGCAGGGCAAAAATGAGCTAGTGTTTCCCGGCACCCGAGTACAGCTGGGAGGAGAACGTGTTTCTGACACCAGAAGACATGGGGAAAGGCCAAGGACAGTGTGTTTCTGAGCCCAGAGGTCAGCGAGCAGGGCAAAAAAGAGATTGTGTTTCCCGGGAGCCGAGTACAGCTGGGAGGAGAACGTGTTTCTGACACCCGAAGACAGCGGCGATGGCGAAGGACAGTGTGTTTCTGAGAACTGAAAAGGACAGTGAGACCAGCAAAGGACAGTGTGTTTCTGAGACCAGAGGGCAGCGAGCAGGGCAAAAATGAGCTTGTGTTTCCCGGCACCCGAGTACAGCTGGGAGGAGAACGTGTTTCTGACACCAGAAGACATGGGGAAAGGCCAAGGACAGTGTGTTTCTGAGCCCAGAGGTCAGCGAGCAGGGCAAAAAGAGCTTGTGTTTCCGGGAGCCGAGTACAGCTGGGAGGAGAACGTGTTTCTGACACCCGAAGACAGCGGCGATGGCGAAGGACAGTGTGTTTCTGAGAACTGAAAAGGACAGTGAGACCAGCAAAGGACAGTGTGTTTCTGAGACCAGAGGGCAGCTAGTAGGGCAAAAATGAGCTTGTGTTTCCCGGCACCCGAGTACAGCTGGGAGGAGAACGTGTTTCTGACACCAGAAGACATGGGGAAAGGCCAAGGACAGTGTGTTTCTGAGCCCAGAGGTCAGCGAGCAGGGCATAAAAGAGCTTGTGTTTCCCGGGAGCCGAGTACAGCTGGGAGGAGAACGTGTTTCTGACACCCGAAGACAGCGGCGATGGCGAAGGACAGTGTGTTTCTGAGAACAGAAGGCAACGAGCAGGGCAAAAAAGAGCTTGTGTTTCCGGGACCCGAGTACAGCTGGGAGGAGAACGTGTTTCTGACACCCGAAGACAGGGGGAAAGGCCAGGGACAGTGTGTTTCTAAGACCAGAGGGCAGCGAGCAGGGCAAAAATGAGCTTGTGTTTCCCGGCACCCGAGTAAAGCTGGGAGGAGAACGTGTTTCTGACACCCAAAGACAGGGGGAAAGGCCAGGGACAGTGTGTTTCTGAGACCAGAAAAGGACAGTGAGACCAGCAAAGGACAGTGTGTTTCTGAGACCAGAGGGCAGCGAGCAGGGCAAAAAAGAGTTTGTGTTTCCTGGCAGCCGAGAACAGCTGGGAGGAGAACGTGTTTCTGACACCCGAAGACAGCGGCGATGGCGAAGGACAGTGTGTTTCTGAGTACAGAAAAGGACAGTGAGACCAGCAAAGGACAGTGTGTTTCTGAGACCAGAGGGCAGCGAGCAGGGCAAAAATGAGCTTGTGTTTCCCGGCACCCGAGTACAGCTGGGAGGAGAACGTGTGTCTGACACCTAAGACAGGGGGAAAGGCCAGGGACAGTGTGTTTCTAAGACCAGAGGGCAGCGAGCAGGGCAAAAATGAGCTTGTGTTTCCCGGCACCCGAGTACAGCTGGGAGGAGAACGTGTTTCTGACACCCAAAGACAGGGGGAAAGGCCAGGGACAGTGTGTTTCTGAGACCAGAAAAGGACAGTGAGACCAGCAAAGGACAGTGTGTTTCTGAGCCCAGAGGTCAGCGTGCAGGGCAAAAAAGAGCTTTTGTTTCCCGGGAGCCGAGTACAGCTGGGAGGAGAACGTGTTTCTGACACTCGAAGACAGCGGCGATGGCGAAGGACAGTGTGTTTCTGAGAACAGAAAAGGACAGTGAGACCAGCAAAGGACAGTGTGTTTCTGAGCCCAGAGGTCAGCGAGCAGGGCAAAAAAGAGCTTGTGTTTCCCGTGAGCCGAGTACAGCTGGGAGGAGAACGTGTTTCTGACACCCAAAGACAGCGGCGATGGCGAAGGACAGTGTGTTTCTGAGAACAGAAAAGGACAGTGAGACCAGCAAAGGACAGTGTGTTTCTGAGACCAGAGGGCAGCGAGCAGGGCAAAAATGAGCTTGTGTTTCCCGGCACCCGAGTACAGCTGGGAGGAGAACGTGTTTCTGACACCAGAAGACATGGGGAAAGGCCAAGGACAATGTGTTTCTGAGCCCAGAGGTCAGCGAGCAGGGCAAAAAAGAGCTTGTGTTTCCCGGGAGCCGAGTACAGCTGGGAGGAGAACGTGTTTCTGACACCCGAAGACAGCGGCGATGGCGAAGGACAGTGTGTTTCTGAGAACTGAACAGGACAGTGAGACCAGCAAAGGACAGTGTGTTTCCGAGACCAGAGGGCAGCGAGCAGGGCAAAAATGAGCTTGTGTTTCCCGGCACCCGAGTACAGCTGGGAGGAGAACGTGTTTCTGACACCAGAAGACATGGGGAAAGGCCAAGGACAATGTGTTTCTGAGCCCAGAGGTCAGCAAGCAGGGCAAAAAAGAGCTTGTGTTTCCCGGGAGCCGAGTACAGCTGGGAGGAGAACGTGTTTCTGACACCCGAAGACAGGGGGAAAGGCCAGGGACAGTGTGTTTCTAAGACCAGAGGGCAGCGAGCAGGGCAAAAATGAGCTTGTGTTTCCCGGCACCCGAGTAAAGCTGGGAGGAGAACGTGTTTCTGACACCCAAAGACAGGGGAAAGGCCAGGGACAGTGTGTTTCTGAGACCAGAAAAGGACAGTGAGACCAGCAAAGGACAGTGTGTTTCTGAGACCAGAGGGCAGCGAGCAGGGCAAAAAAGAGTTTGTGTTTCCTGGCAGCCGAGAACAGCTGGTAGGAGAACGTGTTTCTGACACCAGAAGACAGGGGAAAAGGCCAAGGACAGTGTGTTTCTGAGCCCAGAGGTCAGCGAACAGGGCAAAAAAGAGCTTGTGTTTCCCGGGAGCCGAGTTTAGCTGGGAGGAGAACGTGTTTCTGACACCCGAAGACAGCGGCGATGGCGAAGGACAGTGTGTTTCTGAGTACAGAAAAGGACAGTGAGACCAGCAAAGGACAGTGTGTTTCTGAGACCAGAGGGCAGCGAGTAGGGAAAAAATGTGCTTGTGTTTCCCGGCACCCGAGTACAGCTGGGAGGAGAACGTGTGTCTGACACCTAAGACAGGGGGAAAGGCCAGGGACAGTGTGTTTCTAAGACCAGAGGGCAGCGAGCAGGGCAAAAATGAGCTTGTGTTTTCCGGCACCCGAGTACAGCTGGGAGGAGAACGTGTTTCTGACACCCAAAGACAGGGGGAAAGGCCAGGGACAGTGTGTTTCTGAGACCAGAAAAGGACAGTGAGACCAGCAAAGGACAGTGTGTTTCTGAGACCAGAGGGCCAAGGACAGTGTGTTTCTGAGCCCAGAGGTCAGCGAGCAGGGCAAAAAAGAGCTTTTGTTTCCCGGGAGCCGAGTACAGCTGGGAGGAGAACGTGTTTCTGACACCCGAAGACAGCGGCGATGGCGAAGGACAGTGTGTTTCTGAGAACAGAAAAGGACAGTGAGACCAGCAAAGGACAGTGTGTTTCTGAGCCCAGAGGTCAGCGAGCAGGGCAAAAAAGAGCTTGTGTTTCCCGTGAGCCGAGTACAGCTGGGAGGAGAACGTGTTTCTGACACCCAAAGACAGCGGCGATGGCGAAGGACAGTGTGTTTCTGAGACCAGAAAAGGACAGTGAGACCAGCAAAGGACAGTGTGTTTCTGAGACCAGAGGGCAGCGAGCAGGGCAAAAATGAGCTTGTGTTTCCCGGCACCCGAGTACAGCTGGGAGGAGAACGTGTTTCTGACACCAGAAGACATGGGGAAAGGCCAAGGATAGTGTGTTTCTGAGCCCAGAGGTCAGCGAGCAGGGCAAAAAAGAGCTTGTGTTTCCCGGGAGCCGAGTACAGCTGGGAGGAGAACGTGTTTCTGACACCCAAAGACAGCGGCGATGGCGAAGGACAGTGTGTTTCTGAGAACAGAAAAGGACAGTGAGACCAGCAAAGGACAGTGTGTTTCTGAGACCAGAAGGCAGCGAGCAGGGCAAAAATGAGCTTGTGTTTCCCGGCACCCGAGTACAGCTGGGAGGAGAACGTGTTTGTTGACACCAGAAGACATGGGGAAAGGCCAAGGATAGTGTGTTTCTGAGCCCAGAGGTCAGCGAGCAGGGCAAAAAAGAGCTTGTGTTTCCCGGGAGCCGAGTACAGCTGGGAGGAGAACGTGTTTCTGACACCCGAAGACAGCGGCGATGGCGAAGGACAGTGTGTTTCTGAGAACAGAAGGCAACGAGCAGGGCAAAAAAGAGCTTGTGTTTCCCGGGACCCGAGTACAGCTGGGAGGAGAACGTGTTTCTGACACCCGAAGACAGGGGGAAAGGCCAGGGACAGTGTGTTTCTAAGACCAGAGGGCAGCGAGCAGGGCAAAAATGAGCTTGTGTTTCCCGGCACCCGAGTAAAGCTGGGAGGAGAACGTGTTTCTGACACCCAAAGACAGGGGGAAAGGCCAGGGACAGTGTGTTTCTGAGACCAGAAAAGGACAGTGAGACCAGCAAAGGACAGTGTGTTTCTGAGACCAGAGGGCAGCGAGCAGGGCAAAAAAGAGTTTGTGTTTCCTGGCAGCCGAGAACAGCTGGTAGGAGAACGTGTTTCTGACACCAGAAGACAGGGGGAAAGGCCAAGGACAGTGTGTTTCTGAGCCCAGAGGTCAGCGAGCAGGGCAAAAAAGAGCTTGTGTTTCCCGGGAGCCGAGTTTAGATGGGAGGAGAACGTGTTTCTGACACCCGAAGACAGCGGCGATGGCGAAGGACAGTGTGTTTCTGAGAACAGAAAAGGACAGTGAGACCAGCAAAGGACAGTGTGTTTCTGAGACCAGAGGGCAGCGAGCAGGGCAAAAATGAGCTTGTGTTTCCCGGCACCCGAGTACAGCTGGGAGGAGAACGTGTTTGTTGACACCAGAAGACATGGGGAAAGGCCAAGGATAGTGTGTTTCTGAGCCCAGAGGTCAGCGAGCAGGGCAAAAAAGAGCTTGTGTTTCCCGGGAGCCGAGTACAGCTGGGAGGAGAACGTGTTTCTGACACCCGAAGACAGCAGCGATGGCGAAGGACAGTGTGTTTCTGAGAACTGAAAAGGACAGTGAGACCAGCAAAGGACAGTGTGTTTCTGAGACCAGAGGGCAGCGAGCAGGGCAAGAGAGCTTGTACGTATGCAGAGTATGGAACATTGTGCAAATTGTAAGAACTCACAATACACAGTCACCTTTACATTTCCTTCGTCTATATGACACTGCTTCCCAGGGTTGTGTGCTGTGCCAATTTGGGTGTGGATTTTAAAACGCCCCCCTAAAATGAACCTCCCGTGCTGTGCCCATGCATACTGCTGTATAACCCTCGTGTTGTCCTCGCATTGCCTACACACCCCGAGTCGAGCGGGTCAGAGTGACACTCGATCTCTTTTCACAGCCCTCAGAGTGTTGCAAAAAGGAGGAGGCCGATATACAACAACGTTCACGTGTTTCACTGTAATCGGTTTATTATTATTATCGCTACTAGTAATTATCTGGGAGGGTGAAAAAAAACACAGCCCAGGGTGAGGCTCGAACTCGCCACCTCGGCATCTAACCCCGCCGTTGTCCTCGCGTCGCGTACACAGCCCGAGTCGAGCGGGTCAGAGTGACACTCGATCTCTTTTCACAGCCCTCAGAGTATTGCAAAAAGAAGGAGGCCGAAATACAACAACGTGCGCGTGTCTCACTGTTATCGGTTTATTATTATCATCGCTGTTAATAATTATCTGGTAGGGCAAAAAAAAACACCGCCCCGGGCAAGGCTCGAACTCGCCACCTCGGCATCTAACCCAGCCGTTGTCCTCGCATTGCGTACACACACCCGAGGGGGATGCCCTCGTCCAGGGCCTCTTCATCCTTCGTTTCTGAGACCCGAGGACAGCGGGCAGGGCAAGAGAGCTTGTGTTTCCCAGGACTCGAGGACAGCGGGTAGGAGAACGTGTTTATGAGACCCGAGGACAGGGGAAAGGCCAAGGACAGCGTGTTTCTGAGACCCAAGGACAGAGGGGAGGGCAAGAGAGTGTCTGGGAACTACAAACACGCCACGAGTCTCAGCCCTGTCCGCAACCATCAGGGTCCCAGTGACCCTAGGCTGCGTAAGGGGTTACCTAGGTTGACCCGAGGACGGCGGGAGTGAGGGGGAATCTTACGCTCGGGTCGCGGGACCCGAGGGTAGTGTGAGGGTTAAGGAACTGCTGAGATTCAAACTCAGGATCTCCTGTTTACTAGACAGTCGCTTAAACCAACTAAGCCACAGCGCCGCAACGTGCTAACAATCTTTGAGGGTTTTGAAAGCAAATATGTATCTTCCAGACCATGAGACAAAATACAAGAATAAGCCATTTTCATAAAGGCACTGATGAGATAAAAACTCAGGATCTACTGTTTACTAGACAGTCGCTTAAACCAACTAAGCCACAGCGCCGATACGTGCTAACAATCTTTTAGGGTTTCGAAAGCAAAAATGTTTTCATAACCCTTGTGCTGTCCTCGCATCGTGTACACACCCCGAGTCGAGCTGGTCAGAATGACCCTCGATCTCTTTTCACAGCCCTCAGAGTGTTGCAAAAAGGAGGAGGCCGAAATACAACAACGTGCACGTGTCTCCCTGTAATCGATTTATTATTTTTATCGTTATTAGTAATTATCTGGGAGGGGTAAAAAAAGACACGTGCCCGGGCGAGGCTCGAACTCGCCACCTCGGCATCTAACCCCGCCGTTGTCCTCGCGTCGCGTACACACCCCGAATTGAGCGGGTCCGAGTGACCCGCGATCCCATTTCACACAGCCCTGGGAGTTTTGCAAAAAAGAGGAGGCCGAAATACAACAACGTGGGTATGTTTCACCGTTGTCCATCTGTTATTACTATCTTTTTTAGTGTTTATCGCCGAGGGTGTAAAAAACCACCGGCCCGGGCGAGACTCGAACTCACAACCCCGGGATCTAACCCCAGCCAATGTCCTCGCGTCGCGTACACACCCCGAATTGAGCGGGTCCGAGTGACCCGCGATCCCATTTCACACAGCCCTCAAGAGTTTTGCAAAAAAGAGGAGGCCGAAATACAACAACGTGCGCGTGTTTCACCGTTGTCCATCTATTCTTACTACCTTTATTAGTATTTATCGGCGAGGGTGTAAAAAACCACCGCACCGGGCGAGGCTCGAACTCACAACCCCGGCATCTAACCCCAGCCGTTGCCCTCGCGTCGCGTACACACCCCGAATTGAGCGGGTCCGAGTGACCCGCGATCCCATTTCACAGCCCTCAGAGTATTGCAAAAAGAAGGAGGCCGAAATACAACAACGTGCGCGTGTCTCACTGTTATCGGTTTATTATTATCATCGCTGTTAATAATTATCTGGTAGGGCAAAAAAAAACACCGCCCCGGGCAAGGCTCGAACTCGCCACCTCGGCATCTAACCCAGCCGTTGTCCTCGCATTGCGTACACACACCCGAGGGGGATGCCCTCGTCCGGGGCCTCTTCATCCTTCGTTTCTGAGACCCGAGGACAGCGGGCAGGGCAAGAGAGCTTGTGTTTCCCAGGACTCGAGGACAGCGGGTAGGAGAACGTGTTTATGAGACCCGAGGACAGGGGAAAGGCCAAGGACAGCGTGTTTCTGAGACCCAAGGACAGAGGGGAGGGCAAGAGAGTGTCTGGGAACTACAAACACGCCACGAGTCTCCAGCCCTGTCCGCAACCATCAGGGTCCCAGTGACCCTAGGCTGCGTAAGGGGTTACCTAGGTTGACCCGAGGACGGCGGGAGTGAGGGGGAATCTTACGCTCGGGTCGCCGGGACCCGAGGGTAGTGTGAGGGTTAAGGAACTGCTGAGATTCAAACTCAGGATCTCCTGTTTACTAGACAGTCGCTTAAACCAACTAAGCCACAGCGCCGCAACGTGCTAACAATCTTTGAGGGTTTTGAAAGCAAATATGTATCTTCCAGACCATGAGACAAAATACAAGAATAAGCCATTTTCATAAAGGCACTGATGAGATAAAAACTCAGGATCTACTGTTTACTAGACAGTCGCTTAAACCAACTAAGCCACAGCGCCGATACGTGCTAACAATCTTTTAGGGTTTCGAAAGCAAAAATGTTTTCATAACCCTTGTGCTGTCCTCGCATCGTGTACACACCCCGAGTCGAGCTGGTCAGAATGACCCTCGATCTCTTTTCACAGCCCTCAGAGTGTTGCAAAAAGGAGGAGGCCGAAATACAACAACGTGCACGTGTCTCCCTGTAATCGATTTATTATTTTTATCGTTATTAGTAATTATCTGGGAGGGGTAAAAAAAGACACGTGCCCGGGCGAGGCTCGAACTCGCCACCTCGGCATCTAACCCCGCCGTTGTCCTCGCGTCGCGTACACACCCCGAATTGAGCGGGTCCGAGTGACCCGCGATCCCATTTCACACAGCCCTGGGAGTTTTGCAAAAAAGAGGAGGCCGAAATACAACAACGTGGGCATGTTTCACCGTTGTCCATCTGTTATTACTATCTTTTTAGTGTTTATCGCCGAGGGTGTAAAAACCACCGGCCCGGGCGAGACTCGAACTCACAACCCCGGGATCTAACCCCAGCCAATGTCCCGCGTCGCGTACACACCCCGAATTGAGCGGGTCCGAGTGACCCGCGATCCCATTTCACACAGCCCTCAAGAGTTTTGCAAAAAGAGGAGGCCGAAATACAACAACGTGCGCGTGTTTCACCGTTGTCCATCTATTCTTACTACCTTTATTAGTATTTATCGGCGAGGTGTAAAAACCACCGCACCGGGCGAGGCTCGAACTCACAACCCCGGCATCTAACCCCAGCCGTTGCCCTCGCGTCGCGTACACACCCCGAATTGAGCGGGTCCGAGTGACCCGCGATCCCATTTCACACAGCCCTGGGAGTTTTGCAAAAAAGAGGAGGCCGAAATACAACAACGTGCGCGTGTTTCACCGTTGTCCATCTATTCTTACTACCTTTATTAGTATTTATCGGCGAGGTGTAAAAACCACCGCACCGGGCGAGGCTCGAACTCACAACCCCGGCATCTAACCCCAGCCGTTGTCCTCGCGTCGCGTACACACCCCGGATTGAGCGGGTCCGAGTGACCCGCGATCCCATTTCACACAGCCCTCCAGAGTTTTGCAAAAAAGAGGAGGCCGAAATACAACGACGTGCGCGTGTTTCACCGTTGTCCATCTATTCTTACTACCTTTATTAGTATTTATCGGCGAGGGTGTAAAAAACCACCGCACCGGGCGAGGCTCGAACTCACAACCCCGGCATCTAACCCCAGCCGTTGTCCCGCGTCGCGTACACACCCGAATTGAGCGGGTCCGAGTGACCCGCGATCCCATTTCACACAGCCCTGGGAGTTTTGCAGCCGAGTACAGCTGGTAGGAGAACGTGTTTCTGACACCCAAAGACAGGGGGAAAGGCCAGGGACAGTGTGTTTCTGAGCCCAGAGGTCAGCGAGCAGGGCAAAAAGAGCTTGTGTTTCCCGGCACCCTAGTACAGCTGGGAGGAGAACGTGTTTCTGACACCCAAAGACAGGGGGAAAGGCCAGGGACAGTGTGTTTCTGAGCCCAGAGGTCAGCGAGCAGGGTAAAAAAAAGAGCTTATGTTTCCCGGGAGACGAGTACATCT
>CM055742.1:17316567-17338957 GCA_029465975.1 Dallia pectoralis | reverse complement strand
ACTAGACAGGCGCTTTGACCAACTAAGCCACAGCGCCGATACGTGCAAACAATCTTTTAGGGTCTCGAAAGCAAAAATGTATCTTCCAGACCATGAGACAAAATACAAGAATAAGCCATTTTCAAAAAGGCACTGCTGAGATTCGAATTTAGGATTTCCTGTTTACTAGACAGTCGCTTTAACCAACTAAGCCACAGCGCCGATACGTGCAAACAAATATTTTAGGGTTTCAAAAGCAAAAATGTATCTTCCAGACCATGAGACAAAATACAAGAAAAAGCAATTCTCATGAAGGCGCTGCTAAGATACGAACTCAGGATCTCCTGTTTACTAGACAGGCGCTTTAACCAACTATGCCACAGTGCCGATACGTGCTAACAATCTTTTAGGGTTTCGAAAGCAAAAATGTTTCTTCAAGATCATGAGACAAAATAGAAGAAAAAGTGATTCTCATGAAGGCACTGCTAGATTCGAACTCAACTTTAACCAATTAAGCCCCAGCGCCGATACGTGCTAACAATCTTTTAGGGTTTCGAAAGCAAAAATATATCTTCCAGACCATGAGACAAAATACAGGAATAAGGGATTTTCATAAAGGCGCTGCTGTGATTTGAACTCAGGATCTCCTGTTTACTAGACAGGCGCTTTTACCAACTAAACCACAGCGCCGATACGTGCTAAAAATCGTTTCGGGTTTCGAAAGCAAAATGTATCTTCCAGACCATGAGACAAAATACAGGAACAAGCGATTCTCATGAAGGCACTGCTAAGATTCGAATTTAGGATTTCCTGTTTACTAGACAGTCGCTTTAACCAACTAACCACAGCGCCGATACGTGCTAACAATCTTCTAGGGTTTCGAAAGCAAAAATGTATTTTCCAGACCATGAGACAAAATACAAGAATAAGCCATTTTCATAAAGGCACTGCTGAGATACGAACTCAGGATCTCCTGTTTACTAGACAGGCGCTTTAACCAACTTAGCCACAGCGCCGATACGTGCTAACAATCTTTTGGGTTTCGAAAGCAAAAATGTATCTTCCAGACCATGAGACAAAATACAGGAATAAGGGATTTTCATAAAGGCGCTGCAAAGATTCGAATTTAGGATCTCCTGTTTACTATACAGTAACTTTAACCAACTAAGCCACAGCGCAGATACGTGATAACAATCTTTTAGGGTTTCGAAAGAAAAAATTGATCTTCCAGACCATGAGACAAAATACAAGAATAAGCCATTTTCACAAAGGCACTGCTGAGATTCGAACTCAGGATCACCTTTTTACAAGACAGGCGCTTTAACCAACTAAGCCACAGCGCCGATTCGTGCTAACAATCGTTTAGGGTTTCGAAAAAGAAAAAAAAATCTTCCAGACCATGAGACAAAATACAGGAGTAAGGGATTTTCATATAGGCGCTGCTGAGATTCGAACTCAGGATCTCCCGTTTACTAGACAGGCGCTTTGACCAACTAAGCCACAGCGCCGATACGTGCAAACAATCTTTTAGGGTTTCGAAAGCAAAAATGTATCTTCCAGACCATGAGACAAAATACAAGAATAAGCCATTTTCAAAAAGGCACTGCTGAGATTCGAATTTAGGATTTCCTGTTTACTAGACAGTCGCTTTAACCAACTAAGCCACAGCGCCGATACGTGCAAACAAATCTTTTAGGGTTTCGAAAGCAAAAATGTTTACTAGACAGGCGCTGTAACCAACTTAGCCACAGCGCCGATACGTGCTAACAATCTTTTTGGGTTTCGAAAGCAAAAATGTATCTTCCAGACCATGAGACAAAATACAGGAATAAGGGATTTTCATAAAGGCGCTGCAAAGATTCGAATTTAGGATCTCCTGTTTACTATACAGTAACTTTAACCAACTAAGCCACAGCGCAGATACGTGATAACAATCCTTTAGGGTTTCGAAAGAAAAAATTGATCTTCCAGACCATGAGACAAAATACAAGAATAAGCCATTTTCACAAAGGCGCTGCAAAGATTCGAATTTAGGATCTCCTGTTTACTATACAGTAACTTTAACCAACTAAGCCACAGCGCCGATACGTGCAAACAATCTTTTAGGGTCTCGAAAGCAAAAATGTATCTTCCAGACCATGAGACAAAATTCAAGAATAAGCCATTTTCAAAAAGGCACTGCTGAGATTCGAATTTAGGATTTCCTGTTTACTAGACAATCGCTTTAACCAACTAAGCCACAGCGCCGATACGTGCAAACAAATCTTTTAGGGTTTCGAAAGCAAAAATGTATCTTCCAGACCATGAGACAAAATACAAGAAAAAGCAATTCTCATGAAGGCGCTGGTAAGATACGAACTCAGGATCTCCTGTTTACTAGACAGGCGCTTTAACCAACTAAGCCACAGTGCCGATACGTGCTAACAATCTTTTAGGGTTTCGAAAGCAAAAATGTTTCTTCAAGACCATGAGACAAAATAGAAGAAAAAGTGATTCTCATGAAGGCACTGCTAGATTCGAACTCAACTTTAACCAATTAAGCCACAGCGCCGATACGTGCTAACAATCTTTTGGGGTTTCGAAAGCAAAAATGTATTTTCCAGACCATGAGACAAAATACAAGAATAAGCCATTTTCATAAAGGCACTGCTGAGATACGAACTCAGGATCTTCTGTTTACTAGACAGGCGCTTTAACCAACTTAGCCACAGCGCCGATACGTGCTAACAATCTTTTTGGGTTTCGAAAGCAAAAATGTATCTTCCAGACCATGAGACAAAATACAGGAATAAGGGATTTTCATAAAGGCGCTGCAAAGATTCGAATTTAGGATCTCCTGTTTACTATACAGTAACTTTAACCAACTAAGCCACAGCGCAGATACGTGATAACAATCTTTTAGGGTTTCGAAAGAAAAAATTGATCTTCCAGACCATGAGACAAAATACAAGAATAAGCCATTTTCACAAAGGCACTGCTGAGATTCGAACTCAGGATCTCCTTTTTACAAGACAGGCGCTTTAACCAACTAAGCCACAGCGCCGATACGTGCTAACAATCATTTAGGGTTTCGAAAAAGAAAAAAAAATCTTCCAGACCATGAGACAAAATACAGGAATAAGGGATTTTCATATAGGCGCTGCTGAGATTCGAACTCAGGATCTCCTGTTTACTAGACAGGCGCTTTGACCAACTAAGCCACAGCGCCGATACATGCAAGCAATCTTTTAGGGTCTCGAAAGCAAAAATGTATCTTCCAGACCATGAGACAAAATACAAGAATAAGCCATTTTCACAAAGGCACTGCTGAGATTCGAATTTAGGATTTCCTGTTTACTAGACAGTCGCTTTAACCAACTAAGCCACAGCGCCGATACGTGCAAACAAATCTTTTAGGGTTTCAAAAGCAAAAATGTATCTTCCAGACCATGAGACAAAATACAAGAGAAAGCAATTCTCATGAAGGCGCTGCTAAGATACGAACTCAGGATCTCCTGTTTACTAGACAGGCGCTTTAACCAACTATGCCACAGTGCCTATACGTGCTAACAATCTTTTAGGGTTTCGAAAGCAAAAATGTTTCTTCAAGATCATGAGACAAAATAGAAGAAAAAGTGATTCTCATGAAGGCACTGTGTTGTGGAAAATATAGATTTAGGATTTAGGAGTTCAGAAATAGTGAGGTTAAACGTATAGTCGTATGCGATATACGTATGGATATCATTAAGAGGGCCCAAAAGTTAAGAACGGGAAACACGAGACCCTGAGAATCTAGTGTTTTACTTAGGAAAAACTGGAATGTTATCTTTACGCTGGTGGAGGGGCCCAATGCTAGAAACAGATGTCTTGATTACCTGTTTGTGATGGACTGTCAAAAGGAAATGCCCGAGTCTTTGTTCACCGCATCTGTGTTTCATCATGGATGCGGATCTATCAGGCTCCCTTTGCTTGAGGGCAGTGACCTCGGATTCTTATGTCAAGCCTATAGGTCATTTACAATTTATCCTATAGGTTTGATGGGATCTTCTAGAAGGCCTCGTCTGTTTCTCATTATTAATGCTCATGTTCGTGTGGAAGCGTATGCGTAAACCAACCCATATAAATATGACCCTGTTTTTCTCTTTAGTTAGGGAAATATTTGCCTATCACTGCATAAGTTGCCCTCATCTATCAATTAAACTGTTAGAGTTAACTTGAGAGATACTCTTGTCTGTTCTTATTTCGAGTCTGGTATCAGTGTGTATTTGATTAATGTTATTTTAGAGATAAAGGTATAGTAACATTAATTACGTGGTATTAGAAATAATTCCATAACACTTGGGGGCTCGTCCGTCGTTCTTAAATAATCCATATTTTCTCCAAAGAAGGCCACTTCCAGGACCATCTTTGAAGGAGGATAAGTGATTCAGGACAGAATTTGAACCTAAAAGGACCAAATACATACTGAATTTCAGACGGTAAGAACGTGTACAGTTTGTATACAGTTGATAGATTTAAAGGGCTAGGCCCATAATTTGATCTGTTCCAAAGATCACGGCAATTTACTGGGTAAAATTTGATCTCATTCTATAGATCACAAAATCCACTAGGTGGTTGTAATTGGCATAATATAAACGTGTTAATTACAGATCTGCTAGGCAGGTCATTATTAATTTTTGATCTGTTCTACAGGTCACCAAATCTACTGGGTGGATTTCTCAAGGGTCTTGGAGACCGGTCTCACTAGGAAACTGACGAGTTTGTCAAACAGCGCTGGGCTGATTGATTGAGACAAGACAAAACCTATTCGCGATAGGTACTAGGTGTTTGCGTTCATTAATTACAGATTCTGTTGGACAGATCGTTCTCTTTTCTTGATCTGAGAGATTTAAATCCTATTTTTATAGGCACCACCAGGCGGTAGTAATTAATTTACGCTGCGCTTAGTTACAGATCTTGTTGGACAAGATCATTTCTTTTTACCAAAATTTATTTTTAAGATTTTAATTTTCCTTAACCATGGGAAAGTCTTATAGTAAATCCAATGCGGTTGCTCGCCCAAAGGAGGGTCCCGCAAAAATAATGATTGATAAATATGATGATTGGACCTGCAACCAATTAGATTTATGGTCAAAATTAGGATTTCCAGATAATGGGAGTTTCAGCCCTCGCCAAATAAGCGAGTTACAGAGCAAACTACAGGATTATGAGGAAGGTAAAATAAAAAAAAATGCAATCAGGTAAACGCAAAGTAGATTGGAAGGCGTTTAGTATATGGAAAGAGGAGACGTCGCTTAGAGAGAGGCAGAAGAACAAAGCGACTACTAATCAGTGTGTCTTAGCATCTGTTACCAGGCTTGACGACGATCTGGATGCTCTGTCCTGTCGTCCCCCGCCCTACCATCTCGCGCGGGCTGCTCTGGAGGACGCGAGTGCTGCCCTGGAGGAAGACATGCCGAGACCGTCTTCCCCAGTTTCGAGCGGGACAAGAAGTTCGAAACGAAAGACACTGCTAGAGGGGTTACCGGCCAAACAGCTTCCGATGGTGGAAGTTGCTAACCCAATGGCTGGAGGTGAATACGACAATCCAGCTACCATCCTTGTGTACCGTCCATGGTCACCGGCAGATCTGAGAGACGTGGCCGCTTCCCTACCAGACCCAGAGCAAGACGGTGGTGAAGAATTCACCAGAGTTTTCCGCCAGATAATTGACCAGTACAAGCCAAACATGGCTGAGATCGAAATGCTAATGATGCGAAATTTACTGCTTCGGTGGGGCCGTGTAAAAGGCGACTGGCCAGCTGACATGCCTCCCAGAACCTACGACAGCCGGGGAGATTCGGTTTATCAAGAGGCAGTCGCGAAATTGTGTGAACGAGTGATTGCACATTTTCCAAGGAAGATGCGTTGGGAGAAGATTTCAGACTGTAAACAGAAGAAAGATGAAAGTGTTGCAGACTTCAGAAATCGTCTTGAACGAGAGTTTGAGCTGCACAGCGGGATGGGGAGAAGACCGGACGGGGACGGAGACTCAGCCTGGGAACAACAGTGTAAGATGAGACTCGTCGCGGGCCTCCTCCCAGAGATCGAACGTCATGTCCGGACACACTGTGTCTCACTGGACGATGGAAGAATGGCTACTGTCTGGCCACACATAAAGCACGCCGAAAGAGTCTATCGAGGCCAGGAACACGGGAAGTTGGAAGAAAAGTTAAAGAGAGACAATAAGCTGCAGATGGCCCAGATGAACTACTTTGGGAGCGGTGAAAGGAGGGGGCGTGGAGTGAGACGCGGCACGGGCCGGGGCCAATCTCGGGGACGAGGTAACTCCTACCAACCCCCTAACGGCAATGCTTGCTTACGTTGTGGCTCAATGGACCATTGGGTACGGGCTTGCCCCAAACCGGACTTGAGAAATAATTCAAATGGACAAAAGGACAATTCACGCGGTGAAGCCGGTAATCGCAATGGATTTTCGGTCAACAATCCCAGAGGCACTCGCGTTGATGCGGCTGCGCGGGATGGAGGATGGTGACGCCAGGACGAAGCGACCGATCCAGAGCCTTTAACGACAAAACTGGGTGAGATCAATCCATTACACGATCCGTCACACTCAGATATAATGCAACAGCTTAACCTACAGGCTTTTAGGGCAGATGATGATTACCATATACAACCTGAAATGTTTTTGATTGTTAATGGCAAAAGAGTGAAATTTCTGGTAGATTCGGGGGCAGGGTATTCAGTTCTAAGAGCTCAGGACTGGAACCCTTCACCGAAACTTAGCGGTAGAACTTTGCCGACTATAGGAGCTGGTGGTGTCTGTACTACAGAGCGATTTACCACCCCTCTCTCGGTTGTAGACGAAGCGGGTCAGCATCACCCAAAACATTCATTTTTATTGTCTCAATGTTGCCCTGTTAACCTGTTGGCTAGAGATTTAATGACACAGTTGGGCATTACGTTAGAATGTTCAGATAAAGGCATAAAGATCATTCACAATACTGTACAAGCGGTTCAGCATAGTGTACAACCCCTGAACTATTGTTATTCATGGGATTTAGACAACACTGGCTCTAGGGCGATTTCTGATACCCTTGTTGCTATGGCTTCGGACAGAATGGGAGATTCTGTGCAGATGAGTGACGCTAACGACTTGCGTTGTATTGCCAGTGTTTTTGAATGCCGTAATGATGAGTTTGAAACAGGGTGGTGTAGAGGTCGGAACAGTCAGGTAGACTTCTTAACGGGAGATTATCTCTATTGGAGTGATACTGGGTTATGTGCGTGGTCAGTGAGGGGCACAAAGGAGGTGTCACGTTTCTTTCAAGTACATGGATCAGTTCCACATGTTTCGCTTGTTGAACACCCGTTTAGCTGCACACGGGACATTGTAGGTCCCTGGGTTAAGAAGTGTAGCGAGGTTTCTGATTGGGTTCCAACCCAGATGGAGGGTGTTGATTGGTCTGAGGAGGCACAGGCTAAAAGGGAACGTTTCGGGTGTACTGTGATAGGACGTAGAGAAGTACATTTAGTTCCGCCTGCCGATGAGTTGTTTCATGTTTGTGCGATTCAGATAGCGGTAACAGACCCAAGGCTAGCGGAGGTTCCTTCTTCTCTTTGGTCACAACATAAATACGATGTTGGGTTAATGCAGAACGCGCAGCCACTCGTAGTTACGCCCAGGGGACCTCATAGACCTTGTCAGGCACAATACCCATTAAAACCAGAAGCAATCCAGGGCATTACTCCTGTTTTTGAGGCATTGTTAGACAAAGGGATCATTGTATCTTGCCCAAACAGCCCATGTCGTACTCCGATTTTTCCGGTTAAAAAAGCCAAGGTTCCCGGTCAGGCTACAGCATGGCGATTTGTTCAGGATCTGAAAAAGGTTAATGATGCAGTGTTTGCTCGTGCACCGATTGTTACTGATCCATACACAATAATGTCCCAAGTTCCGAGTGGGAGCAAATATTTTTCTGTTATTGATTTGGCTAATGCTTTTTCAGTGTACCAGTACACATAGATTCTCAGTTTTGGTTTGCTTTTGAATTTTCTGGTCAGATGTACACATGGACACGTTTACCACAAGGCTACTGTGAATCTCCTGCCGTGTTTGCTGCGGCTCTTAGGGATAATTTGGACAAATTCACATTCAGTCATGGTAGTACGCTTGTCCAATACGTTGATGATTTGTTGATCTGCTCCCCTGATGAGGCGTCTTGTGAGAAAGACACTGTCCTGTTGCTACAATACCTAGCATCACAGGGCCACAAGGCCAGCCTTAACAAACTTCAATTTGTGCAAAGTGAAGTTGTCTTTTTAGGACACATGATCACCCCTGAGGGTAAAAGTCTGAGTGTAGACAGGATCAAAGCTATTACTAGCATGCCTAAACCTCTGACCAAGAAGCAGATGTTGTCATTTTTGGGGATGACTGGCTTCTGTAGACAATGGGTTCCTGAGTACGCCTTGTTAGTCCAACCTTTACAGAGCATGGTTTATGATCAGAAGTTAGCCTCCCACGATAGGGTGGTGTGGACTGTTGAGGGGGAGAACTCATTTACACAGCTCAAACAGTGTTTAGCTTCCTCCCGACCTTAGGTCTTCCTGATCCCACTAAACCTTTTGTTCAGGCAGTATGTGAGAAGAACGGGTACATGTCCTCTGTGTTGATGCAGAAACATGGGGACAAGTTACGCCCCATTGCTTATTTTTCAGCCAAGCTAGATGCGGTTGCACAGGGGCTACCTCATTGCTTGAAAGCTGTGGCTGCCGCAGCAGAGGCTGTGTTACGGTCGCAGGCCTTAGTCTGCTACCAACCTCTTGAGCTACGGGTTCCTCACTCTGTGTCTTCCATCTTGTTGGAACACAAGACAAGTCACCTCTCTGGTGCGAGGTTTTGAATTACCACAATGTGTTGTTGTCACTACCACATGTTTCGATTGTCCGTAGCCCCATTTTGAATCCTTCAACATTTCTGCCTACTGAGGAGGATGGGGAACCTCATGATTGTTTGACTGTCATTAATCAACAATGTACCCCACGTACTGATTTATCTGATGAACCATTGCCAAACAGTGATTTGATTTTTTATGTTGATGGCTCAGCCAGCAAATCACTTTCTTCCTCATGTAATAATGTGGGATATGCCATTGTCACTGATCATGCTGTAATTGAGGGGTTTAGACTTCCTCACCACCTCTCTGCCCAGGCTGCAGAGTTGTTCGCTCTTACCCGTGCATGTATTTTGGGCGAAGGGAAAACTGTTACCATTTACACTGACAGCAGGTATGCGTTTGGGGTAGTCCATGATTTTGGCACACTGTGGAAAATGCGGGGTTTTATCACCTCCTCAGGCACCAAAATTCAACATGGGCAGCTGATTCATAATCTGTTGGATGCTGTTTTGTTGCCTAAACAAGTTGCTATATGCAAATGTGAAGCGCACACGCATGGCAAGGACGTGGTCTCCCTTGGAAACCACAGAGCAGATCAGGCTGCAAAAGCGGCTGCTCAGGCACATCTGGACACGGCTCTACAGATGGCTGTTTTAACCCCAACCGTCTCCCTCTCTGACCTTGTGCAGGCCCAGGCTAATGCTTCTCCTCAGGAGAAGGCGACTTGGCGGAAGGCAGGGGCTGTCTGTGTGAATAAGGTTTGGACAGGACCAAACGGTAATCCATGTTTACCAAAATGTTTGTTTCATTTCTATGCTGTGTTGTCACATGGTAAAGATCATGTGTCAAAAGGAGGGATGGTAGATATGATAAACAGATTTTGGTACACACAGGGCTTCACGGCTTATGCTCAGAAATTCTGTTCCAAGTGTCTAGTGTGCCTCAGGTTCAATGTGGGACGGGGACAGGCGGTCCCCCAGTCAAGTCATCCACCCCCTGATGGCCCATTCGATCATGTAATGATGGATTTCATTGAATTGAATCCCTGTGAGGGTAAGAAGTACTGTGTTGTATTTGTGGACATGTTTTCCAAATGGGTCGAAGCTTTCCCGTCTGGGAAGGCTGATGCATCAACAGTGGCTAAGGCTCTACTGACTGAAATCATTCCCAGATGGGGAATTCCAAAGAAACTGTCAAGTGACAATGGATCACATTTCGTGAACGAGGCTATTCAGAAGATGTCTGAGTACCTCGGAGTGGACTTAAGAACACACTGTGCCTACAGGCCCCAGAGTGGGGGTGCAGTGGAAAGAGAGAATGGGACAATTAAGATGAAGTTGTCAAAGTTGTGTGAGGAAACAGGTTTGAACTGGGTGCGGGCACTTCCTCTGGTTCTCACATCAATAAGAGGCAGGCCCAGGAAGAAGACAGGCTTGTCTCCCCACGAGGTCATCACAGGAAGACCAATGAGCACAGGCCTAGGAGCCCCAACCCACTCAGACCTCATGACGGAACATGTAAATGACACTATGCTAACATACTGTACCAATCTGTCAAAGGTCCTGACGGAAATCCACCGGAGTGTGAAAGCAGCGTTACCAGTGCCCATTGAAGGTCCTCTTCACGACATCCAGCCTGGAGACTGGGTAGTGATCAAGGACTGCAAAAGAAAGCACTGGAGCAAACCTCGGTGGCTGGGACCATTCCAAGTGCAACTGGTCACACACTCTGCAGTGAAGGTAGCTGAGCGAGGTACTTGGGTCCACGCAACACACTGCAAAAAGGCTCCACCTCTGGAGAATACAGGCAAGGAATAAGTATCCTCATTTCTGTTTGAACGGGTCACGTGCTAGCAACCTCTGACCCCTAACACAGTCAGCAGTAATCAGAGAAACCAACACAGCCTGCATAACATGGAACCAGCGAGACGACCATGGAACCCCTACAGGAGGATTGGGGGAATGAGATGCAACATCGCATTACATCTTGCTTTTACTCTCATTGTTGTAATTGTACTATGGTTCTCTGACTTACAACATAACAAACCAAATGTAAATTTGAATAAGACAGGTATTGAGAAAGGCGTGAACGCCCGATCTCAGGGGCTGTTACAAAAACAGATAACATGTAATGTAAGCAACTGCCAACCCAATGATGAATGGTTCATTGTGACTGACCCTAAAATTACAGTGGGTATGTTGACCTGGACTAATGTTTCTTCACTTATAAACGGTACTGAATGTGTTTGCAATAATGACTCAATGATCTGTCATGTGAATGTTTCTGATGATCTTGATTTAAACAAAGATTATTGGTGTTTCAACAGTAACAACAGTGAATTCCACACTCCTTGTAGACCGCCAGATCATCCAAAAGGTAGACCTGCTAGGGAATGCCCACCGACTGAGAAACGGAGGAGGAGAGGGCTGATAGAACCTGAGAACATCGCCCTTAGGATGATGGTTGACTATGCATCACATGTTAACATGAGTAACTGTTGGATCTGCCAACATATACCAACCTCATCGCGCTCTCCTATGTTAACTTCAGTTCCCTTCTCTAAAGCAGATTGGGAAGAATATGGCTGGTCGCCATCACCCACTGAAAAAGATGAGGACTGTTTTACCAACCCCACAACTGTTTTCACAGATGAGGGACAGGGAGAAGACAGGCAGGAAGTATTATGGCACATAATAAAGACATTTGATCAGAGCTTTAAGGACCCTAGTATCAGTAGCACTGTTCTGTTTAGATTGAGATATGACCGGAAGGTCCATCGTTTTTGGGAAGAGCTGGACATACAGATGACTCTGGTTCAAACGAATTGTTCGTATGGAACGACAGGTAGAGTAGTGCCCCTAACACCACTTTGTAAACCTATACCGTTTACACCCACTGTTATTGTGTATGCGCGAGCTGAATGGCGACCGCAATTCCGTATGATACATATTCTCTCTCTAAGTCATGAAACGATCGACTGCCCAGCATCAAAAAGTCACCGTTTGCGTAACTGCACTCAATATTGGCCAACAATTCCAACATATGGGCTAAGGAATGTGTCCCTGTGTATTTCCAATAGGGTGGAAAAGGCCAAGTTACAGTTGGGGACAAGTGATTGTTCTGAAGTAAGTTTCGCCAACTTCACGGCCTTTGGCGACCTTCCAGAGCATGTGTATCTTGTCTGCGGGGATAATGCATATAGTTGCATTCCACCTAATGCGGAAGGAACATGCTATATGGCATACCTGGTACCGTTAATACGAAGGGTAAACCAGACTGAAATGGGGAAACTGTACCAGTATCCACATCGCGCTAGGCGAACTCTGACCCTATCACAGCGTAAATTCAGTGTGCTATTTCCAGGCTATGGAGTGTATTCTTCACAGCAGGAAATAACAGCTCTGTCCTCAGTACTAGAGAAACACATGAACACTACAGCTAAAGCCATTGTGGCATTAGGTAAAGAGTTAGATGAGACCCGTGCAGTCGCCTTACAGAACCGATTGGCCCTAGATATGATCTTGACATCTCAAGGAGGAGTGTGTAAAATTGTGAAATCCGAATGTTGTACTTTCATTTCTGATGCATCACAGGAAGTCCTTGATTTGGTAAAAGAAACGAAAACGGGAGTGAAAGAGCTCCATGAGGTTCATGGATGGGACCCAATTGATGGTTTGAGTTCTGTATTAGGACCATTAGGATGGTCAATTTTTAGAATATTAGCGTATGTATTAGCCTTTGTTACATTTCTGATTGTTGGTTTTATGTTAATCTCATGTTTGATAAAGATGTGTGCTTCCAGAGTGACTGGTCAGGTCCTTGTTCAAGTTCCTGATGCCAGGGTGACAAACTGGATGAATGAGCTTCCAGGAAATCCATTCTATTGAGTGTTATTAAAAATCATAGCATGCTTATTTGATAATAAAGAACTGTACCTTTTTCTCACCTCACTATTCTAAACTTAGGGTGGATTGTTGTGGAAAATATAGATTTAGGATTTAGGAGTTCAGAAATAGTGAGGTTAAACGTATAGTCGTATGCGATATACGTATGGATATCATTAAGAGGGCCCAAAAGTTAAGAACGGGAAACACGAGACCCTGAGAATCTAGTGTTTTACTTAGGAAAAACTGGAATGTTATCTTTACGCTGGTGGAGGGGCCCAATGCTGGAAACAGATTTCTTGATTACCTGTTTGTGATGGACTGTCAAAAGGAAATGCCCGAGTCTTTGTTCACCGCATCTGTGTTTCATCATGGATGCGGATCTATCAGGCTCCCTTTGCTTGAGGGCAGTGACCTCGGATTCTTATGTCAAGCCTATAGGTCATTTACAATTTATCCTATAGGTTTGATGGGATCTTCTAGAAGGCCTCGTCTGTTTCTCATTATTAATGCTCATGTTCGTGTGGAAGCGTATGCGTAAACCAACCCATATAAATATGACCCAGTTTTTCTCTTTAGTTAGGGAAATATTTGCCTATCACTGCATAAGTTGCCGTCTGTGTATGTGTAAAGGTTTTTCCTCATCTATCAATTAAACTGTTAGAGTTAACTTGAGAGATACTCTTGTCTGTTCTTATTTCGAGTCTGGTTTCAGTGTGTATTTGATTAATGTTATTTTAGAGATAAAGGTTTGTAACATTAATTACGTGGTATTAGAAATAATTCCATAACAATGTTACTTTTTAAGCCACAGACGTGCTAACAAAGGCAAAAATATATCTTCCAGACCATGAGACAAAATACAGGAATAATTTTTAAAGGCGCTGCTGTGATTTGAACTCAGGATCTCCTGTTTAAACAGGCACTTTTACCAACTAACTAAAAATCGTTTCGGGTTTCGAAAGCAAAATGTATCTTCCAGACCATGAGACAAAATACAGGAACAAGCGATTCTCATGAAGGCACTGCTAAGATTCGAATTTAGGATTTCCTGTTTACTAGACAGTCGCTTTAACCAACTAACCACAGCGCCGATACGTGCTAACAATCTTCTAGGGTTTCGAAAGCAAAAATGTATTTTCCAGACCATGAGACAAAATACAAGAATAAGCCATTTTAATAAAGGCACTGCTGAGATACGAACTCAGGATCTCCTGTTTACTAGACAGGCGCTTTAACCAACTTAGCCACAGCGCCGATATGTGCAAACAATCTTTTAGGGTCTCGAAAGCAAAAATGTATCTTCCAGACCATGAGACAAAATACAAGAATAAGCCATTTTCAAAAAGGCACTGCTGAGATTCGAATTTTGGATTTCCTGTTTACTAGACAGTCGCTTTAACCAACTAAGCCACAGCGCCGATACGTGCAAACAAATCTTTTAGGGTTTCGAAAGCAAAAATGTATCTTCCAGACCATGAGACAAAATACAAGAAAAAGCAATTCTCATGAAGGCGCTGGTAAGATACGAACTCAGGATCTCCTGTTTACTAGACAGGCGCTTTAACCAACTAAGCCACAGTGCCGATACGTGCTAACAATCTTTTAGGGTTTCGAAAGCAAAAATGTTTCTTCAAGACCATGAGACAAAATAGAAGAAAAAGTGATTCTCATGAAGGCACTGCTAGATTCGAACTGAACTTTAACCAATTAAGCCACAGCGCCGATACGTGCTAACAATCTTTTAGGGTTTCGAAAGCAAAATGTATCTTCCAGACCATGAGACAAAATACAGGAACAAGCGATTCTCATGAAGGCACTGCTAAGATTCGAATTTAGGATTTCCTGTTTACTAGACAGTCGCTTTAACCAACTAACCACAGCACCGATACGTGCTAACAATCTTCTAGGGTTTCGAAAGCAAAAATGTATTTTCCAGACCATGAGACAAAATACAAGAATAAGCCATTTTCAAAAAGGCACTGCTGAGATTCGAATTTAGGATTTCCTGTTTACTAGACAGTCGCTTTAACCAACTAAGCCACAGCGCCGATACGTGCAAACAAATCTTTGAGGGTTTCGAAAGCAAAAATGTATCTTCCAGACCATGAGACAAAATACAAGAAAAAGACATTCTCATGAAGGCGCTGCTAAGATACGAACTCAGGATCTCCTGTTTACTAGACAGGCGCTTTAACCAACTAAGCCACAGCGCCGATACGTGCAAACAATCTTTTAGGGTCTCGAAAGCAAAAATGTATCTTCCAGACCATGAGACAAAATACAAGAATAAGCCATTTTCAAAAAGGCACTGCTGAGATTCGAATTTAGGATTTCCTGTTTACTAGACAGTCGCTTTAACCAACTAAGCCACAGCGCCGATACGTGCTAATAATCTTGTTGGGTTTCGAAAGCAAAAATGTATCTTCCAGACCATGAGACAATATACAAGAATAAGCCTATTTCATAAAGGCACTGCTGAGATTCGAACTCATGATCTCCTGTTTACAAGACAGGCGCTTTAACCAACTAAGCCACAGCGCCGATACGTGCTAACAATCGTTTACGGTTTCGAAAAAAAAAAAAATCTTCCAGACCATGAGACAAAATACAGGAATAAGGGATTTTCATATAGGCGCTGCTGAGATTCGAACTCAGGATCTCCTGTTTACTAGACAGGCGCTTTGACCATCTAAGCCACAGCGCCGATACGTGCAAACAATCTTTTAGGGTCTCGAAAGCAAAAATGTATCTTCCAGACCATGAGACAAAATACAAGAATAAGCCATTTTCTAAAAGGCACTGCTGAGATTCGAATTTAGGATTTCCTGTTTACTAGACAGTCGCTTTAACCAACTAAGCCACAGCGCCGATACGTGCAAACAAATCTTTTAGGGTTTCGAAAGCAAAAATGTTTCTTCAAGATCATGAGACAAAATAGAAGAAAAAGTGATTCTCATGAAGGCACTGCTAGATTCGAACTCAACTTTAACCAATTAAGCCACAGGGCCGATACGTGCTAACAATCTTTTAGGGTTTCGAAAGCAAAAATATATCTTCCAGACCATGAGACAAAATACAGGAATAAGGGATCTTTGAGACAAAATACAGGAATAAGGGATTTTCATAAAGGCGCTGCTGTGATTTGAACTCAGGATCTCCTGTTTACTAGACAGGCGCTTTTACCAACTAAACCACAGCGCCGATACGTGCTAAAAATCGTTTCGGGTTTCGAAAGCAAAATGTATCTTCCAGACCATGAGACAAAATACAGGAACAAGCGATTCTCATGAAGGCACTGCTAAGATTCGAATTTAGGATTTCCTGTTTACTAGACAGTCGCTTTAACCAACTAACCACAGCGCCGATACGTGCTAACAATCTTCTAGGGTTTCGAAAGCAAAAATGTATTTTCCAGACCATGAGACAAAATACAAGAATAAGCCATTTTCATAAAGGCACTGCTGAGATACGAACTCAGGATCTCCTGTTTACCAGACAGGCGCTTTAACCAACTTAGCCACAGCGCCGATACGTGCTAACAATCTTTTTGGGTTTCGAAAGCAAAAATGTATCTTCCAGACCATGAGACAAAATACAGGAATAAGGGATTTTCATAAAGGCGCTGCAAAGATTCGAATTTAGGATCTCCTGTTTACTATACAGTAACTTTAACCAACTAAGCCACAGCGCAGATACGTGATAACAATCTTTTAGGGTTTCGAAAGAAAAAATTGATCTTCCAGACCATGAGACAAAATACAAGAATAAGCCATTTTCACAAAGGCACTGCTGAGATTCGAACTCAGGATCTCCTTTTTACAAGACAGGCGCTTTAACCAACTAAGCCACAGCGCCGATACGTGCTAACAATCGTTTAGGGTTTCGAAAAAAAAAAAAAATCTTCCAGACCATGAGACAAAATACAGGAGTAAGGGATTTTCATATAGGCGCTGCTGAGATTCGAACTCAGGATCTCCTGTTTACTAGACAGGCGCTTTGACCAACTAAGCCACAGCTCCGATACGTGCAAACAATCTTTTAGGGTTTCGAAAGCAAAAATGTATCTTCCAGACCATGAGACAAAATACAAGAATAAGCCATTTTCAAAAAGGCACTGCTGAGATTCGAATTTAGGATTTCCTGTTTACTAGACAGTCGCTTTAACCAACTAAGCCACAGCGCCGATACGTGCAAACAAATCTTTTAGGGTTTCGAAAGCAAAAATGTGAGACAAAATACAAGAAAAAGCAATTCTCATAGACAGGCGCTGTAACCAACTTAGCCACAGCGCCGATACGTGCTAACAATCTTTTGGGTTTCGAAAGCAAAAATGTATCTTCCAGACCATGAGACAAAATACAGGAATAAGGGATTTTCATAAAGGCGCTGCAAAGATTCGAATTTAGGATCTCCTGTTTACTATACAGTAACTTTAACCAAATAAGCCACAGCGCAGATACGTGATAACAATCTTTTAGGGTTTCGAAAGAAAAAATTGATCTTCCAGACCATGAGACAAATTACAAGAATAAGCCATTTTCACAAAGGCACTGCTGAGATTCGAACTCAGGATCTCCTGTTTACTAGACAGGCGCTTTGACCAACTAAGCCACAGCGCCGATACGTGCAAACAATCTTTTAGGGTTTCGAAAGCAAAAATGTATCTTCCAGACCATGAGACAAAATACAAGAATAAGCCATTTTCAAAAAGGCACTGCTGAGATTCGAATTTAGGATTTCCTGTTTACTAGACAATCGCTTTAACCAACTAAGCCACAGCGCCGATACGTGCAAACAATCTTTTAGGGTCTCGAAAGCAAAAATGTATCTTCCAGACCATGAGACAAAATACAAGAATAAGCCATTTTCAAAAAGGCACTGCTGAGATTCGAATTTAGGATTTCCTGTTTACTAGACAATCGCTTTAACCAACTAAGCCACAGCGCCGATACGTGCAAACAAATCTTTTAGGGTTTCGAAAGCAAAAATGTATCTTCCAGACCATGAGACAAAATACAAGAAAAAGCAATTCTCATGAAGGCGCTGGTAAGATACGAACTCAGGATCTCCTGTTTACTAGACAGGCGCTTTAACCAACTAAGCCACAGTGCCGATACGTGCTAACAATCTTTTAGGGTTTCGAAAGCAAAATGTATCTTCCAGACCATGAGACAAAATACAGGAACAAGCGATTCTCATGAAGGCACTGCTAAGATTCGAATTTAGGATTTCCTGTTTACTAGACAGTCGCTTTAACCAACTAACCACAGCACCGATACGTGCTAACAATCTTCTAGGGTTTCGAAAGCAAAAATGTATTTTCCAGACCATGAGACAAAATACAAGAATAAGCCATTTTCATAAAGGCACTGCTGAGATTCGAACTCAGGATCTCCTGTTTACTAGACAGGCGCATCAACCAACTTAGCCACAGCGCCGACACGTGCTAACAATCTTTTAGGGTCTCGAAAGCAAAAATGTATCTTCCAGACCATGAGACAAAATACAAGAATAAGCCATTTTCAAAAAGGCACTGCTGAGATTCGAATTTAGGATTTCCTGTTTACTAGACAGTCGCTTTAACCAACTAAGCCACAGCGCCGATACGTGCAAACAAATCTTTGAGGGTTTCGAAAGCAAAAATGTATCTTCCAGACCATGGGACAAAATACAAGAAAAAGACATTCTCATGAAGGCGCTGGTAAGATACGAACTCAGGATCTCCTGTTTACTAGACAGGCGCTTTAACCAACTAAGCCACAGTGCCGATACGTGCTAACAATCTTTTAGGGTTTCGAAAGCAAAATGTATCTTCCAGACCATGAGACAAAATACAGGAACAAGCGATTCTCATGAAGGCACTGCTAAGATTCGAATTTAGGATTTCCTGTTTACTAGACAGTCGCTTTAACCAACTAACCACAGCACCGATACGTGCTAACAATCTTCTAGGGTTTCGAAAGCAAAAATGTATTTTCCAGACCATGAGACAAAATACAAGAATAAGCCATTTTCATAAAGGCACTGCTGAGATTCGAACTCAGGATCTCCTGTTTACTAGACAGGCGCATCAACCAACTTAGCCACAGCGCCGACACGTGCTAACAATCTTTTAGGGTCTCGAAAGCAAAAATGTATCTTCCAGACCATGAGACAAAATACAAGAATAAGCCATTTTCAAAAAGGCACTGCTGAGATTCGAATTTAGGATTTCCTGTTTACTAGACAGTCGCTTTAACCAACTAAGCCACAGCGCCGATACGTGCAAACAAATCTTTGAGGGTTTCGAAAGCAAAAATGTATCTTCCAGACCATGGGACAAAATACAAGAAAAAGACATTCTCATGAAGGCGCTGCTAAGATACGAACTCAGGATCTCCTGTTTACTAGACAGGCGCTTTAACCAACTAAGCCACAGCGCCGATACGTGCAAACAATCTTTTAGGGTCTCGAAAGCAAAAATGTATCTTCCAGACCATGAGACAAAATACAAGAATAAGCCATTTTCAAAAAGGCACTGCTGAGATTCGAATTTAGGATTTCCTGTTTACTAGACAGTCGCTTTAACCAACTAAGCCACAGCGCCGATACGTGCAAACAAATCTTTTAGGGTTTCGAAAGCAAAAATGTATCTTCCAGACCATGAGACAAAATACAAGAAAAAGCAATTCTCATGAAGGCGCTGCTAAGATACGAACTCAGGATCTCCTGTTTACTAGACAGGCGCTTTAACCAACTAAGCCACAGCGCCGATACGTGCTAACAATCGTTTAGAGTTTCGAAAAAAAAAAAATCTTCCAGACCATGAGACAAAATACAGGAATAAGGGATTTTCATATAGGCGCTGCTGAGATTCGAATTTAGGATTTCTTGTTTACTAGACAGTCGCTTTAACCAACTAAGCCACAGCGCCGATACGTGCAAACAAATCTTTTAGGGTTTCGAAAGCAAAAATGTATCTTCCAGACCATGAGACAAAATACAAGAAAAGCAATTCTCATGAAGGCGCTGCTAAGATTCGAACTCAGGATCTCCTGTTTACAAGACAGGCGCTTTAACCAACTAAGCCACAGTGCCGATACGTGCAAACAATCTTTTAGGGTCTCGAAAGCAAAAATGTATCTTCCAGACCATGAGACAAAATACAAGAATAAGCCATTTTCAAAAAGGCACTGCTGAGATTCGAATTTTGGATTTCCTGTTTACTAGACAGTCGCTTTAACCAACTAAGCCACAGCGCCGATACGTGCAAACAAATCTTTTAGGGTTTCGAAAGCAAAAATGTATCTTCCAGACCATGAGACAAAATACAAGAAAAAGCAATTATCATGAAGGCGCTGCTAAGATACGAACTCAGGATCTCCTGTTTACTAGACAGGCGCTTTAACCAACTAAGCCACAGTGCCGATACGTGCTAACAATCTTTTAGGGTTTCGAAAGCAAAAATGTTTCTTCAAGACCATGAGACAAAATAGAAGAAAAAGTGATTCTCATGAAGGCACTGCTAGATTCGAACTCAACTTTAACCAATTAAGCCACAGCGCCGATACGTGCTAACAATCTTTTAGGGTTTCGAAAGCAAAATGTATCTTCCAGACCATGAGACAAAATACAGGAACAAGCGATTCTCATGAAGGCACTGCTAAGATTCGAATTTAGGATTTCCTGTTTACTAGACAGTCGCTTTAACCAACTAACCACAGCACCGATACGTGCTAACAATCTTCTAGGGTTTCGAAAGCAAAAATGTATTTTCCAGACCATGAGACAAAATACAAGAATAAGCCATTTTCAGGCACTGCTGAGAAAAGGCACTGCTAAGCCACAGTGATTAACAAAGGGTTTAGGCAAAAATTTCCTGTTTACTAGACAGTCGAGGACTGTTTCAACTTTAACCAACTAAGCCACAGCGCCGATACGTGCAAACAAATCTTTTAGGGTTTCGAAAGCAAAAATGTATCTTCCAGACCATGAGACAAAATACAAGAAAATGACATTCTCATGAAGGCGCTGCTAAGATACGAACTCAGGATCTCCTGTTTACTAGACAGGCGCTTTAACCAACTAAGCCACAGCGCCGATACGTGCAAACAATCTTTTAGGGTTTCGAAAGCAAAAATGTATCTTCCAGACCATGAGACAAAATACAAGAATAAGCCATTTTCAAAAGGCACTGCTGAGATTCGAATTTAGGATTTCCTGTTTACTAGACAGTCGCTTTAACCAACTAAGCCACAGCGCCGATACGTGCAAACAAATCTTTTAGGGTTTCGATAGCAAAAATGTATCTTCCAGACCATGAGAGAAAATACAAGAAAAAGCAATTCTCATGAAGGCGCTGCTAAGATACGAACTCAGGATCTCCTGTTTACTAGACAGGCGCTTTAACCAACTAAGCCACAGCGCCGATACGTGCTAACAATCGTTTAGAGTTTCTAAAAAAAAAAATCTTCCAGACCATGAGACAAAATACAGGAATAAGGGATTTTCATATAGGCGCTGCTGAGATTCGAATTTAGGATTTCTTGTTTACTAGACAGTCGCTTTAACCAACTAAGCCACAGCGCCGATACGTGCAAACAAATCTTTTAGGGTTTCGAAAGCAAAAATGTATCTTCCAGACCATGAGACAAAATACAAGAAAAAGCAATTCTCATGAAGGCGCTGCTAAGATTCGAACTCAGGATCTCCTGTTTACAAGACAGGCGCTTTAACCAACTAAGCCACAGTGCCGATACGTGCAAACAATCTTTTAGGGTCTCGAAAGCAAAAATGTATCTTCCAGACCATGAGACAAAATACAAGAATAAGCCATTTTCAAAAAGGCACTGCTGAGATTCGAATTTAGGATTTCCTGTTTACTAGACAGTCGCTTTAACCAACTAAGCCACAGCGCCGATACGTGCAAACAAATCTTTTAGGGTTTCGAAAGCAAAATGTATCTTCCAGACCATGAGACAAAATACAAGAAAAAGCAATTATCATGAAGGCGCTGCTAAGATTCGAACTCAGGATCTCCTGTTTACTAGACAGGCGCTTTAACCAACTAAGCCACAGTGCCGTACATTTTTGCTTTCAAACCCTAAAAGATTTGTTTGCACGTATTTAGCTATGGCTTAGTTGGTTAAAGCGACTGTCTAGTAAACAGGAAATCCAAATTCGAATCTCAGCAGTGCCTTTTGAAATGGCTTATTCTTGTATTTTGTCTCATGGTCTGGAAGATACATTTTTGCTTTCGAGACCCTAAAAGATTGTTTGGCACGTATCGGCACTGTGGCTTAGTTGGTTAAAGCGCCTGTCTTGTAAACAGGAGATCCTGAGTTCCGACCTTAGCAGCGCTTCATGAGAATTGCTTTTTCTTGTATTTTCTCTCATGGTCTGGAAGATACTTTTTTGCCATCGAAACCCTAAAAGATTTGTTTGCACGTATCGGCGCTGTGGCTTAGTTGGTTAAAGCGACTGTCTAGCAAACAGGAAATCCTAAATTCAACTTCAGTGCCTTTTGAAAATGGCTTATTCTTGTATTTTGTCTCATGGTCTGGAAGATACATTTTTGCTTTCGAGACTTAAAAGATTGTTTGCACGTATCGGCGCCTGTGGCTTAGTTGGTTAAAGCGCCTGTCTAGTAAACAGGAGATCCTGAGT
>CM055742.1:17284791-17316067 GCA_029465975.1 Dallia pectoralis | reverse complement strand
CTCGATTTTTATCGCGCGACATCTAAACCCCACCTTGAATTTGTGACCGTGTAGCATGTACTACGATACTGAAACTGAATAAATCTGAATAGCTGTGCAACCAGTTCACTTTGTCTCTATCCGTGTCTCCGTAATGATTAGGCAAGACATACAGCGTATCGTTTCACCAATGCGATCTGTGAAAAAGACCCAGAGACGTGTGAACGCAGTGCGAGAATACTTTATTGTATGTGGCAGCACACAACCCTGGGAAGCAGAATGGTCCATTGTCCCAAGATTTTGCATGTATTTTCATGCACGCACTACACATTTCTGTCACCAGAGGATGACATCGTTGCCGTGCCACCGTTATCCCTCACACTACCCTCGGGTCCCGGCGACCCGAGCGTAGGATTCCCCTCACTCCCGCCGTCCTCGGGTCAACCTGTGTAACCCTAACGCGGCCCCCGCTGTCTTCGGTCTCTGAAACACGTTCTCCTCCCAGCTGTACTCGGGTCCCGGGAAACACAAGCTATTTTTACCCTGCTCGCTGACCTCTGGGCTCAGAAACACACTGTCCCTGGCCTTTCCCCTGTCTTTGGGTGTCAGAATCACGTTCCCCTCCCAGCTGTACTCGGCTCCCGGGAAACACAAACTCTTTTTTGCCGTGCTCGCTGCCCTCTGGTCTCAGAAACACACTGTCCTTCGCTATCGCCGCTGTCTTTGGGTGTCAGAAACACGTTCTCCTCCCAGATGTACTTGTGTCCCGGGAAACATAAGCTCTTTTTTTACCCTGCTCGCTGACCTCTGGGCTCAGAAACACACTGTCCTTTGTTGGTCTCACTGTCCTTTTCTGGTCTCAGAAACACACTGTCCCTGGCCTTTCCCACAGTCTTTGGGTGTCAGAAACACGTTCTCCTCCCAGCTGTACTCGGATGCCAGGAAACACAAGCTCTTTTTTGCCCTGCTCGCTGACCTCTGGGCTCAGAAACACACTGTCCTCTGCCTTTCCCCTGTCTTCTGGTGTCAGAAACACGTTCTCCTCCCAGATGTACTCGTCTCCCGGGAAACATAAGCTCTTTTTTTACCCTGCTCGCTGACCTCTGGGCTCAGAAACACACTGTCCCTGGCCTTTCCCCCTGTCTTTGGGTGTCAGAAACACGTTCTCCTCCCAGATGTACTCGTCTCCCGGGAAACATAAGCTCTTTTTTTACCCTGCTCGCTGACCTCTGGGCTCAGAAACACACTGTCCTTCGAAACACACTGTCCCTGGCCTTTCCCTGTCTTTGGGTGTCAGAAACACGTTCTCCTCCCAGATGTACTCGTCTCCCGGGAAACATAAGCTCTTTTTTTACCCTGCTCGCTGACCTCTGGGCTCAGAAACACCCTGTCCCTGGCCTTTCCCCTGTCTTTGGGTGTCAGAAACACGTTCTCCTCCCAGATGTACTCGTCTCCCGGGAAACACAAACTCTTTTTTGCCCTGCTCGCTGCACTCTGGTCTCAGAAACACACTGTCCTTCGCCATCGCCGCTGTCTTTGGGTGTCAGAAACACGTTCTCCACCCAGAAGTACTCGTGTCCCTGGAAACATAAGCTCTTTTTTGCCCTGCTCGCTGACCTCTGGGCTCAGAAACACACTGTCCTTTGTTGGTCTCACTGTCCTTTTCTGGTCTCAGAAACACACTGTCCCTGGCCTTTCCCCCTGTCTTTGGGTGTCAGAAACACGTTCTCCTCCCAGCTGTACTCGGGTGCCAGGAAACACAAGCTCTTTTTTTGCCCTACTCGCTGACCTCTGGTCTCAGAAACACACTGTCCCTGGCCTTTCCCCTGTCTTTGGGTGTCAGAAACACGTTCTCCTCCCAGCTGTCCTCGGCTCCCGGGAAACACAAACTCTTTTTTGCCCTGCTCGCTGCACTCTGGTCTCAGAAACACACTGTCCTTCGCCATCGCCGCTGTCTTTGGGTGTCAGAAACACGTTCTCCACCCAGAAGTACTCGTGTCCCTGGAAACATAAGCTCTTTTTGCCCTGCTCGCTGACCTCTGGGCTCAGAAACACACTGTCCTTTGTTGGTCTCACTGTCCTTTTCTGGTCTCAGAAACACACTGTCCCTGGCCTTTCCCACAGTCTTTGGGTGTCAGAAACACGTTCTCCTCCCAGCTGTACTCGGGTGCCGGGAAACACAAGCTCTTTTTGCCCTGCTCGCTGCCCACTGGGCTCAGAAACACACTGTCCCTGGCCTTTCCCCCTGTCTTCGGGTGTCAGAAACACGTTCTCCTCCCAGCTGTACTCAGGTGCTAGGAAACACAAGCTCTTTTAGCCCTGCTCGTTGCCCTCTGTTCTCAGAAACACACTGTCCTTCGCCATCGCCGCTGTCTTTGGGTGTCAGAAACATGTTCTCCTCCCAGATGTACTCGTGTCCCTGAAAACATAAGCTCTTTTTTGCCCTGCTCGCTGACCTCTGGGCTCAGAAACACACTGTCCTTTGTTGGTCTCACTGTCCTTTTCTGGTCTCAGAAACACACTGTCCCTGGCCTTTCCCCCTGTCTTTGGGCGTCAGAAACACGTTCTCCTCCCAGCTGTTCTCGGCTCCCGGGAACACAAACACTTTTTTGCCCTGCTCGCTGCCCTCTGGTTTCAGAAACAAACTGTCCTTTGCTGGTCTCACTGTCCTTTTCTGGTCTCAGAAACACACTGTCCCTGGCCTTTCCCCCTGTCTTTGGGTGTCAGAAACACGTTCTCCTCCCAGCTGTACTCGGGTGCCGGGAAACACAAGCTCATTTTTGCCCTGCTCGCTGCCCTCAGGTCTCAGAAACACAGCTCATTTGCCCTCGCCGCTGTCCTCGGGTCTCAGAAACACACTCTCTCTGCCCTCTCTGCTTGAGTAGAGCTAGGTTGACGTCTAAGCTTGCTAGGAAACACACTCTCTCTGCCCTCTCCGCTTGAGTAGAGCTATGTTGGCCTCTAAGCTTGCTATAGATCTTGAAACAGTGTTTATCGCTATGTTCACCTCGGCCTCTTCTTTCTATCTGACCAGGGTCAGTTTATTCTCTCGTTCCATGGGGTGCATGTACAATTGAAAAGACATCAGATTTGTCCTACTTTTCAACATTGAAAACAGGTCGATCTTGTCCTACTTTTCAATGTTGAAAACAGTTCGATCTTAGACGTTGAACAGGCGTAAACCTTCAACGTCTAATTACAATCCACAGCACACAACCCTGGGAAGCAGAAAGGTCCATTGTCCAAATATTTTGCATTTATTTTTCATGCACACACTACACATTTCTGTCACCAGAGGATGATATCGTTGCCGTGCCACCGTTATCCCTCACACTACCCTCGGGTCCCGGCGACCCGAGCGTAGGATTCCCCCTCACTCCCGCCGTCCTCGGGTCAACGGCTGGGTTAGATGCCGAGGTGGCGAGTTCGAGCCTCGCCCGGGGCGGTGTTTTTTTTTGCCCTACCAGCACACAACCCTGGGAAGCAGAAAGGTCCATTGTCCAAATATTTTGCATGTATTTTTCATGCACACACTACACATTTCTGTCACCAGAGGATGATATCGTTGCCGTGCCACCGTTATCCCTCACACTACCCTCGGGTCCCGGCGACCCGAGCGTAGGATTCCCCTCACTCCCGCCGTCCTCGGGTCAACCTGTGTAACCCTAACGCGGCCCCCGCTGTCTTCGGGTCTCTGAAACACGTTCTCCTCCCAGCTGTACTCGGGTCCCGGGAAACACAAGCTCTTTTTGCCCTGCTCGCTGACCTCTGGGCTCGATTTTTATCGCGCGACATCTAAACCCCACCTTGAATTTGTGACCGTGTAGCATGTACTACGATACTGAAACTGAATAAATCTGAATAGCTGTGCAACCAGTTCACTTTGTCTCTATCCGTGTCTCCGTAATGATTAGGCAAGACATACAGCGTATCGTTTCACCAATGCGATCTGTGAAAAAAGACCCAGAGACGTGTGAACGCAGTGCGAGAATACTTTATTGTATGTGGCAGCACACAACCCTGGGAAGCAGAATGGTCCATTGTCCCAAGATTTTGCATGTATTTTTCATGCACGCACTACACATTTCTGTCACCAGAGGATGACATCGTTGCCGTGCCACCGTTATCCCTCACACTACCCTCGGGTCCCGGCGACCCGAGCGTAGGATTCCCCTCACTCCCGCCGTCCTCGGGTCAACCTGTGTAACCCTAACGCGGCCCCCGCTGTCTTCGGGTCTCTGAAACACGTTCTCCTCCCAGCTGTACTCGGGTCCCGGGAAACACAAGCTCTTTTTTTACCCTGCTCGCTGACCTCTGGGCTCAGAAACACACTGTCCCTGGCCTTTCCCCTGTCTTTGGGTGTCAGAATCACGTTCCCCTCCCAGCTGTACTCGGCTCCCGGGAAACACAAACTCTTTTTTGCCGTGCTCGCTGCCCTCTGGTCTCAGAAACACACTGTCCTTCGCTATCGCCGCTGTCTTTGGGTGTCAGAAACACGTTCTCCTCCCAGATGTACTCGTGTCCCGGGAAACATAAGCTCTTTTTTACCCTGCTCGCTGACCTCTGGGCTCAGAAACACACTGTCCTTTGTTGGTCTCACTGTCCTTTTCTGGTCTCAGAAACACACTGTCCCTGGCCTTTCCCACAGTCTTTGGGTGTCAGAAACACGTTCTCCTCCCAGCTGTACTCGGATGCCAGGAAACACAAGCTCTTTTTTTTGCCCTGCCTCTGGGCTGACCTCTGGGCTTCAGAAACACACTGTCCCCTCTGCCTTTCCCCTGTCTTCTGGGGTGTCAGAAACACGTTCTCCTCCCAGATGTACTCGTCTCCCGGGAAACATAAGCTCTTTTTTTACCCTGCTCGCTGACCTCTGGGCTCAGAAACACACTGTCCCTGGCCTTTCCCCCTGTCTTTGGGTGTCAGAAACACGTTCTCCTCCCAGATGTACTCGTCTCCCGGGAAACATAAGCTCTTTTTTTACCCTGCTCGCTGACCTCTGGGCTCAAAACACACTGTCTCTTTTTTTTTGGGTGTCCACGTTCTCCTCCCAGCTGTACTCGCTCCCGGGAAACACAAACTCTTTTTGCCGTGCTCGCTGACCTCTGGGCTCAGAAACACACTGTCCTTCGCTATCGCCGCTGTCTTTGGGTGTCAGAAACACGTTCTCCTCCCAGATGTACTCGTCTCCCGGGAAACATAAGCTCTTTTTTACCCTGCTCGCTGACCTCTGGGCTCAGAAACACACCTGTCCCTGGCCTTTCCCCCTGTCTTTGGGTGTCAGAAACACGTTCTCCTCCCAGATGTACTCGTCTCCCGGGAAACATAAGCTCTTTTTTTTTTACCCTGCTCGCTGACCTCTGGGCTCAGAAACACACTGTCCCTGGCCTTTCCCCTGTCTTTGGGTGTCAGAATCACGTTCCCCTCCCAGCTGTACTCGGCTCCCGGGAAACACAAACTCTTTTTTGCCGTGCTCGCTGCCCTCTGGTCTCAGAAACACACTGTCCTTCGCTATCGCCGCTGTCTTTGGGTGTCAGAAACACGTTCTCCTCCCAGATGTACTCGTCTCCCGGGAAACATAAGCTCTTTTTTTACCCTGCTCGCTGACCTCTGGGCTCAGAAACACACTGTCCCTGGCCTTTCCCCCTGTCTTTGGGTGTCAGAAACACGTTCTCCTCCCAGATGTACTCGTCTCCCGGAA
This sequence comes from Dallia pectoralis, assembly GCA_029465975.1. Lineage (NCBI taxonomy): Eukaryota > Metazoa > Chordata > Actinopteri > Esociformes > Umbridae > Dallia > Dallia pectoralis. Next base: position 17,310,390 of record CM055742.1, on the reverse strand, counting down.
ACATAAGCTCTTTTTTACCCTGCTCGCTGACCTCTGGGCTCAGAAACACACTGTCCCTGGCCTTTCCCCTGTCTTTGGGTGTCAGAAACACGTTCTCCTCCCAGCTGTACTCGGCTCCCGGGAAACACAAGCTCTTTTTGCCCTGCTCGCTGACCTCTGGGCTCAGAAACACACTGTCCCTGGCCTTTCCCCCTGTCTTTGGGTGTCAGAAACACGTTCTCCTCCCAGATGTACTCGTGTCCCGGGAAACATAAGCTCTTTTTTTCCCTGCTCGCTGACCTCTGGGCTCAGAAACACACTGTCCCTGGCCTTTCCCCATGTCTTTGTGTGTCAGAAACACGGTCTCCTCCCAGCTGTCATTGGGTCCGTCACAAGGTCTACTAACGGCGCGGCGTCCGCCAGGGTCTCGCGTCACACAGGCACAAACCATGGCCTCTGCCGAGGGAGACATGACGCGACAGGGCTTCACGGCCACACAGGCCCTGGAGCAGATGGTGGCCTCCGAGGACGAGGGGCCCGAGGAGGACGTGTCGGAAGAGGAGGACGGCGAGGAGTACGACCCGGAGCACGACGACGACGCCGTCGACGACGAAGAGGCCCCGGACGTTGGGAACGCCGCGGCAGACGTCGATCGCCCGGGGGACAGGAGGGCCGACGGCGAGATCTACCTGTCGAAGAACGGCAAGATCGCGTGGTCCTCGGTGCCCTGTCGCGCGCGGCAAGGGTCGCCGCCCGGTGGACGTCACGAAGCGGTTGCGGGACCGACGGCGCAGGCGGCTGCGGGAGCGTGCGACATCGCCTCGGCGTTCAGCCTGTTCATCACGCCGCGCGTGGAGGCGATCGTCCTGGAGGCCACGAACCGCGAGGGCTCTCGGCGACACGGAGACGCCTGGCGCGGGATGGACGCGGTCGACCTGCGTGCCTACACGGGCCTGCTGATCCTGGCCGGTGTGTACAGGTCCCGGGGCGAGGCCGCGGCGAGCCTCTGGGACGCCGAGAGCGGACGGCCGATTTTCCGCGCGACCATGCCGCTCAAGGTGTTCTACGCGTACTCGAGCCTGCTGCGCTTCGACGAGCTCTGGGACGAGTGGTCGGGGACGCGGCGCGCCTGCCGAGCCTCTACAACCCCGGGCCCGACGTGACGGTGGACGAGCAGCTGGTCCCGTTCAGAGGTAGCGGCTGCGTGTTTGTGCGTGTGTGTCTGTGTGTGTGAGTGTGTGAGTGTGTCTGTGTGTCGCTCAACCTTGTGCTCCTTCTTCCCCAGGTCGCTGTCCGTTTCGCCAGTACATGCCGAGCAAGCCGGCGAGGTACGGGATCAAGGCGTGGGTGTGCTGCGACGCGCGGTCCAGCTACGCCTGGAAGATGCAGGTGTACACGGGGAAGACGCGCGACGGCCCGGAGAGAAACCTGGGCGCGCGGGTCGTGTTCGACCTGACGAAGGGACTGCCCCGGGACCACACGGTCACCTGTGACAATTTCTTCACGTCCTACGAACTCGCGCAGCGGCTCCTCGCGGACAGGGGACTCGCCCTGGTCGGCACGGTGCGCAAGAACAAGCCCGAGCTGCCGCCCGCGCTGCTCGCGACCAAGACCCGACGGGTCCTGTCGTCGGCGTTCGCCTTCACGCCCATCGCCACGCTGGTGTCATACTTGGCCCGGCGAAACAGGAACGTGCTGCTCCTGAGCACGCTGCACGCGGACGCCCGGCTCAGCGACCGCGCGGACAGGAAGCCCGCGCTCATCCTCGACTACAACCGCAACAAGGGCGGCGTGGACAACCTGGACAAGGTCATCGGCACGTACAGCTGCCGACGGATGACCGCGCGTTGGCCCCTGGCCGTGTTCCACAACATCCTCGACGTGTCCTCGTACAACGCCTTCGTGATATGGCGCGAGGTCCACCCCGACTGGATGCCCGGCAAGCGCAACAAGAGGCGCGTGTTCCTGGAGCTCTTGGGCAAGGCGCTCGTGAGGCCACTCATCGAAAGGCGCGTCACCCTGCCACGCACGGAAGCGTCCGCGGCGGTCGTGAGGGCCGCGCGCGAGGAGGCCCTATGCGGCACGCCGCCCGATGACGGGCTCGATCCGGACGCCCTGGGGCCGAGAGCGCCCGCTCCGGAAGCGCCGGCGCCGGACAACCGGGCCAGCAAGAGGAAGAGGTGTCAGATGTGCCCGTCCAAGAAGGACCGCAAGACGCACACGGTGTGCGGCCGGTGTAACAAGTACATCTGCAAAGACTGCTCGCGAGCCTACTGTACCGCGTGCGCCAACTGGGGCTTCGTCCGAGGCGGGACGATTTGACAGAAGATGGGTGCATTGTTGTTGTTGTTGGCTGTGTGTGTGTGTGTGTGTGTGTGTCTGAAACGCTTATGTCGCCATTGCTTGAAATGTACCGTATGTCCCGAAACGGACACGGAATTAATAATGAAATAAATACTAATAACAATAATAATAAATCGATTACAGTGGAACGCATGCACGTTGTTGTATTTTGGGCTCCTCTTTTTTGCAAAACTCCCAGGGCTGTGTGAAATGGGATCGCGGGTCACTCGGACCCGCTCAATTCGGGGTGTGTACGCGACGCGAGGACAATGGCTGGGGTTAGATCCGGGGTTGTGAGTTCGAGCCTCGCCCGGTGCGGTGGTTTTTTACACCCTCGGCGATAAATACTAAAAAAGATAGTAATAACAGATGGACAACGGTGAAACACGCGCACGTTGTTGTATTTCGGCCTCCTCTTTTTTGCAAAACTCCCAGGGCTGTGTGAAATGGGATCGCGGGTCACTCGGACCCGCTCAATCCGGGGTGTGTACGCGACGCGAGGACAATGGCTGGGGTTAGATGCCGGGGTTGTGAGTTCGAGCCTCGCCCGGTGCGGTGGTTTTTACACCCTCGCCTATAAATACTAATAAAGGTAGTAAGAATAGATGGACAACGGTGAAACACGCGCATGTTGTTGTATTTCGGCCTCCTCTTTTTTGCAAAACTCCCAGGGCTGTGTGAAATGGGATCGCGGGTCACTCGGACCCGCTCAATTCGGGGTGTGTACGCGTCGCGAGGACAATGGCTGGGGTTAGATCCCGGGGTTGTGAGTTCGAGTCTCGCCCGGGCCGGTGGTTTTTTTTGCACTCGGCGATAAACACTAAAAAAGATAGTAATAACAGATGGACAACAGGGGAAACATGCCCACGTTGTTGGATTTCGGCATCCTCTTTTTTGCAAAACTCCCAGGGCTGTGAGAAATGGGATCGCGGGTCACTCGGACCCGCTCAATTCGGGGTGTGTACGCGACGCGAGGACAACGGCTGGGGTTAGATGCCGGGGTTGTGAGTTCGAGCCTTGCCCGGTGCGGTGGTTTTTACACCCTCGGCGATAAATACTAAAAAGATAGTAATAACAGATGGACAACGGTGAAACACGCGCACGTTGTTGTATTTCGGCCTCCTCTTTTTGCAAAACTCCCAGGGCTGTGTGAAATGGGATCGCGGGTCACTCGGACCCGCTCAATCCGGGGTGTGTACGCGACGCGAGGACAATGGCTGGGGTTAGATGCCGGGGTTGTGAGTTCGAGCCTCGCCCGTTGCTGTGGTTTTTCTCACACTCGGCGATAAATACTAAGAAAGATAGTAATAACAGATGGACAACGGTGAAACATGCCCACGTTGTTGTATTTCGGCCTCCTCCTTTTTGCAAAACTCTGAGGGCTGTGTGAAATGGGATCGCGGGTCAGTCGGACCCACTCGACCTGGGGGGTGTACGCGTCGCGAGGACAAGGGGGGGTTAGATGCCGAGGTGGCGAGTTCGAGCCTCGCCCGGGCAAGTGTCTTTTTTTAGCCCTCCCAGATAATTACTAATAACGATAAAAATAATAAATCGATTACAGGGAAACACGTGCACGTTGTTGTATTTCGGCCTCCTCCTTTTTGCAACACTCTGAGGGCTGTGAAAAGAGATCGAGGGTCATTCTGACCAGCTCGACTCGGGGTGTGTACGCGATGCGAGGACAGCACAAGGGTTAAAGTTGAGTTCGAATCTAGCAGTGCCTTCATGAGAATCACTTTTTCTTCTATTTTGTCTCATGGTCTTGAAGAAACATTTTTGCTTTCGAAACCCTAAAAGATTGTTAGCACGTATCGGCACTGTGGCATAGTTGGTTAAAGCGCCTGTCTAGTAAACAGGAGATCCTGAGTTCGTATCTTAGCAGCGCCTTCATGAGAATTGCTTTTTCTTGTATTTTGTCTCATGGTCTGGAAGATACATTTTTGCTTTCGAAACCCTAAAAGATTGCTAGCACGTATCGGCGCTGTGGCTTAGTTGGTTTAAGCGACTGTCTAGTAAACAGGAAATCCTAAATTCGAATCTCAGCAGTGCCTTTTTGAAAATGGCTTATTCTTGTATTTTGTCTCATGGTCTGGAAGATACATTTTTGCTTTCGAAACCCTAAAAGATTGTTAGCACGTATCGGCGCTGTGGCTTAGTTGGTCAAAGCGCCTGTCTAGTAAACAGGAGATCCTGAGTTCGAATCTCAGCAGAGCCTATATGAAAATCCCTTACTCCTGTATTTTGTCTCATGGTCTGGAAGATTTTTTTTTCTTTTTCGAAACCCTAAACGATTGTTAGCACGTATCGGCGCTGTGGCTTAGTTGGTTAAAGCGCCTGTCTTGTAAACAGGAGATCCTGAGTTCGAATCTCAGCAGTGCCTTTGTGAAAATGGCTTATTCTTGTATTTTGTCTCGTGGTCTGGAAGATCAATTTTTTCTTTCGAAACCCTAAAAGATTGTTATCACGTATCTGCGCTGTGGCTTAGTTGGTTAAAGTTACTGTCTAGTAAACAGGAGATCCTAAATTCGAATCTTTGCAGCGCCTTTATGAAAATCCCTTATTCCTGTATTTTGTCTCATGGTCTGGAAGATACATTTTTGCTTTCGAAACCCAAAAAGATTGTTAGCACGTATCGGCGCTGTGGCTAAGTTGGTTAAAGCGCCTGTCTAGTAAACAGGAGATCCTGAGTTCGTATCTCAGCAGTGCCTTTATGAAAATGGCTTATTCTTGTATTTTGTCTCATGGTCTGGAAAATAAATTTTTGCTTTCGAAACCCTAGAAGATTGTTAGCACGTATCGGCGCTGTGGTTAGTTGGTTAAAGCGACTGTCTAGTAAACAGGAAATCCTAAATTCGAATCTTAGCAGTGCCTTCATGAGAATCGCTTGTTCCTGTATTTTGTCTCATGGTCTGGAAGATACATTTTGCTTTCGAAACCCGAAACGATTTTTAGCACGTATCGGCGCTGTGGTTTAGTTGGTAAAAGCGCCTGTCTAGTAAACAGGAGATCCTGAGTTCAAATCACAGCAGCGCCTTTATGAAAATCCCTTATTCCTGTATTTTGTCTCATGGTCTGGAAGATATATTTTTGCTTTCGAAACCCTAAAAGATTGTTAGCACGTATCGGCGCTGTGGCTTAATTGGTTAAAGTTGAGTTCGAATCTAGCAGTGCCTTCATGAGAATCACTTTTTCTTCTATTTTGTCTCATGATCTTGAAGAAACATTTTTGCTTTCGAAACCCTAAAAGATTGTTAGCACGTATCGGCACTGTGGCATAGTTGGTTAAAGCGCCTGTCTAGTGAACAGGAGATCCTGAGTTCGTATCTTAGCAGCGCCTTCATGAGAATTGCTTTTTCTTGTATTTTGTCTCATGGTCTGGAAGATACATTTTTGCTTTCGAAACCCTAAAAGATTTGTTTGCACGTATCGGCGCTGTGGCTTAGTTGGTTAAAGCGACTGTCTAGTAAACAGGAAATCCTAAATTCGAATCTCAGCAGTGCCTTTTTGAAAATGGCTTATTCTTGTATTTTGTCTCATGGTCTGGAAGATACATTTTTGCTTTCGAGACCCTAAAAGATTGTTTGCACGTATCGGCGCTGTGGCTTAGTTGGTCAAAGCGCCTGTCTAGTAAACAGGAGATCCTGAGTTCGAATCTCAGCAGCGCCTATATGAAAATCCCTTATTCCTGTATTTTGTCTCATGGTCTGGAAGATTTTTTTTTTTTTTTGAAACCATAAACGATTGTTAGCACGTATCAGCGCTGTGGCTTAGTTGGTTAAAGCGCCTGTCTTGTAAACAGGAGATCATGAGTTCGAATCTCAGCAGTGCCTTTATGAAATAGGCTTATTCTTGTATATTGTCTCATGGTCTGGAAGATACATTTTTGCTTTCGAAACCCAACAAGCATATTAGCACGTATCGGCGCTGTGGCTTAGTTGGTCAAAGCGCCTGTCTAGTAAACAGGAGATCCTGAGGTCGAATCTCAGCAGTGCCTGACTAAAAAATTGGCTTGTTCATGAATTTTGTCTCATGGTCTGGAAGATACATTTTGGCTTTCGAAACCCTAACAGATTGTTAGCACGTATCGGCGCTGGTGCTTATTTGGTTATAGTGCCTGTCTAGTAAACAGGAGATCCTGAGTTCGTATCTTAGCAGCGCCTTCATGAGAATCGCTTTTTCTTGTATTTTGTCTCATGGTCTGGAAGATACATTTTTGCTTTCGAAACCCAAAAAGATTGTTAGCACGTATCGGCGCTGTGGTTTCGTTGGTAAAAGCGCCTGTCTAGTAAACAGGAGATCCTGAGTTCAAATCACAGCAGTGCCTTCATGAGAATCACTTTTTCTTCTATTTTGTCTCATGGTCTTGAAGAAACATTTTTGCTTTCGAAACCCTAAAAGATTGCTAGCACGTATCGGCGCTGTGGCTTAGTTGGTTTAAGCGACTGTCTAGTAAACAGGAAATCCTAAATTCGAATCTCAGCAGTGCCTTTTAGAAAATGGCTTATTCTTGTATTTTGTCTCATGGTCTGGAAGATACATTTTTGCTTTCGAGACCCTAAAAGATTGTTAGCACGTATCTGCGCTGTGGCTTAGTTGGTTAAAGTTACTGTGTAGTAAACAGGAGATCCTAAATTCGAATCTTTGCAGCGCCTTTATGAAAATCCCTTATTCCTGTATTTTGTCTCATGGTCTGGAAGATACATTTTTGCTTTCGAAACCCAAAAAGATTGTTAGCACGTATCGGCGCTGTGGCTAAGTTGGTTAAAGCGCCTGTCTAGTAAACAGGAGATCCTGAGTTCGTATCTCAGCAGTGCCTTTATGAAAATGGCTTATTCTTGTATTTTGTCTCATGGTCTGGAAAATACATTTTTGCTTTCGAAACCCTAGAAGATTGTTAGCACGTATCGGCGCTGTGGTTAGTTGGTTAAAGCGACTGTCTAGTAAACAGGAAATCCTAAATTCGAATCTTAGCAGTGCCGTCATGAGAATCGCTTGTTCCTGTATTTTGTCTCATGGTCTGGAAGATACATTTTGCTTTCGAAACCCGAAACGATTTTTAGCACGTATCGGCGCTGTGGTTTAGTTGGTAAAAGCGCCTGTCTAGTAAACAGGAGATCCTGAGTTCAAATCACAGCAGCGCCTTTATGAAAATCCCTTATTCCTGTATTTTGTCTCATGGTCTGGAAGATATATTTTTGCTTTCGAAACCCTAAAAGATTGTTAGCACGTATCGGCGCTGTGGCTTAATTGGTTAAAGTTGAGTTCGAGTCTAGCAGTGCCTTCATGAGAATCACTTTTTCTTCTATTTTGTCTCATGGTCTTGAAGAAACATTTTTGCTTTCGAAACCCTAAAAGATTGTTAGCACGTATCGGCACTGTGGCATAGTTGGTTAAAGCTCCTGTCTAGTAAACAGGAGATCCTGAGTTCGTATCTTAGCAGCGCCTTCATGAGAATTGCTTTTTCTTGTATTTTGTCTCATGGTCTGGAAGATACATTTTTGCTTTCGAAAACCTAAAAGATTTGTTTGCACGTATCGGCGCTGTGGCTCAGTTGGTTAAAGCGACTGTCTAGTAAACAGGAAATCCTAAATTCGAATCTCAGCAGTGCCTTTTAGAAAATGGCTTATTCTTGTATTTTGTCTCATGGTCTGGAAGATACATTTTTGCTTTCGAGACCCTAAAAGATTGTTTGCACGTATCGGCGCTGTGGCTTTGTTGGTCAATGCGCCTGTCTAGTAAACAGGAGATCCTGAGTTCGAATCTCAGCAGCGCCTATATGAAAATCCCTTATTCCTGGATTTTGTCTCATGGTCTGGAAGATTATTTATTTTTTCGAAACCCTAAACGATTGTTAGCACGTATCGGCGCTGTGGCTTAGTTGGTTAAAGCGCCTGTCTTGTAAACAGGAGATCATGAGTTCGAATCTCAGCAGTGCCTTTATGAAATAGGCTTATTCTTGTATATTGTCTCATGGTCTGGAAGATACATTTTTGCTTTCGAAACCCATGTTATGGAATTTTATGATCATTCAAGAAGTTTAGTTACATGTAAGTCTCATAGATGTTGTTTAGGCCAAAAGGCACAGAGAAAGGTTAAGAACGGAAAGCACGAGACTCTGAAAAACGGAATCTGGTTCCCCGTCGGAGGACAAGCCGTAATGTGTCTTTACATTGTTAGAGGGGCCCAATGCTAGAAATAGATGTCTTGATTACTTTACTTGTGATGGACTGTCAAAGCAACTGTATGGGTTTTACGTTCACCTTCATATGTGCCTCACCATAAAAGGATATGTACCAGGCCTCCCCTTTACTTGACTGGGGAGTGAACCTCGGGTTTTATGACAGCTCCATACATCACCCATATTATACTGTATAGTTTGTTGAGATTATCTGACGGCCTGATCTGTTCTCCATTGAGTATTGTTTAGGTTGGTGTGTCAATGAGTGTGCGTAACTTCATTCCTTTAAATACCCCTGCAGAAGTTCTTTTATTAGGTCAGTCTGATCCAGCACAGGTTTTTGTCCTGTTGTCTGATGAAGGCTTTCCTCAAACCTATTCTTCAAGCTTGCTATAGGGATTGATCTGATCAATGCAAAAGCTTAAACCTGTATTTGAGAAATGGTTTCTTACTTGCAATTAAACAAGTTAAAAGTGTCAACTGTAACATACTCTCGTGCGTCTTACTTTAAGTTCGAATTCAGCGATTAAAGTCTAAAATTTCCACGACACTTGGGGGCATCGTCCGAGATTCTTAACAAAGTAATCCGTATTTTTTCCAAAACAGGCTACATATCCTAAAGAGCGATATAATTTTTAAAATTTTTTGAAAAATAATAGTCCTGGACTGTCTTTGGAGATAAGTGATACTATACAGAATTTTGAAACTCAAGGACCTAAAAATGCTGAATTGGGACAATGTTGGACGACAGTTTGACAACGGTTTTGATAAATTAACAAAATAGGCTCGTTAATTTTGACTTAATTCGTAAGGTTATTGTAAGATTTTAAACTTGGCTTAAAAATGGAAAACAGTACTTCTAATCGGGTATTTGTTGATTTTGGTCTGGTAAAACGTGCACGTCAGGAATTATTAATTTCTGCAGCTCCAATCCTCCTCAACAAATGGGTGAGTGGAGAGCGCCAGACTGGAGCAATATTTACCTGTATGAAGTGTTAATACCTGTATACAGTAGGAATAAAATGCTGTTCAATATAGGTTATCTGGGTGCGGTGAGACAGCTCGGTAATTCAGGATATCTCACTTAAAAGAACTGACGAGTTCATTAACACATATAGGACACTTCATTATATGCTAAAATTAGATTTTGCGTCTTAAATATCGATAACAACATGGGTAATTACATGTGTATTGGTAAACCTTCGGTGGATACTGAACGTTACGTTGTTGGACCGGCTAAAATAATGACAGACAAATACGGAGACTGGACATGCGAACAATTAGACCTGTGGGAGTTATTGGGATTTCCTGCTGATGGCAGTTTTAGTCAGAGACAGATACTGTTGTTGAAAGACAAGTTGGAGGATTTTGAACAGGGTAAAATTAAGGTTTCACGGGGTAATCGGCAGAAAGTTGATTGGAAGGCATATAATAAGTGGAGAGAGCAGACTGATATACGGGCTAAGCGGTGTAGCACGGGGCTTGTTAATCGTGTTCTAGCTTGTCCCAACCAGGTTGATGCTGCCTGTCCTCCTGCTGACCGACCCCCACCCTATCGCGGCGTTACCACAACAGCCCCAGCGGTACCAACTATGCCAACAGCATCGGACCTGGTGGAAAACATTCGCGGAGGAGGACTCTACCCATCCGTATTCGGCCTCCACAGAGTTTCACACGCCGCTGAGAGGACCCAGAGTACCACTGCGGCCTGTCCCAGAGAACAACACAGCATTGATGCCGGGCAATTCCCTATGGTGGAGGTAGCCAACCCAGCTGGTGGAGGAGACACGGATAACCCAGCGACTATACTAGTCTACAGACCGTGGTCACCCGCCGACCTGAGAGACGTGGCTTCTACACTACCTGACCCAGAAACAGAAGGTGGAGAGGAATTTGTCCGTGTGTTTCTACAGATCGTGAATCAATATAGACCGACCTCTGTGGAGATTGAAACAATTTTGATGAAGGCCTTGCAACTAAAATGGGGGAGAGTGAAAAGAAACTGGCCTAGCGAGAGAAACATTATGTTCAATTGGGATGCGCACTCTGACTACCGGAGTGCTGTGGAACAGCTGAGCACTGGACTTATCGCTGCTTTTCCTAAGCGAATGAACTGGGAAAAGATCTATGATTGTAAACAGACACTGGGCGAGAAAGTTTCAGACTACAGGAATAGACTCGAAAAAGCTTTTGAGTTACACAGCGGAATGGGAAAGAGACCGGACGGTGATGAAGAGTCGGCCTGGGAGCAACAGTGTAAAATGAGGTTAGTTGCAGGCCTTCTACCAGACATTAGGAAGCACATTCAAAACCACTGTGTAGACCTGGATGAGGGTCGCATGGAAACCGTCTGGCCGTATTTTAAGCACGCTGAAAGAGTCTACGAGGACCAGCTGTACAAACAGACCGAAGAAAGACGGGAGCGTGAAACGCAAATTCAGATGGCCCAACTGGACTTCTACAGCAGAGGCTACTCAGGAGGGAGACGGAGACGGAGACGGAGAGCAAGCAGGAGAGGATAATACAGACACCAGGGTGATGATAACTCCAGCCAAAGTCCCAACTCTGATAGCTGTTTCAACTGTGGTGCATTTGGACACTGGGCTCGTGACTGCACTGTGCCGGACACTAGAGACTATTACCATGGGAACAGAGACAGTATGGGAGACGGTGATGGCACAACAGCAGACGACCAAATGGAGCGTCACAGGACCCATGGCTGCCACGGACAGGGGTACTGACGGTCAGAGGGGACGGGCAGGAAAACATCAACCCGGTGAGATCAAACCATTATGTGATTCCTGTAATTAGTTAATTATGTCAGTATTTACAGTAAAAGTAATTTTGTTCGGATGTTTAGTGAATACTTGTTTATTCTGAGTGTTGAGTTGATATGCAGACGTATGGTTGTGTGAGATTTTCGTTCCACTGGGGAGGAGTACCGGTGTCTTGGCACTATGCTTACGCTTAAAGTTAAGTGTTTAGCGTAGTGTAGCGTACATTGCGTATCGCCTGATAAACGGGGTTTGTCAGGTCCGTGCAGCTCGGAGAGCGTGACTGGACCCATGATGGTTGATATCTCATTGTCCCTAGTTTACCGGTTACAACTAGGGGACTGCATATATAGCTATTGTAAATTCTCAGTAGAAATCAGCTCATTGTTAGTGAGAGGTCTTATTTTTCGCTGTCCTGGTTCGTTCGTACGCGTACGCAAATATCAAATTAAAATGACCTAGGTGTGATTCATGCATGATCTGGGGTAAAGCTTCATGAAGTTGGGACAGGGGTCCCAGGCCAAAGTTTTGTCGACACATTTATTTTCAGGTTTTCCTGAGCACGAGGAATTCCTATTTTATTGTATTGTTTTTCTTAGGCATTTATTAACATCTGCGCTAATGACATAATTAAGAGTTTTTCCGACTATAACTCTGCATGTTTTTACCTGGAACACTATATGTTCCATTTTGTTTGTTTTGTAGGAGAACTACATTCTAGGTTATAGGGAGATTATATTCTAGTCATATGCTATGGTTATTCGTTTTGTAAAGTTGAATAAGGACATTTGGATTTGTTCCTATAAATGTTGGCATGATGATATAATGAATGACCATGTGGGTTAAGTGTATTTCTGATACACCCTTTTATTTTTATTATTGGCTTTTGGCTATTTTGAGTAACATGTTTAAGACATTCTGAGTTCTTGATTGTTAAAAGGGCAGAAAGTAACTCTTTATCTCCCTGTCTAGAGATGTTTTCTGTTAATTTAGGGGTGTTTATGAACTTTTCTCTGACCCTCCCTGGGTTGCTTCTCTGGCTCAAAAAGAGGGGGCACACCCAAGTGGCTTATTTAGAGGGGGGGCTGGTTTACTGTGTGATTGTGAGGTGGCTCAGCCCAGAGCTAACAGATGGCTGGTCATAAACCATATTTTAGTCACATGTTTACTCTTGGATAAATTTAAGAAGTTTGTCTATGACAGTAGTTTGTTTTCTCCATTGTTGATGAACTTAAGGAGAAAACAAGAGGGGATGTGACGTAATAAATATATTCAAGAATATAGCATTTGTTAAATTTGGATTTCAGGCAATTGAAGTGTTTAATTTGATAGAATGTCTAAACATTTGAATGGTTGAGGAGAATGGCTATTACAAATGTATTTGGCTTAGCAAAATTAAATCTGAGCAGTAAACACAATGTCATTCTATTGTTAAAGATGTTAACTGACACATGGAATGCAATAACTGTTTGCAGGTTGTGTCGCATTAAAAATCAACAGGTTGGACCATGAACAACTGGAGCAGAGCATCTGAGCCCTACCCCCACGCACACACACCCACACACACACACATATCAGAAGCTAACTGAATTACTTTAGGTACAGACCACAGAAAAGGTCAAACCAGAACCAAGGAAAAACGTGTCATCCAGACCACAAAGGAGGCAATTACAAATTGTGTGAATGTTATTGTACACTTTCCAAGGAAGTTATGGACTGTAAAGAGAAAAAGGCTCCACCTCTGGAGAATACAGGCAAGGAATAAGTATCCTCATTTCTGTTTCAACGGGTCACGTGCTAGCAACCTCTGACCACCAACACAGTCAGCAGTAATCAGAGAAACCAACACAGCCTGCACACCATGGAACCAGCGAGACGACCATGGAACCCCTATAGGAGGATTGGGGGAATGAGATGCAACATCGCATTACATCTTGCTTTTAGTCTCATTGTTGTAATTGTACTGTGGTTCTCTGACCTACAACATTACAAACCAAATGTAAATTTGAATAAGACAGGTATTGAGAAAGGCGTTAAAGCCCGATCTCAGGGACTGTTACGAAAACAGATATCATGTAATGTAAACAACTGCCAACCCAATGATGAATGGTTCATTATGACTGACCCTAAAATTACAGTGTATGTGGATGTTTCTTCACTTATAAACAGTACTGAATGTGTTTGCAATAATGACTCAATGATCTGTCATGTGAATGTTTCTGATGATCAAAGAGTGCCAACATATTTACTGATGTTTTTTTCTAATATGTTTAATGATTAGTTCCTCACACACTAGATGGAGGAATAGAAATCCAGAATATGAAAATGACGGTGTTGAATATTGCTAATTACTGTACTGACATTGGATTATTTCAATTGATTGTGTATTATGTTTGGTAAAAGTATTTTTCTTAACAGGTTACAGTTCCAGACATATGACAGTGGTGAATCCATATATTCCTGATTGGTTATGAGTAATTATTAAGTTTGACTGAACTAAAATTTAGAGTTGGCACTCTAAAAACATTGTTTAAATTGTTTAACATGATTAAGGGTTTATAATGTTAAAAAGGGCAGATTGTTATGGAATTTTATGATCATTCAAGAAGTTTAGTTACATGTAAGTCTCATAGATGTTGTTTAGGCCAAAAGGCACAGAGAAAGGTTAAGAACGGAAAGCACGAGACTCTGAAAAACGGAATCTGGTTCCCCGTCGGAGGACAAGCCGGAATGTGTCTTTACATTGTTAGAGGGGCCCAATGCTAGAAATAGATGTCTTGATTACTTTACTTGTGATGGACTGTCAAAGCAACTGTATGGGTTTTACGTTCACCTTCATATGTGCCTCAACATAAAAGGATATGTACCAGGCCTCCCCTTTACTTGACTGGGGAGTGAACCTCGGGTTTTATGACAGCTCCATACATCACCCATATTATACTGTATAGTTTGTTGAGATTATCTGACGGCCTGATCTGTTCTCCATTGAGTATTGTTTAGGTTGGTGTGTCAATGAGTGTGCGTAACTTCATTCCTTTAAATACCCCTGCAGAAGTTCTTTTATTAGGTCAGTCTGATCCAGCACAGGTTATTGTCCTGTTGTCTGATGAAGGCTTTCCTCAAACCTATTCTTCAAGCTTGCTATAGGGATTGATCTGATTAGCACGTATCGGCGCTGTGGCTTAGTTGGTTAAAGCGCCTGTCTAGTAAACAGGAGATCCTGAGTTCGAATCTCAGCAGTGCCTTCATGAAAATGGCTTGTTCATGAATTTTGTCTCATGGTCTGGAAGATACATTTTTGCTTTCGAAACCCTAAAGATTGTTAGCACGTATCGGCGCTGTGGCTTATTTGGTTATAGTGCCTGTCTAGTAAACAGGAGATCCTGAGTTCGAATCTTAGCAGTGCCTTCATGAGAATCGCTTTTCTTGTATTTTGTCTCATGGTCTGGAAGATACATTTTTGCTTTCGAAACCCTAAAAGATTGTTAGCACGTATCGGCGCTGTGGCTTAGTTGGTTAAAGCGCCTGTCTAGTAAACAGGAGATCCTGAGTTCAAATCTTAGCAGTGCCTTCATGAGAATCGCTTTTCTTCTATTTTGTCTCATGGTCTGGAAGATACATTTTTGCTTTCGAAACCCTAAAAGATTGTTAGCACGTATCGGCGCTGTGGCTTAGTTGGTTAAAGCGACTGTCTAGTAAACAGGAAATCCTAAATTCGAATCTCAGCAGTGCCTTTTGAAAATGGCTTATTCTTGTATTTTGTCTCATGGTCTGGAAGATACATTTTTGCTTTCGAAACCCTAAAAGATTGTTTGCACGTATCGGCGCTGTGGCTTAGTTGGTTAAAGCGCCTGTCTAGTAAACAGGAGATCCTGAGTTCGAATCTCAGCAGTGCCTTTATGAAAATACCTTATTCCTGTATTTTGTCTCATGGTCTGGAAGATACATTTTTTTTTTTCGAAACCCTAAAAGATTGTTAGCACGTATCGGCGCTGTGGCTTAGTTGGTTAAAGCGCCTGTCTAGTAAACAGGAGATCCTGAGTTCAAATCTTAGCAGTGCCTTTATGAAAATCCCTTATTCCTGTATTTTGTCTCATGGTCTGGAAGATACATTTTTGCTTTCGAAACCCTAAAAGATTGTTAGCACGTATCGGCGCTGTGGCTTAGTTGGTTAAAGCGACTGTCTTGTAAACAGGAGATCCTGAGCTCGAATCTCAGCAGTGCCTTTATGAAAATGGCTTATTCTTGTATTTTGTCTCATGGTCTGGAAGATACATTTTTGCTTTCGAAACCCTAATTGTTAGCACGTATTGTTTATAAAGCGCCTATCTGCAGGAGATCTGTGGCTTAGTTGGTTAAAATCACTTTACTGTATTTTGTCTCATGGTCTGGAAATACATTTTTGGAGAAGATTGTTAGCCTGTGGCTTAGTTCAAAAACAGGAGATCCTGAGTTCGAATCTTAGCAGTGCCTTATGAAAATCCCTTATTCTTGTATTTTGTCTCATGGTCTGGAAGATACATTTTGCTTTCTGAAACCCTAAAAGATTGTTAGCACGTATCGGCGCTGTGGCTTAGTTGGTTAAAGCGCCTGTCTAGTAAACAGGAGATCCTGAGTTCGAATCTTAGCAGTGCCTTCATGAGAATCACTTTTCTTGTATTTTGTCTCATGGTCTGGAAGATACATTTTTGCTTTCGAAACCCTAAAGAGATTGTTAGCTGGAAGATACGTATCGGCACTGTGTGGCTTAGTTGGTTAAAGCGCCTGTCTTGTAAACAGGAGATCCTGAGTTCGAATCTTAGCAGTGCCTTCATGAAAATGGCTTGTTCTTGTATTTTGTCTCATGGTCTGGAAGATACATTTTTGCTTTCGAAACCCTAAAAGATTGTTAGCACGTATCGGCGCTGTGGCTTAGTTGGTTAAAGCGCCTGTCTAGTAAACAGGAGATCCTAAATTCGAATCTTAGCAGTGCCTTTATGAAAATGGCTTATTCTTGTATTTTGTCTCATGGTCTGGAAGATACATTTTTGCTTTCGAAACCCTAAAAGATTGTTAGCACGTATCGGCGCTGTGGCTTAGTTGGTTAAAGCGCCTGTCTAGTAAACAGGAGATCCTGAGTTCAAATCTCAGCAGTGCCTTTATGAAAATCCTTATTCCTGTATTTTGTCTCATGGTCTGGAAGATACATTTTTGCTTTCGAAACCCTAAAAGATTGTTAGCACGTATCGGCGCTGTGGCTTAGTTGGTTAAAGCGCCAGTGTTGTAAACAGGAGATCCTGAGCTTCGAATCTCAGCAGTGCCTTTATGAAAATGGCTTATTCTTGTATTTTGTCTCATGGTCTGGAAGATACATTTTTGCTTTCGAAACCCTAAAAGATTGTTAGCACGTATCGGCGCTGTGGCTTAGTTGGTTAAAGCGACTGTCTAGTAAACAGGAGATCCTGAGTTCGAATCTTAGCAGTGCCTTCATGAGAATCGCTTTTTCTTGTATTTTGTCTCATGGTCTGGAAGATACATTTTTGCTTTCGAAACCCTAGAAGATTGTTAGCACGTATCGGCGCTGTGGCTTAGTTGGTTAAAGCGCCTGTCTTGTAAACAGGAGATCCTGAGTTCGAATCTCAGCAGTGCCTTTATGAAAATGGCTTATTCTTGTATTTTGTCTCATGGTCTGGAAGATACATTTTTGCTTTCGAAACCCTAAAAGATTGTTTTCACGTATCGGCGCTGTGGCTTGTTGGCTTAGTTGGTTAAAGCGCCTGTATAGTAAACAGGAGATCCTGAGTTCAAATCACAGCAGCGCCTTTATGAAAATCCTTATTCCTGTATTTTGTCTCATGGTCTGGAAGATACATTTTTGCTTTCGAAACCCTAAAAGATTGTTTGCACGTATCGGCGCTGTGGCTTAGTTGGTTAAAGCGACTGTCTAGTAAACAGGAGATCCTAAATTCGAATCTTAGCAGTGCCTTCATGAGAATCCCTTGTTCCTGTATTTTGTCTCATGGTCTGGAAGATACATTTTTGCTTTCGAAACCCTAAAAGATTGTTAGCACGTATCGGCGCTGTGGCTTAGTTGGTTAAAGCGCCTGTCTAGTAAACAGGAGATCCTGAGTTCGAATCTTAGCAGTGCCTTCATGAGAATGGCTTTTTCTTGTATTTTGTCTCATGGTCTGGAAGATACATTTTTGCTTTCGAAACCCTAAAAGATTTTTTGCACGTATCGGCGCTGTGGCTTAGTTGGTTATAGCGCCTGTCTAGTAAACAGGAGATCCTAAGTTCAAATCTCAGCAGTGCCTTTATGAAAATCGCTTATTCCTGTATTTTGTCTCATGGTCTGGAAGATACATTTTTGCTTTCGAAACCCTAAAAGATTGTTAGCACGTATCGGCGCTGTGGCTTAGTTGGTTAAAGCGCCTGTCTAGTAAACAGGAGATCCTGAGTTCGAATCTTAGCAGTGCCTTTATGAAAATGGCTTATTCTTGTATTTTGTCTCATGGTCTGGAAGATACATTTTTGCTTTCGAAACCCTAAAAGATTGTTTGCACGTATCGGCGCTGTGGCTTAGTTGGTTAAAGTTACTGTCTAGTAAACAGGAGATCCTAAATTCGAATCTTAGCAGTGCCTTCATGAGAATCCCTTGTTCCTGTATTTTGTCTCATGGTCTGGAAGATACATTTTTGCTTTCGAAACCCTAAAAGATTGTTAGCACGTATCGGCGCTGTGGCTTAGTTGGTTAAAGCGCCTGTCTTGTAAACAGGAGATCCTGAGTTCGAATCTTAGCAGTGCCTTCATGAAAATCGCTTATTCTGTATTTTGTCTCATGGTCTGGAAGATACATTTTTGCTTTCGAAACCCTAAAAGATTGTTAGCTTACAGTGCCTTCATCGGCGCTGTCTGGAAGATACATTTTTGCTTTCGAAACCCTAAAAGATTGTTAAATCGGCGCTGTGGCTTAGTTGGTTAAAGCGCCTGTCTAGTAAACAGGAGATCCTGAGTTCGAATCTCAGCAGTGCCTTTTTGAAAATGGCTTATTCTTGTATTTTGTCTCATGGTCTGGAAGATACATTTTTGCTTTCGAAACCCTAAAAGATTGTTTGCACGTATCGGCGCTGTGGCTTAGTTGGTTAAAGCGCCTGTCTAGTAAACAGGAGATCCTGAGTTCGAATCTTAGCAGTGCCTTCATGAGAATGCTTATTCTTGTATTTTGTCTCATGGTCTGGAAGATACATTTTTGCTTTCGAAACCCTAAAAGATTGTTAGCACGTATCGGCGCTGTGGCTTAGTTGGTTAAAGCGCCTGTCTTGTAAACAGGAGATCCTGAGCTCGAATCTTAGCAGTGCCTTCATGAGAATCACTTTTTCTTGTATTTTGTCTCATGGTCTGGAAGATACATTTTTGCTTTCGAAACCCTAAAAGATTGTTAGCACGTATCGGCGCTGTGGCTTAGAGCGACTGTCTAGTAAACAGGAGATCCGGAGTTCGAATCTTAGCAGTGCCTTCATGAGAATCACTTTTTCTTGTATTTTGTCTCATGGTCTGGAAGATACATTTTTGCTTTCGAAACCCTAAAAGATTTGTTTGCACGTATCGGCGCTGTGGCTTAGTTGGTTAAAGCGACTGTCCTAGTAAACAGGAAATCCTAAATGGTCTGAATCTTTTTGCTTTCGCAGTGCCTTCATGAGAATCCTTTCGAATTCCTGAATTTTGTCTCATGGTCTGGAAGATACATTTTTGCTTTCGAAACCCTAAAAGATTGTTAGCACGTATCGGCGCTGTGGCTTAGTTGGTTAAAGCGCCTGTCTAGTAAACAGGAGATCCTGAGTTCAAATCTCAGCAGTGCCTTTATGAAAATGGCTTATTCTTGTATTTTGTCTCATGGTCTGGAAGATACATTTTTGCTTTTGTCTCATGGTCTGGAAACCCTAAAAGATTGTTACCACGAATCGGCGCTGTGGCTTAGTTGGTTAAAGTTGAGTTCGAATCTTAGCAGTGCCTTCATGAGAATCACTTGTTCTTGTATTTTGTCTCATGGTCTGGAAGATACATTTTTGCTTTCGAAACCCTAAAAGATTGTTAGCACGTATCGGCGCTGTGGCTTAGTTGGTTAAAGCGCCTGTCTTGTAAACAGGAGATCCTGAGTTCGTTGGTTAAAGCGCCTCTTAGCAGTGCCTTCATGAGAATGGCTTTTTCTTGTATTTTGTCTCATGGTCTGGAAGATACATTTTTGCTTTCGAAACCCTAAAAGATTTGTTTGCACGTATCGGCGCTGTGGCTTAGTTGGTTAAAGCGACTGTCTAGTAAACAGGAAATCCTAAATTCGAATCTTAGCAGTGCCTTCATGAAAATCGCTTATTCCTGTATTTTGTCTCATGGTCTGGAAGATACATTTTTGCTTTCGAAACCCTAAAAGATTGTTTTGCACGTATCGGCGCTGTGGCTTAGTTGGTTAAAGCGCCTGTCTAGTAAACAGGAGATCCTGAGTTCGAATCTCAGCAGTGCCTTTATGAAAATGGCTTATTCTTGTATTTTGTCTCATGGTCTGGAAGATACATTTTTGCTTTCAAAACCCTAAAAGATTGTTAGCACGTATCGGCGCTGTGGCTTAGTTGGTTAAAGCGCCTGTCTAGTAAACAGGAGATCCTGAGTTCGAATCTTAGCAGTGCCTTTATGAAAATGGCTTATTCTTGTATTTTGTCTCATGGTCTGGAAGATACATTTTTGCTTTTTTTGCTTTCGAAACCCTAAAAGATTGTTAGCACGTTTGGTTAAAGCGCCTGTCTAGTAAACAGGAGATCCTGAGTTCGAATCTTAGCAGTGCCTTCATGAAAATGGCTTATTCTTGTATTTTGTCTCATGGTCTGGAAGATACATTTTTGCTTTCGAAACCCTAAAGATTGTATCGGCGCTGTGGTTTAGTTGGTTAAAGCGCCTGTCTAGTAAACAGGAGATCCTGAGTTCGAATCTTAGCAGTGCCTTTATGAAAATCACTTATTCTTGTATTTTGTCTCATGGTCTGGAAGATACATTTTTGCTTTCGAAACCCTAAAAGATTGTTAGCACGTATCGGCGCTGTGGCTTAGTTGGTTAAAGCGACTGTCTAGTAAACAGGAGATCCTGAGTTCGAATCTTAGCAGTGCCTTCATGAGAATCGCTTGTTCCTGTATTTTGTCTCATGGTCTGGAAGATACATTTTTGCTTTCGAAACCCTAAAAGATTGTTAGCACGTATCGGCGCTGTGGCTTAGTTGGTTAAAGCGCCTGTCTAGTAAACAGGAGATCCTGAGTTCGAATCTTAGCAGTGCCTTCATGAGAATCGCTTATTCTTGTATTTTGTCTCATGGTCTGGAAGATACATTTTTGCTTTCGAAACCCTAAAAGATTGTTAGCACGTATCGGCGCTGTGGCTTAGTTGGTTAAAGCTGAGTTCGAATCTTAGCAGTGCCTTTTGAAAATGGCTTATTCTTGTATTTTGTCTCATGGTCTGGAAGATACATTTTTGCTTTCGAAACCCTAGAAGATTGTTAGCACGTATCGGCGCTGTGGCTTAGTTGGTTAAAGCGCCTGTCTTGTAAACAGGAGATCCTGAGCTCGAATCTTAGCAGTGCCTTTATGAAAATCACTTATTCTTGTATTTTGTCTCATGGTCTGGAAGATACATTTTTTTCTTTTAGCACGTATCGGCGCTGTGGCTTAGTTGAAACCCTAAAAGATTGTTTCATGGTCTGGAAGATACATTTTTGCTTTCGAAACCCTAAAGATTGTTAGCGTATCGCGCTGTGGCTTAGTTGGTTAAAGCGCCTGTCTAGTAAACAGGAGATCCTAAATTCGAATCTTAGCAGTGCCTTCATGAGAATTCCTTGTTCCTGTATTTTGTCTCATGGTCTGGAAGATACATTTTTGCTTTCGAAACCCTAAAAGATTGTTAGCACGTATCGGCGCTGTGGCTTAGTTGGTTAAAGCGCCTGTCTTGTAAACAGGAGATCCTGAGTTCGAATCTTAGCAGTGCCTTTATGAAAATGGCTTATTCTTGTATTTTGTCTCATGGTCTGGAAGATACATTTTTGCTTTCGAAACCCTAAAAGATTGTTAGCACGTATCGGCGCTGTGGCTTAGTTGGTTAAAGCGACTGTCTAGTAAACAGGAGATCCTAAATTCGAATCTTAGCAGTGCCTTCATGAGAATCACTTTTTCTTGTATTTTGTCTCATGGTCTGGAAGATACATTTTTGCTTTCGAAACCCTAAAAGATTGTTAGCACGTATCGGCGCTGTGGCTTAGTTGGTTAAAGCTGAGTTCGAATCTTAGCAGTGCCTTCATGAAAATGGCTTATTCTTGTATTTTGTCTCATGGTCTGGAAGATACATTTTTGCTTTCGAAACCCTAAAAGATTGTTAGCACGTATCGGCGCTGTGGCTTAGTTGGTTAAAGCGCCTGTCTAGTAAACAGGAAATCCTGAGTTCGAATCTTAGCAGTGCCTTCATGAGAATCGCTTATTCTTGTATTTTGTCTCATGGTCTGGAAGATACATTTTTGCTTTCGAAACCCTAAAAGATTGTTTGCACGTATCGGCGCTGTGGCTTAGTTGGTTAAAGCGCCTGTCTAGTAAACAGGAGATCCTGAGTTCGAATCTTAGCAGTGCCTTTATGAAAATCGCTTATTCTTGTATTTTGTCTCATGGTCTGGAAGATACATTTTTGCTTTCGAAACCCTAAAAGATTGTTAGCACGTATCGGCGCTGTGGCTTAGTTGGTTAAAGCTGAGTTCGAATCTTAGCAGTGCCTTTATGAAAATGGCTTATTCTTGTATTTTGTCTCATGGTCTGGAAGATACATTTTTGCTTTCGAAACCCTAAAAGATTGTTTGCACGTATCGGCGCTGTGGCTTAGTTGGTTAAAGCGAATCTTAGCAGTGTCTAGTAAACAGGAAGATCCTAAAAGATTCGAATCTTAGCAGTGCCTTCATGAAATCCTGAGTTCCTTGCAGTGCCTTCTTATTCTTGTATTTTGTCTCATGGTCTGGAAGATACATTTTTGCTTTCTGAAACCCTAAAAGATTGTTAGCACGTATCGGCGCTGTGGCTTAGTTGGTTAAAGCGCCTGTCTTGTAAACAGGAGATCCTGAGTTCGAATCTCAGCAGTGCCTTTTGAAAATGGCTTATTCTTGTATTTTGTCTCATGGTCTGGAAGATACATTTTTGCTTTCGAAACCCTAAAAGATTGTTAGCACGTATCGGCGCTGTGGCTTAGTTGGTTAAAGCGCCTGTCTAGTAAACAGGAGATCCTGAGTTCGAATCTTAGCAGTGCCTTTATGAAAATGGCTTATTCTTGTATTTTGTCTCATGGTCTGGAAGATACATTTTTGCTTTCGAAACCCTAAAAGATTGTTTGCACGTATCGGCGCTGTGGCTTAGTTGGTTAAAGCGCCTGTCTAGTAAACAGGAGATCCTGAGTTCGAATCTTAGCAGTGCCTTCATGAGAATCCTTATTCTTGTATTTTGTCTCATGGTCTGGAAGATACATTTTTGCTTTCGAAACCCTATAAGATTGTTAGCACGTATCGGCGCTGTGGCTTAGTTGGTTAAAGCGCCTGTCTTGTAAACAGGAGATCCTGAGTTCGAATCTTAGCAGTGCCTTCATGAAATGGCTTATTCTTGTATTTTGTCTCATGGTCTGGAAGATACATTTTTGCTTTCAAAGAAACCCTAAAAGATTGTTTGCACGTATCGGCGCTGTGGCTTAGTTGGTTAAAGCGCCTGTCTTGTAAACAGGAGATCCTGAGTTCGAATCTTTGTTAAAGCGCCTGTCTAGTGTAGCAGTGCCTTTCTCATGAAAATGCCGAAATACAACAACGTGGGCATGTTTCACCGTTGTCCATCTGTTATTACTATCTTTTTAGTATTTATCGCCGAGTGTGAGAAAAACCACCGCAACGGGCGAGGCTCGAACTCACAACCCAGGATCTAACCCCAGCCATTGTCCTCGCGTCGCATACACACCCCGAATTGAGCGGGTCCGAGTGACCCGCGATCCCATTTCGCAGCCCTGGGAGTTTTGCAAAAAGAGGAGGCCGAAATACAACGACGTGCGCGTGTTTCACCGTTGTCCATCTATTTTTACTACCTTTATTAGTATTTATCGGCGTGGGTGTAAAAACCACCGGCCCGGGCGAGGCTCGAACTCGCCACCTCGGCATCTAACCCCGCCGTTGTCCTCACGTCGCGTACAAAGCCCGAGTCGAGCGGGTCAGAGTGACCCCCGATCTCTTTTCACAGCCCTCAAGAGTTTTGCAAAAAGAGGAGGCCGAAATACAACAATGTGCGCATGTTCCACCGTTGTCCATCTGTTTTCACTATCTTTTTAGTATTTATCGCCGAGTGCGAAAAAACCGGCCCGGGCGAGACTCGAACTCACAACCCCGGGATCTAACCCCAGCCATTGTCCTCGCGTCGCGTACACACTCCGAATTGAGCGGGTCCGAGTGACCCGCGATCCCATTTCGCAGCCCTGGGAGTTTTGCAAAAAAGAGGAGGCCGAAATACAACGATGTGCGCGTGTTTCACCGTTGTCCATCTATTCTTACTACCTTTATTAGTATTTATCGGCGAGGGTGTAAAAACCACCGGCCCGGGCGAGGCTCGAACTCACCACCTCGGCATCTAACCCCAGCCGTTGTCCGCGCGTCGTATACACAGCCCGAATAGAGCGGGTCCGAGTGACCCGCGATCCCATTTCGCAGCCCTGGGAGTTTTGCAAAAAGAGGAGCCCAAAATACAACAACGCATGCGTTCCACTGTAATCGATTTATTATTATTGTTATTAGTATTTATTTCATTATTAATTCCGTGTCCGTTTGGGACATACGGTACATTTCAAGCAATGGCGACAGAAGCGTTTCAGACACACACACACACACACACAGCCAACAACAACAATGCACCCATCGTCTGTCAAATCGTCCCGCCTCGGACGAAGCCCCAGTTGGCGCACGCGGTACAGTAGGCTCGCGAGCAGTCTTTGCAGATGTACTTGTTACACCGACCGCACACCGTGTGCGTCTTGCGGTCCTTCTTGGACGGGCACATCTGACACCTCTTCCTCTTGCTGGCCCGGTTGTCCGGCGCGGGCGCTTCCGGAGCGGGCGCTCGGCCCCAGGGCGTCCGGATCGAGCCCGTCATCGGGCGGCGTGCCGCATAGGGCCTCCTCGCGCGCGCCCTCACGACCACCGCGGACGCTTCCGTGCGTGGCAGGGTGACGCGCCTTTCGATGAGCGGCCTCACGAGCGCCTTGCCCAGGCGCTCCAGGAACACGCGCCTCTTGTTGCGCTTGCCGGGCATCCAGTCGGGTGGACCTCGCGCCATATCACGAAGGCGTTGTACGAGGACACGTCGAGGATGTTGTGGAACACGGCCAGGGGCCAACGCGCGGTCATCCGTCGGCAGCTGTACGTGCCGATGACCTTGTCCAGGTTGTCCACACCGCCCTTGTTGCGGTTGTAGTCGAGGATGAGCGCGGGCTTCCTGTCCGCACGGTCGCTGAGCCGGGCGTCCGCGTGCAGCGTGCTCAGGAGCAGCACGTTCCTGTTTCGCCGGGCCAAATAGGACACCAGCGTGGCGATGGGCGTGAAGGCGAACGCCGACTACAGGACCCGTCGGGTCTTGGTCGCGAGCAGCGCGGGCGGCAGCTCGGGCTTGTTCTTGCGCACCGTGCCAACCAGGGCGAGACCCCTGTCCGCGAGGAGCCGCTGCGCGAGTTCGTAGGACGTGAAGAAATTGTCACAGGTGACCGTGTGGACACACAGACATAGACACATACACACACACAGACACACACGCACAAACACGCAGCCGCTACCTCTGAACGGGACCAGCTGCTCGTCCACCGTCACGTCGGGCCCGGGGTTGTAGAGGCTCGGCAGGCGCGCCGACCACTCGTCCCAGAGCTCTCGCACGGCGGCCAGTTTGACCCCTCTCCGGTTGGACGATTGAGAATGATACGGTATCTTGAGAGACCAGATGGATATGCAAGGTTTAAATGGTTACCACTGATAATATGTGTGAGACAACCACCGCAATGAGCATTCACACTCTGGTCTGGTGATGTGTTTGTGCAACGTGTACGTGAAATAAAGCTTGGTGATGTTTTTGTACTCTCACATTTATGATGTTTGGTGATGTTGTTGTGCAACAAGTACGTGAAATAAAGGCAGGTTGGGGAGCCTATAGTGTATAGGCTAACCAAAATATCCAACCGGTCTAAGTCAGAGTGACTGACCCTCTCCGGTTGGACGATTGCAAAATATCCAACCGGTCTAAGTCAGTGTGACAGACCCCT
>CM055742.1:17265613-17284291 GCA_029465975.1 Dallia pectoralis | reverse complement strand
AGTGATGCTGGGTTATGTGCGTGGTCAGTGAGAGGCACAAAGGAGTGTCACGTTCCTTTCAAGTACATGGATCAGTTCCACATGTTTTGCTTGTTGAACACCCATTTAGCTGCACACGGGACATTGTAGGTCACTGGGTTAAGAAGTGTAGCGAGGTTTCTGATTGGGTTCCAACCCAGATGGAGAGTGTTGATTGGTCCGAGATGGCACAAGCGCATAGGGGCGTTTCGGTGTACTGTGATAGGACGTAGAGGGTACATTTAGTTCCGCCTGTCAATGAGTTGTTCCATGTTTGTGCGACTCAGATAGCCGTAACAGACCCAAGGCTAGCGGATGTTCCTCCTTCTCTATGGTCACAACATAAATACGATGTCGGGTTAATGCAGAGCGCACAGCCACTCGTAGTTACGCCCAGGGGACCTCACAGACCTTGTCAGGCACAATACCCATTAAAACCAAGAAGCAATCCAGGGCATTACTCCTGTTTTTGAGGCATTGATAGAAAAAGGGATCATTGTATCTTGCCCAAACAGCCCATGTCGTACTCCGATTTTTCGGTTAAAAAGCCAAGGTTCCCGGTCATGCTACAGCATGGTGATTTGTTCAGGATCTGAAAAGGTTAATGGCGCAGTGTTTGCTCGTGCACCGGGCGTTACTGATCCGTACACAATCAAGTCCCAAGTTCGGTGGGAGCAAATATTTTCTGTTATTGATTTGGCAAACGCTTTTTCAGTGTACCAGTACACAAAGATTCTCAGTTTTGGTTTGCTTTTGAATTTTCTGGTCTGATGTACACATGGACATGTTTACCACAAGGCTAATGTGAATCTCCGCGGCCCCCGCGCTCTTAGATATTTTGGACAAATTCACATTTAGTCATGGTAGTACACTTGTCAATATGTTGATGATTTGTTGATCTGCTCCCTGACGAAGCGTCTTGTGAAAAAGACACTGTTCTGTTGCTACAATATCTAGCATCACAGGGCCACAAGGCCAGCCCTAACAAACTTCAATTTGTGCAAAGTGAAGTTATCTTTTTAGGGCACATGATCACCCCTGAGGGTAAAAGTCTGAGTGTAGACAGGATCAAAGCTATTACTAGCATGCCTAAACCTCTGACCAAGAAGCAGATGTTGTCATTTTTGGGGATGACTGGCTTCTGTAGACAATGGGTTCCTGAGTACGCCTTGTTAGTCCAACCTTTAGAGAGCATGGTTTATAATCAGAAGTTAGCCTCCCACGATAGGATGGTGTGGACTTTTGAGGGGAGAACTCATTTACACAGCTCAAACAGTGTTTAGCTTCCTGATCCCACTAAACCTTTTGTTCAGGCAGTATGTTAGAAGAACGGGTACATGTCCTCTGTGTTGATGCAGAAACATGGGGACAAGTAACGCCCCATTGCTTATCTTTCATCCATGCTAGATGCGGTTGCACAGGGACTACCTCATTGCTTAAAAGCTGTGGCTGCCGCAGCAGAGGCTGTGTTACGGTCGCAGGCCTTAGTCTGCTTCCAGCCTCTTGAGCTACGGGTTCCTCACTCTGTGTCTTCCATCCTGTTGGAGCACAAGACAAGTCACCTCTCTGGTGCGAGGTCTTTAAATTACCACAATGTCTTGTTGTCACTACCACATGTTTCGATTGTCCGTAGCCCCATTTTGAATCCGTCAACATTTCTGCCTACTGAGGAGGATGGGGAACCTCATGATTGTTTGACTGTCATTAATCAACAATGTACCCCACGTGCTGATTTATCTGATGAACCATTGCCAACAGTGATTTGATTTTCTATGTTGATGGCTCAGCCAGCAAATCACTTTCTTCCTCATGTAATAATGTAGGATATGCCATTGTCACTGATGATGGGGTAATTGAGGATTTAGATTTCCTCACCACCTCTCTGCCCAAGCTGCAGAGTTGTTTGCTCTAACCCGTGCATGTATTTTGAGTGATGGGAAAACTGTTACCATTTACACTGACAGCAGGTATGCGTTTGGGGTTGTCCACGATTTTGGCACACTGTGGAAAATGCGGGGTTTTATCACCTCCTCAGGCACCAAAATTCAACATGGGCAGCTGATTCATAATCTGTTAGATGCTGTTTTGTTGCCTAAACAGGTTGCTATATGCAAATTTGAAGTGCACACGCATGACAAGGACGTGGTCTCCCTTGGAAACCACAGAGCAGATCAGGCTGCAAAGCGGATGATCAGGCACATCTGGACACGGCTCTACAGATGGCTGTTTTAACCCCAACCGTCTCCCTCTCTGACCTTGTGCAGGCCAAGGCTAATGCTTCTCCTCAGGAGAAGGCGACTTGGCGGAAGGCGGGGGCTGTCTGTGTGAATAAGGTTTGGACAGGACCAAACGGTAATCCATGTTTACCAAAATGTTTGTTTCATTTCTATGCTGTGTTGTCACATGGTAAAGATCATGTGTCAAAAGGAGGGAAGGTAGATATGATAAACAGATTTTGGTACACACAGGGCTTCACAGCTCATGCTCAGAAATTCTGTTCTAAGTGTCTAGTGTGCCTCAGGTTCAATGTGGGACGGGGACAGGCGGTCCCCCAGTCAAGTCATCCACCCCCCGATGGCCCATTCGATCATGTAATGATGGATTTCATTGAATTGAATCCCTGTGAGGGTAAGAAGTACTGTATTGTATTTGTGGACATGTTTTCCAAGTGGGTCGAAGCTTTCCCGTCTGGGAAGGCTGATGCATCAACAGTGGCTAAGGCTCTACTGACTGAAATCATTCCCAGATGGGAATTCCAAAGAAACTGTCAAGTGACAATGGATCACATTTTGTGAACGAGGCTATTCAGAAGATGTCTGAGTACCTCGGAGTTGACTTAAGAACACACTGTGCCTACAGGCCCCAGAGTGGGGGTGCAGTGGAAAGAGAGAATGGGACAATTAAGATGAAGTTGTCAAAGTTGTGTGAGGAAACAGGTTTGAACTGGGTGCGGGCACTTCCTCTGGTTCTTACATCAATAAGAGGCAGACCCAGGAAGAAGACAGGCTTGTCTCCCCACGAGGTCATCACAGGAAGACCAATGAGCACAGGCCTAGGAGCCCCAACACACTCAGACCTCATGACAGAACATGTAAAGGACACAATGCTAACATACTGTACCAATCTGTCAAAGGTCCTGACGGAAATCCACCGGAGTGTGAAAGCAGCGTTACCAGTGCCCATTGAAGGTCCTCTTCACGACATCCAGCCTGGAGACTGGGTAGTGATCAAGGACTGCAAAAGAAAGCACTGGAGCAAACCTCGGTGGTTGGGACCGTTCCAAGTGCAACTGGTCACACACTCTGCAGTGAAGGTAGCTGAGCGAGGTACTTGGGTCCACGCGACACATTGCAAAAGGCTCCACCTCTGAAAAATACAGGCAAGGAATAAGTATCCTCATTTCTGTTTGAACGGGTCACGTGCTAGCAACCTCTGACCCCTAACTTTGAACGCCTGCTCTCCAGCCTGCCTGCGCTCCAGCCTCTAGTTCCTGTTTCCTGTTTGCTCCAACTGGACGCGCCGCACGCGGCTGCTCCTGCCTACCTAGATTTAGTTTTACCTAGCTTTAGTTTTCTCGTTCGTACTTATATAATTACTTGCTTAATTTCCCTGATTTTGTTTTACAGTTTACAAACTTATCCGAACATTCACCGGGACCTTCCTGTGTCTCCGTCTGGATAAGTCGTGCTACTCATCTGCGCACTAGAAAGTTAAGTACTCGTTTGTGTTATGCCTTTTCACTGTAGTCGGTGTACTTTTAACCTGAAGGAGAACTACCGCCTTCAAGAGAAGATAGCGAAGTTAGAGTCTCGGATACAGGTGCATGTGTCAGGGAAGGCTTATGGTAGGGTAGACAGGCAAGCTATTGCGCCTGTGCCACTTGGAACACAGCATAGAGCTAGCCCCTCGGCACAGCCCTGGCAGCCGGGCAACTCCAAGTCTTTCTCGGCTACTGGAAAGAATTGCTACCGACCGGCGAAAATTAGTCGATTTTCTCCCTTAGAGTCGGAACCACTGCCCGAGCCGTGCTCTGATGGGAACGAACGGCTTCCAATTTCTGCTGGCAGCCCGGAAAAACTGAAAAAACTAGTCATTGGCGATTCCATTACTCGCAGTATTAGATTAGAGGATCAGCCAGCGATCATTCATTGTTTACCGGGGGGCAGGGCCACCGACGTAGCCGCTAATCTGGAGTTGGTGCTAGCGAAGTCTAAAACTGGAAAGCGTAGGGAGTATAGAGATAATGTTATTCACGTTGGCACTAACGATGTTAGGATGAGGCAGTCAGAGGTTACGAAGCAGAACCTAGCGTTAGCGTGTAGTTTAGCTAAAAAGATGTGTCGGCATCGAGTAATAGTCTCTGGCCCCCTGCCAGCTAGGGCAGTGATGAGATCTACAGCAGACTCTCACTGCTCAATCACTGGCTGAAGACGGAGTTCTGCCCGTTGCAATCGATAGGTTACGTGATAATTGGCCAGGTTTTGGGACTCGCCCAGGAACAGGTCAAGCCTGATCTGCTGAAGAGCGACGGACTCCATCCTAGCTGGAGAGGTGCTCTTCTTTTGTCTAGGAATATAGCTAGGAGACTCACTCCTATAGTGTTAACATGAGATAGGGTGCAGGTCAGGCAGCAGGCTGTTAGCCAGCCTGCTAGTCTAGTGGGATCTGCTGATAGCATAGCCAGAGCAGTCAGCAAACCCTGCACCATCGACACCGTCATTAAAACTAGGCTCAATAAAAAAAAAGGTAGTGTTAATAAAAGCAACCTTATTAATATAAGGCCCTCAATTAGTCCAGTCATAAATAAAACTGACATTAACATCTCATATCTAAAAATAGGTCTCCTAAATATTAGATCACTTACCTCAAAAGCAATTACAGTAAATGAATTAATTACTGATCATAAATTAGACCTAATTGCCTTGTGTGAAACCTGGCTTAAGCCTGATGAATTTATTCCTTTAAATGAAGCTTCCTCCAGGTTACACCAGTGATCAGATTCCCCGTGCATCCCGTAAAGGGGGGGTGTTGCTAATATTTATGCTACACAATATAATCTTTCATTAAAACAAATCACTGGGTTTGTGTCTTTTGAAGTATTACTTATAAGAACAAATCAGGGCAATACCTCGTTTTTGATAGCTACTATCTACAGGCCTCCTGGGCCGTACACTTTGTTCCTAAGTGAGTTTCCAGAATTCTTGTCCAACATTGTAGTCATAGCAGATTCAATTTTAATCGCTGGTGATTTTAACATCCATATGGAAAATACCAATGACCCTCTTCAAAAGGCATTTAGTGCCATAATTGACTCGGTAGGTTTTCTCCAGCATGTCTCAGGACCTACGCAATGTCACAATCATACTTTAGATTTAGTGTTATCAAAGGGAATAAATGTAAATGATCTAACTATTTTTCCTCAAAATCCTGGTTTATCTGAACATAATCTTATAACATTTAGCATTAAAACAAGTGACACTTTTGCCCCCAGGTAGGGATCTTTAAAACCCGTTGCATAAATTCTACAACTACAAATAAATTTATTGACGCACTTCCAGGCTCGTTCGGCCTGCTAAATGATGGTAGAGCTACATCATCTATACACAATCAAAAAGAGGATCTAAACGATATACTGCGTAAGACTTTAGATGCTGTGGCACCCCAAAAACAAAACCAATACGAAATAAGAAACTTGCTCCCTGGTACACTGACACTACTAGAACACTTAAGCAAGCCTCCAGAAAATTGGAGCGAAAGTGGCGCTCCACGAAGTTAGAAGTATTTAGACTAGCCTGGATTGATAGTACTGTGCTATACCGGAAATCACTTATAAGTGCTCGATCAGCCTACTTATCTAATCTAATCGACACAAACGAAAAAAATCTTAAATTCCTTTTTGACACAATTGCAAAACTCACTAAAAAGCAATGTTTAACCAATGAAGTGGGTCTTCACTTTAGTTGTGATGAATTCATGAACTACTTCGATGAAAAAATAATCAACATTAGAAAAGAAATTGCAAATTGTACCCTTAACTGCCTCAGTTCTCAAAAACTCTGTTGTCCTGAGAGCCCGCAGAGCTACCCTGATTTAGTTTCAATGGCGAGTCTTGAATCTTTTGTACCTGTGTCTCTTGAAACATTTACAAAATTAATAAATAGTTCAAAATCAACCAACTGTCAACTAGACCCAATTCCAACTAAATTACATTTAATTTTGCGCATTTAGCAGACGCTCTTATCCAGAGAGTGCAGGCATTTCACATATAGCTAAAACACACATCAAAAAGGCAATAAGTACATTGTTCCTGGGTGGGTGCAGGGGGAAGTGCAATAGAAGGGGTGCTAGTAAGGAGGAAGGGGTGATAATCGTAGAAGAATGATTCGGTAGTGAAGTTTCCAGTCGAGAGTTGTGGAGCTCCATTCATGGAGCTACTGGAGGTACAGTTTGAAGAGGAATGTTTTTAGAGGTTTTTTGAAGATTGGTAAATTACTTAAGGAGTTACTTCCTGTGCTTGGCCCATCAATGTTGAACATAATAAATTGCTCCCTGTCCTCCGGATCAGTGCCAACCTCACAAAAAATTGAAGAAATTAAGCCTAAAAAAATGTAACTTAGATCCAGACATCCTAAAAAACTACCGACCAATATCAAACCTCCTGTTTCTTTCAAAACTCCTAGAAAAATCTGTCTTACTACAACTTACGGCCTTTCTGAAGACAAATAATATATATGAAAAACTTCAGTCCGGTTTTAGACCCCATCATAGCACTGAGACTGCACTTGTTAAGGTGGTAAACGACCTTTTATTGGCTTCTGACAAAGGTTCTGCATCTCTCCTATTGCTTCTTGATCTTAGTGCTGCCTTTGACACTATTGATCACTCCCTTCTCTTGGAGAGATTGGAGACCCTTGTTGGGCTAAGAGGACATGTTCTCGATTGGTTTAGATCTTATATATCAGATAGACATCAGTTTGTTTGTGTAGATGGCTTATCCTCTAACAAATCAAAGGTATGCTTTGGTGTTCCACAAGGCTCAGTCTTAGAACCACTTCTGTTCTCACTCTATATGTTACCTTTGGGTGATGTAATCCGAAAACATAATGTCAATTTTCACTGCTATGCCGATGACACGCAGATGTATATTGCTATGAAACATGGAGAAGCCCCTAAATTAGCCACTATGGAAGCTTGTGTTTCAGATATACGAAAGTGGATGACAGAGAATTTTCTGCTCCTAAATTCAGATAAAACTGAAATGCTAGTTTTAGGACCTAAGAAACAGAGAGATTTATTGACAGACCTTACGCTGAACCTATACGGATGTATAGTCATTTCACAAAAAACTGTCAAAAACCTTGGAGTGACCCTTGACCCGGATCTCTCATTTGACGATCACATAAAATATATTTCAAGGACAGCATTTTTCCATCTTCGGAATATTGCAAAAATCTGAAATTATTTATCAAAAATTGATGCAGAAAAACTAATCCATGCTTTTGTTACCTCAAGATTAGATTATTGCAATGTTCTATTCTCTGGTTACCCTGATAAATCAGTAAACAAACTTCAATTAGTACTTAATACGGCTGCTAGAATCTTAACTAGAACTAAGAAGTTTGACCATATTACCCCAGTTTTAGCCTCTTTACATTGGCTGCCTGTTAAGGCTAGGGCAGACTTTAAAGTACTACTGTTAACATATAAAGCTTTACATCAACTTGCTCCCACCTACCTCGCTGAATTAGTCCAGCCATACATACCCACGCGAAACCTTAGATCAAAGGATGCTGGTCTCCTAATTGTACCTAAAATTTCTAAACAAACAGCTGGAGGTAGAGCCTTCTCCTATAGAGCTCCTCTATTATGGAATGAGTTGCCAATCTGGGTTAGAAATGTAGATTCTGTTCAAACCTTTAAATCGAAATTAAAACATATCTTTTCAGTAAGGTCTATGGTTGAGTGTAATATGGCCCACGGTACGAAGGTTTAACGGAAGGCTTGGATCTCATTCTGCCCTGCTGTCTTTGCCTTGCGGGTTCACATCTCCCCTGGGGTGTCCTCTCGATTGCTGCCTGGGGGGTGGAGTCACTGGCTCGCTATGGTTCCCTGCTGTTGCCTCTCGAGTAGCTTTTTGAGCAAAAACGATACCTCCAGGCTGCTGCCTGGGGGGTGGAGTTACTGGCTCGCTATAGCTCTCCTTTGTTCGCTCAATCCAAGTAGCTAGTGAAAAATTCTGATTATCCCAGTTAACTGTGGGGAGGAGTCACTGGTTCGCTATAGCTCTCATTTGTTCGCTCAATCCGAGTAGCTGGTGAATTAAACTCGGATTATCCCAGTTGACTGTGGGGAGGAGTCACTGGGTCGCTATAGTGCTCCGTTGCAGCCTCAATTCGAGTAGCTTTGTGAGCAAAAACTAAACCTCCCATATGCTCCTCGGAGTGTGGATGTCACTGGCTCGCTATAGCTCTTGTTTGTTCCACCAGCTCGAGTAACTTTGTGAGCAAAAACTAAACCTGCCCGAGTGGTCATGGTCGATTGGCTTCCCTGGTTGGTTCTCGGCATAGTGGGTGGGTGTTTTCCGGCCTATTGGGCCCTGTTTCGGGGTTTACCCTGTTCAGGGCCCCAGCTTCACTGGACCCCCCTGTCTCATTCTAAGATCTATGCTGCTATATTATGGTGCCTGGGACGTAGGGAACCAGGGTGTCTAACCTTTCCTGTGTCCTGTCTCTACTAACATCTGTCTGGACTTGTCCTGGGTTTACCCGTTCATGGCCATTGTCTCACTAACCCCCCTGTCTCCTTTTAAAGTATTTTGTTTGGTATACTATTGTGCCGGGAACTAGTGTCCAACCTTTCCCTGTGTTTGTGTCCACTTCTGTCAGGGGGACCGCTCCAGCTTGGAGAATATGCTGGATCCTCCCTGGGGCCCCTGGCTGTGCGGCTGACGGAGCAGCTGATGCAACCGGAGCTTCTTCCTCCAAGCCTATCAAGCCCATCATCCCTCCCGGTCATGCCAGACTGTTTTGTTTCTCAGATTTTTGCACCTCGCCTGTTGTATTGTCATGGACTGACCCAGCCCAGCCAGAAGAGGACTGGTGATCCCTCAGAGCCTGGTTCCTCTCTAGGTTTCTTCCTAAATCTGACTTTCAGGGAGTTTTTCCTAGCCGCCGTGTATCAACTTGTTCAACTTGTTTTTTTTGTTCAACTTGTTGATGTTTGCTCTGTCGGATTCAGGCTGGTGATGGTAAAAGCACTTTGTGAGAACTTTTGTTGTAAAAAGGGCTTTATAAATAAATTTGATTGATTGATTGATTAACACAGTCAGCAGTAATCAGAGAAACCAACACAGCCTGCATAACATGGAACCAGTGAGACGACCGTGGAACCCCTACAGGAGGATTGGGGGAATGAGATGCAACATCGCAATACATCTTGCTTGTAGTCTCATTGTTGTAATTGTACTGTGGTTCTCTGACCTACAACATAACAAACCAAATGTAAATTTGAATAAGACAGGTATTGAGAAAGGCGTTAAAGCCCGATCTCAGGGGCTGTTACAAAAACAGATATCATGTAATGTAAGCAACTGCCAACCCAATGATGAATGGTTCATTGTGACTGACCCTAAAATTACAATGTGTCAGAATGAGAGTATGTGGACCTGGACTGATGTTTCTTCACGTATAAACGGTACTGAATGTGTTTGCAAAAATGACTCAATGATCTGTCATGTGAATGTTTCTGATGATCTTGATTTAAACAACGATTATTGGTGTTTCAACAGTAACAACAGTGAATTCCACACTCCTTGTAGATCGCCAGATCATCCAAAAGGTAGACCTACTAGGGAAGGCCCACAGACTGAGAAACGGAGGAGGAGAGGGCTGATAGAACCTGAGAACATCGCCCTTAGGATGATGGTTGACTATGCATCACATGTTAACATGAGTAACTGTTGGATCTGGCAACATATACCAACCTCATCACGCTCTCTTATGTTAACTTCAGTTCCCTTCTCTAAACCAGATTGGGAAGAATATGGCTGGTCGCCAACACCCACTGAAAAAGATGAGGACTGTTTTACCAACCCCACGACTGTTTTCACAGATTAGGGGCAGGGAAAGACAAGCAGGAAGTATTATGGAACATAATAAAGACATTTGATCATAGTTTTAAGGACCCTAGTATCAGTAGCACTGTTCTGTTTAGATTGAGATATGACCGGAAGGTCCTTCGTTTTTGGGAGGAGCTGGACATACAGATGACTCTGGTTCAAACAAATTGTTCGTATGAAACGGCAGGTAGAGTAGTGCCCCTATCACCACTTTGTAAACCTATACCGTTTTCACCCACTGTTATTGTGTATGCACAAGCTGAATGGCGACCGCAATTCCGTATGATAAGTATTCTCTCTCTAAGTCATGAAACGATCGATTGTCCAGCATCGAAAAGTCGCCGTTTGCGTAACTCCACTCAATATTGGCCAACAATTCCAACCTATGGGCTAAGGAATGTGTCCCTGTGTATTTCCAATAGGGTGGAAATGGCCAAGTTACAGTTGGGGACAAGTGATTGTTCTGAAGTAAGTTTCACCAACTTCACGAAATTTGGCAACCTTCCCGAGCATGTGTATCTTGTCTGCGGGGATAATGCATATAGTTGCATTCCACCTAATGTGGAAGGAACATGCTGTGTGGCATACCTGGTACCGTTAATACGAAGGGTAAACCACGAAATGGGGAAACTGTACCAGCATCCACATCGCGTTAGACGAACTCTGACACTATCACAGCGTATATTCAGTGTGCTATTTCCAGGCTATGGAGTGTATTCGTCACAGCAGGAAATAACAGCTCTGTCCTCAGTGCTAGAGAAACACATCAACACTACTGCTAAAGCCATTGTGGCATTAGGCAAAGAGTAAGATGAGACCCGTGCAGTCACCTTACAGAACCGATTGGCCCTAGATATGATCTTGGCATCTCAAGGAGGAGTGTGTAAAATTGTGAAATCCGAATGCTGTACCTTCATTTCTGATGCATCGCAAGAGGTTGTTGACTTGGTAAAGGAAACAAAAATTGGAGTGAAAGAGCTCCATGGAGTTCACAGATGGGACCCAATTGATGGATTGAGTTCTGCATTAGGACCATATGGATGGTCAATTTTTTGAATATTAGCATATGTATTAGCCTTTGTTACATTTTTGATTGTTGGTTTTATGTTTGATAAAGATGTGTGCCTCCAGGGTGGCAGCTCAGGTCTTTGTTCAAGTGCCTGATGCCAAGATGTCAAACTGGATGAATGAGCTTCCGGGAAATCCATTCTATTGAGTGTTATTACAAGTCATAGCATGCTTTTTTGATAATAAAGAACTGTACTTTTCTTATCCCACTTTTTCTGAACTTAGGGTGGATTGTTGTGGATTATTCTACATGTCGGCTGTGAAGTTCATAAATAGTGTAGATAAACATGTGATAGAAGATGTGTATATTAGTGAGGCCTGGGGAGGCCAGAAAGGGATGCTCAGAACCTTTTAGCTATACTGGTGAGGAACAGGGATGACATCTGTATGTCTTAAGAGGGGCCCAATGCTAGAAATAGATGTCTTGATTACCTTACCTGTGATGGACTGTCAAAGCAACTGTATGGGTTTCACGTTAACCTCATATCTGTCTCACCATAAATGGATATGTACCAGGCCTCCCCTTTACTTGACTGGGGAGTGAACCTCGGGTTTTATGACAGCTCCATACATCACCCATATTATACTGAATAGTTTGTTGAGATTATCTGACGGCCCCATCTGTTCACCATCAAGTATTGTTTACGTTTGCATGAAAGTGTGTACGTTATCAACCCTATATAAACTGCACTGGTCTTCATATTAGTTAGGAAAAACCTGCCAATGCAGTTGCCTCGATTGCATGTGTTAAGGTTTTCCTCATCTATCAATTAAACTGTTAAAGTTAACTTGAGAGATACTCTTGTCTGTTCTTATTTTGAGTCTGAGTTCAGTGTGTATTTGCTTAATGTTATATTAGAGATAAAGGTATAGTAACATTAATTACGTGGTATTAGAAATAATTCCATAACAACAGCTGATAGTATCTGTTACCTGGGACCAAGAACATGCTCTATAGAATGTGTGCAAATACAGTGGAGCATATTAGACGTTGGTTTACAGATATGCACAACATCCCCTAACAGGGAGAACAGTCGTGTCCTTTCGATCATATGGGTCGTTACTACCGTTTCCACGAGAAGCACACATATTACAAACTAACACAGTGTATTTCAAGGGTCGTCTGTTTTATTTCATTGTCATTGATACAAATGAGGTGGCAGCCATCACAATCTAATACAGAATAAACAAATTTCACCCTATACCACATTGTTCACAGCCATAGCTTTTGATCTGCTGTATTCTTGGTAAGCGTTGCGGACGCTCACTCTAGTGACAGGTTCTCGTGCATCGTCCAGGTCTCGTTGCATAGCCAGGGTTAACACCTGCCTGTTGATAAACGCTGAGGCATTGAGTTGCAGCCCCACATTGTCAGAGAGAGTCTTTACTGCGGCAATCAACCGCCTCACATCAAGCCTTCCCCGCAGCGCTCCCAGCAAGTAGCGTAGGTCCGCTCCCTGCATCTGGGCTGAGAGCAGTTCCTTCTTGAACTTGGTGTGCTCGTTCTGTTCCCCGATGGTGGTATTCATGGATTCCTTGAGTAGAGCTATGTTGGCGTCTAAACTTGCTATAGATCTTGAAATAGTGTATATCGCTATGTCCACCTCGGCCTCTTCTTTCTTTTTGATCGGGGTCAGTTTATTCTCTCGTTCCATGGGGTGCATGTACAATTGAAAAGATGTCAGATTTGTCCTACTTTTCAACGTTGAAAACAGGTCGATCTTGTCCTACTTTTCAACGTTGAAAACAGGTCGATCTCTTTTTGCCCTCCCAGATAATTGAATGATACGGTATCTTGAGAGACTGGATGGATACGCAGGGTTTGAATGGTAATACGCTTGAGGCAACCACCACAATGAGCAATCGCACATTGGTCTGGTGTTGTTTTTGTGCAACGTCTACGTGAAAAAAAGCTTGGTGATGTTTTTGTACTCTCACATTCATGATGTTTGGTGATGTTGTTGTGCAACGTTTACATGAAATAAAGTCTGCGGAGCCTAGAGTGGGCGGGCTACCCAAAGTGTCCAGCCAGGCTAAGCCAAAGTGGCGAAACCCCCGAGGTACTGTACAGGGATTCGGGAGATGTTCACCCCAGCCCGGTCACAGAGAGAATGGTACGGATTAGGCAGGGGAGCCTAGAGTGGGCGGGGCTACCCAAAATATCCAACCGGTCTAAGTCAGATTCCCCCTGTCCTCGGGTCTCAGAAACACGTTCTCCTCCCCGCTGTCCTCGGGTCTCGGGAAACACAAGCTCTCTTGCCCTGCCCGCTGTCCTCAGGTCTCAGAAACACAAGCTCTTTTGCCCTCGCCGCTGTCCTCGGGTCTCAGAAACACACTCTCTGTGCCCTCTCCGCTTGAGTAGAGCTATGTTGGCGTCTAAGCTTGCTATAGATTTTTAACCGGTGTTTATCGCTATGTCCACCTCGGCCTCTTCTTTCTTTCTGATCAGGGTCAGTTTATTCTCTCGTTCCATGGGGTGCATGTACAATTGAAAATACGTCAGATTTATCCTACTTTTCA
The DNA here is from genome assembly GCA_029465975.1 of Dallia pectoralis. Lineage (NCBI taxonomy): Eukaryota > Metazoa > Chordata > Actinopteri > Esociformes > Umbridae > Dallia > Dallia pectoralis. The sequence continues at coordinate 17,270,568 of CM055742.1, read as the reverse complement.
ACGTTGAAAACAGGTTGATCTTGTCCTACTTTTCAACGTTGAAAACAGGTCGATCTTAAACGTCGAATAGACGTAAACCTTCAACGTCTAATTACGGTCCACAGCACACAACCATTAGAAGCAAAATGGTCAATGGTCGCAATATTTTGCGTTAATTTTTCATGCACACACTACACATTTCTGTCACCAGAGAATGACATCGTTGCCATGCCACCGATGAGTTTTTCAAGAAATCAGAGCAGAGATGAAAGACACTCCTCTAAGAGATGCGTCCGAAAGCAAAGAAGACACCTGTCCTCAATTTAAAACTATATGCTCCATACACGTTACGCCAAACGCATTCACAACACCATACCAGGAGTGGGGTTCGAACCCACGAGGACATGCGTCCATTGGATCTTAAGTCCAACGCCTTAACCTCTCGGCCACCCTGGTTATCTGGGAATATTTTTCATATCGAACAATATTCCAATTAATTCAAACATAAAAACAGTGAAATTTTGACATAAGATTCGATACTTGTGCTTTGTGGAGCGCCATAAAACCTCAATGATCAATGGATGAGTTTTTCAAGAAATCAGACCAGAGATGAAAGACACTCTAAGAGATGTGTACGAAAGCAAAGAAGACGCCGGTGCACAATTTGAAACTATATGCTTCAGACACGTGACACCAACCGCATTCACAATACCATACCAGGAGTGGGGTTCGAACCCACGAGGACATGCGTCCATTGGATATCTAACAATATTCCAATTCATTCAAACATGAAAACTGAGTGAAATTTCGACATACGATTCGATACCAAAAAACCTCTATGATCACCACGGACTATAGAACGACCATTAATACACTTTTGTTAGTGATCCTCAACTAAATTACACCCAATAATAGCTCTTGTTGTAGCCCCAGACCAATACAATGAGTCAACTAATCATGCCCTCAACAAGCTGAATCCTGTGGGGTTTTCGGGGGTCGTGAATTTATGACAGCTATTGCAAACTTCATTTAACTTTTACCCACAACTAACAAAAATGAGCACAATCTACGTAAGCTAATTTGCTCATGTTTTAAACTCCATGGATTGGTTAAATCTGGGATCCTTAATAGTAAAATAAAAACAGGTAATATATGTTAAAAAGGGATGACCCCAAACTACTCTTCAATCTGAAAAGAACAGTGTAATTTAATCACTGAAGATGATAGGATTAATTCTCTACCCAGGTAAATGGAAAGTCATCCCACACCAAACCCATCACCCCACATCAATAACACAGTTACTCCTGAGAATTGAAGACAGAAATACTAAGCATCGTCATCAAAGAAGTCCTCTGTGGAACAGTGCAAAAGGATGTGATCAACTGTGTTCAGTCAGTTCCTTCTCCTTAGGAAGTAGAACTATTTATCTTTCTTACTGATGAGTCATGGTTTATCAGGCTTACTGATGAGTCAGGGTTTACCTGTCTTACTGATGAGTCAGGGTTTACCTGTCTTACTCACGAGTCAGGGTTTATCTGTCTTATTGACCTGTCAGGCGGCGGCGGGAGCGCGTGACATCGCCTCGGCGTTCGACCTGTTCGTCACGCCGCGCGTGGAGGCGATCGTCCTTGAGGCCACGAACCGCGAGGGCTCGCGGCGACACGGTGACGCCTGGCGCGGGATGGATGCGGTCGACCTGTGCACCTACGCGGGCCTGCTGATCCTGGCCGGCGTGTACAGGTCCCGGGGCGAGGCCGCGGCGAGCCTCTGTGACGCTGAAAGCGGACGGCCGATTTTCCGCACGACCATGCCGCTCAAGGTGTTCTACGCGTACTCGAGCCTGCTGCGCTTCGACGACCGCGAGACGCGGCCCGCGAGGCGCGTAGTCGACAAACTGGCCGCCGTGCGAGAGCTCTGGGACGAGTGGTCGGTGCGCCTGCCGAGCCTCTACAACCCCAGGCCCGACGTGACTGTGGACGAGCAGCTGGTCCCGTTCAGAGGTAGCGGCTGCGTGTTTGTGCGTGTGTGTCTGTGTGTCGCTCAACCTTCGACCTCCTACTTGTGCTCCTTCTTCCCCAGGTCGCTGTCCGTTTCGCCAGTACATGCCGAGCAAGCCGGCGAGGTACGGGATCAAGGCGTGGGTGTGCTGTGACGCGTGGTCCAGCTACGCCTGGAAGATGCAGGTGTACACAGGGAAGACGCGCGACGGCCCCGAGAGATACCTGGGCGCGCGGGTTGTGTTCGGCCTGACGGAGGGACTGCCCCGGGACCACATGGTCACCTGTGACAATTTCTTTACGTCCTACGAACTCGCGCAGCGGCTCCTCGCGGACAGGGGTCTCGCCCTGGTCGGCACGGTGCGCAAGAACAAGCCCGAGCTGCCGCCCGTGCTGCTCGTGACCAAGAGCCGACGGGTCCTGTCGTCGGCATTTGCCTTCACGCCCATCGCCATGCTGGTGTTCTTCTAGGCCCGCGAAACAGGAACGCGCTGCTCCTGAGCACGCTGCAACGCGGATGCCCAGCTCAGCGACCGCGCGTACAGGAAGCCCGCGGTCATCCTGAACTACAACCGCAACAAGGGCGGTGCTGGCCCCTGGCCGTATTCCACAACATCCTCGACGTGTCCTCGTACAACGCCTTCGTGATTTGGCGCGAGGTCCACCTCGACTGGATGCCCGGCAGGCGCAACAAGAGGCGCGTGTTCCTGGAGCGCCTGGGCAAGTCGCTCGTGAGGCTGCTCATCGAAAGGCGCGTCACCCTGCCGCGCACGGAAGTGTCCGCGGCGGTCATGAGAAGGCCCTATGCGGCACGCCGCCCGATGACGTGCTCTCGCCAGACGCCCCGGGGCCGAGCGCGCCCGCTCCGGAAGCGCCCGCGCCGGACACCCGAGCCAGCAAGAGGAAGAGGAGTCAGATGTGTCCGTCCAAGAAGGACTGCAAGACGCACACGGTGTGCTGCCGGTGTAACAAGTACATCTGCAAACACTGCTCGCGAGCCTACTTTTCCGCGTGCGCCAACTGGGGCTTCGTCCGGGGCAGGACGATTTGACAGACGATCGGTGTGTTGTTGTTGTTGGGTGTGTGTGTGTTTTGAACGCCTATGTTGCCATTGCTTGAAATGTACCGTATGTCCCGAAACACCCTCTGCCCACAACCGGACACGGAATTTATAATGAAATAAATAAAAGATTACATTAAAACGCACGCACGTCGTTGTGTTTCGGGCTCCTCTTTTCTAGCAAAACTCCTGGGGCAGGGAAAAGGGATCGCGGGTCACTCTGACCCGCTCAACTCGGGGTGTGTACGTGTTGCGAGAACAACGACGGGGTTAGATGCCGGGGTTGTGAGTTTGAGCCTCGCCCGTTGCGGTGGTTTATTTCGCCCCCTCCTAGATAATTACTAATAGCAATAATAATAATAAACCGATAACAGTGAAACACGCGCACGTTGTTGTATTTCGGCCTCCTCGTTTTTGCTAAACTCTGAGGACTGTGAAAAGAGATCAAGGGTCACTCTGACTTGCTAGACTCGGGGTGTGTACGCGACGCGAGGACAACGGCGGGGTTAGATGCCGTGGTTGTGAGTTCGAGCTTCGCCCGTTGCACTGGTCACTTTCGCCTTCCCAGATAAATACTAACAGCAATAATAATAATAAACCGATAACAGTGAAAAACATGCACGTTGTTGTATTTCGGCCTCTTCCTTTTTGCAAAACTCTGAGGGCTGTGAAAAGAGATCGCGGGTTGCTCTGACCGGCCCGATTTGGGGTGTGTACTCGACGCGAGGACAACGGCGGGGTTAGATGCAGGGGTGGCGAGTTCGAGGCTCGCCCGGGGCGGTGTTGTTTTTCACCCTTGCCGATAAATACTAATAAAGATAGTAATAATAGATGGACAACGGTGAAACACGCGCACGTTGTTGTATTTCGGCCTCTTCCTTTTTGCTAAACTCTGAGGGCTGTGAAAAGAGATGTTGGCGTCTAAGCTTTCTAGGAAACACACTCTCTCTGCCCTCTCCGCTTGAGTAGAGCTATGTTGGCGTCTTGCTATAGATCTTGAAACAGTGTTTATCGCTATGTCCGCCTCGGCCTCTTCTTTCTTTCTGATCATGGTCAGTTTATTCTCTCGTTCCATGGGGTGCATGTACAATTGAAAAGACGTCAGATTTGTCCTACTTTTCAACGTTGAAAACAGGTCCATCTTGTCCTACTTTTCAACGTTGAAAACAGGTCGATCTTAGACGTTGAATAGACGTAAACCTTCAACGTCTAATTACGGTCCACAGCACACAACCCTTGTCCAGGGTCCCAAGATTTTGCGTTAATTTTTCATGCGCACACTACACATTTCTGTCACCAGAGGATGACATCGTTGCCGTGCCACCAACGAGTTTTTCAAGAAATCAGACTAGAGATAAAAGACACTCATCTAAGAGATGTGTCCGAAAGCAAAGAAGATGCCGGTGCTCAATTTGAAACTATATGCTTCAGACACGTGACGCCAACCGCATTCACAATACCATACCAGGAGTGGGGTTTGAACCGATGAGGACATGCGTCCATTGGATCTTAAGTCCAGCGCCTTAACCTCTCGGCCATCCTGGTTATATCAGATTGTTTATCATATCGAACAATTTTCCAATTCATTCAAACATGAAAACTGAGTGAAATTTCGACATACGATTCGATACTTGTGCTTTGTGGAGCGCCAAAAAACCTCAATGATCACCACGGACGATAGAACGACCATTAATACACTTTTGTTAGTGATCCCCAACTAAATTACACCCAATAATAGCTCTTGTTGTAGCCCCAGACTAATACACTGAGTCAACTAATCATGCCCTCAACAAGCTGAATCCTGTGGGGGTCGTGAATTTATGACAGCTATTGCAAACTTCATTTAACTTTTACCCACAACAAACATAAATGAGCACAATCTACGTATGCTAATTTGCTCATGTTTTAAACTTCATGGA
>CM055742.1:17235020-17265113 GCA_029465975.1 Dallia pectoralis | reverse complement strand
AACAGGAGATCCTGAGCTCTAATCTTAGCAGTGCCTTCATGAGAATCACTTTTTCTTGTATTTTGTCTCATGGTCTGGAAGATACATTTTTGCTTTCGAAACCCTAGAATATTGTTAGCACGTATCGGCGCTGTGGCTTAGTTGGTTAAAGCGCCAGTGTTGTAAAGAGGAGATCCTGATCTCGAATCTCAGCAGTGCCTTTATGAAAATGGCTTGTTCTTGTATTCTGTCTCATGGTCTGGAAGATACATTTTTGCTTTCGAAACCCTAAAAGATTGTTTGCACGGATCGGCGCTTTGGCTTAGTTGGTAAAAGCTACAGTCTAGTAAACAGGAGATCCTAAATTCGAATCTTAGCAGTACCTTTATGAGAATCGCTTGTTCCTGTATTTTGTCTCATGGTCTGGAAGATACATTTTTGCTTTCGAAACCCTAAAAGATTGTTAGCACGCATCGGTGCTGTGGCTTATTCGGCAATAGCGCCTGTCTTGTAAACAGGAGATCCTGAGTTCGAATCTCAGCAGTGCCTTTATGAAAATGGCTTATTCTTGTATTTTGTCTCATGGTCTGGAAGATACATTTTTGCTTTCGAAACCCTAGAAGATTGTTAGCACGTATCGGCGCTGTGGCTTAGTTGGTTAAAGTGCCTGTCTTGTAAACAGGAGATCCTGAGTTTGAATCTCAGCAGTGCCTTTATGAAAATGGCTTATTCTTGTATTTTGTCTCATGGTCTGGCTACTGGTGGGGTAGATATTGGGTATACTTTCAATTCATTGAGTGATAATGCATCACTTAGGCTGGTTTAGTGGCCGAGGGTGAGAAGTAAGGGTGGGGGGTATGGTGCCTGAATGCCAGCTTCCTGAAGGATGAGGGATATGTTCGTTTAATAACTGGTTGTATTGAGGAAGGGATAAGTGATCTTTGCGGAAAAGTCGATGTTGGGGAGTGGTGGGGGAAGCTGAAAGGGAAAATTAAAAAGTTGAGTATAACTTATGAAAGGCAAAGGTACGTTCTGTTGAAAAGGGAGAGTCTTGAACTACGTAGGCGGCTCCAGGTTGAGCTGGAGCTAGGGGAGAGTGTGGAGGGGTATGACATTACAGGCTATATTAAAGCTAAAGCTGCTTTTGATGCGTATGAGAATAGAATGTGTAGGGGGGCAATTGTGAGGAGCAGAGTACAGTATGCACTGGAGGGGGAGAGGTGTACTGCTTATTTTCTGGGCTAGGAGAAAAGGACGCAAGGGAGAAATTATGTTGTAGCACTTGAGAATAGTCGTATCAGTTACTACTGGGTGGTATTTAATTGGCGTGATATAGACTTGTTAATTACAGATCTGCTAGGCAGGTCATTATTAATTTCTGATCTGTTTTACAGGTCACCAAATCTACTGGGTGGATTTCTCAAGGGTCTCGGAGACCGGTCTCACTAAGAGACTGACGAGTCTGTCAAACAGCGCTGGGCTGATTTGATTGAGACTGATAGGTGCCACTAGGTCGTTACGTTCATTAATTACAGATTCTGTTGGACAGATCATTCTCTTTTCTTGATTTGATTAAGAATTAAATCCTATTTGATAGGTACCACCAGGTTTTAATTTTAATTACAGATCTTGTTGGACAGATAATTTCTTTTTACCAAAACTTATTTTCAAGGTTTTAATTTTCCTTAACCATGGGAAAGTCTAATTGTAAATCCAATGCGGTTCCTCGCCCAAGGGAGGGTCCCGCAAAAATAATGGTTGACAAATATGATGATTGGACCTGCAACCAATTAGATTTATGGTCAAAATTAGGATTTCCAGATAATGGGAGTTTTAGTCCTCGCCAAATAAGCGAGTTAAAGGGCAAATTACAGGATTATAAGGAAGGTCAAATTTAAAAAATGCAATCAGGTAAACGCAAAGTAGATTGGAAGGCGTTTAGTATATGGAAAGAGGAGACGTCGCTTAGAGAGAGGCAGAAGAACAAAGCGACTACTAATCAGTGTGTGTTAGCATCTGCCACTAGGCTGGAGAAGGATCTCGATGTTCCCTCCTGTCGTCCCCTGCCCTACCATCTCGCGCGGGCTGCTCTGGAGGAAGCGAGTGCTGCTCTGAAGGAAGACATGCCGAGACCGTCTTCCCCAGTTTCGAGCGGGACAAGAAGTTCGAAACGAAAGACACTGCTAGAGGGGTTACCGGCCAAACAGCTTCCGATGGTGGAAGTTGCTAACCCAATGGCTGGAGGTGAAGACGACAATCCAGCTACAATCCTTGTGTACCGCCCATGGTCACTGGCTGATCTGAGAGACGTGGCCGCTTCCCTACCAGACCCAGAGAAAGACGGTGGTGAAGAATTCACCAGAGTTTTCCGCCAGATAATTGACCAGTACAAACCAAACATAGCCGAGATTGAAATGGATATGATGCACGCCCTATTTCTTCGTTGGGGTCGTGTAAAAGGCGACTGGCCAGCTGATATGCCTCCCAGAACCTACGACAGCCGGGGGGATTCGGTATATCAAGAGGCAGTCACGAAATTGTGTGAACCAGTTATTGCACATTTCCCAAGAAAGATGCGATGGGAAAAGATTTCAGACTGTAAACAAAAGAAAGATGAAAGTGTTGCAGACTTCAGGAATCGTCTTGAACGAGAGTTTGAGCTGCACAGCGGGATGGGGAGACGACGGGACGGGGACGGATACTCAGCCTGGGAACAACCTCTATTGTAGACGAAGCGGGTCAGCATCACCCAAAACATTCATTGTTATTGTCTCAATGTTGCCCTGTTAACCTGTTGGCTAGAGATTTAATGACACAGTTAGGCATTACGTTAGAGTGTTCAGATAAAGGCATAAAGATCATTTGCAGTACTGTACAAGCGGTTCAGCATAGTGCACAACCCCTGAACTATCGTTATTCATGGGATTTAGACTACACTGGCTCTAGGGCGATTTCTGACACCCTTGTTGCTATGGCTTCGGACAGAATGGGAGATTCTGTGCAGATAAATGACGCTAACGACTTGCGTTGTATTGCCAGTGTTTTCGAATGCCGTAGTGATGAGTTTGAAACAGTGGTGTAGAGGTCGGGACAGTCAGGCAGACTTCCTAACTGGAGATTATCTCTACTGGAGTGATACTGGGTTATGTGCGTGGTCAGTGAGAGGCACAAAGGAGGTGTCACGTTCCTTTCAAGTACATGGATCAGTTCCACATGTTTTGCTTGTTGAACACCCATTTAGCTGCACACGGGACATTGTAGGTCACTGGGTTAAGAAGTGTAGCGAGGTTTCTGATTGGGTTCCAACCCAGATGGAGAGTGTTGATTGGTCCGAGATGGCACAAGCGCATAGGGAACGTTTCGGGTGTACTGTGATAGGACGTAGAGAGGTACATTTAGTTCCGCCTGTCAATGAGTTGTTCCATGTTTGTGCGACTCAGATAGCCGTAACAGACCCAAGGCTAGCGGATGTTCCTCCTTCTCTATGGTCACAACATAAATACGATGTCGGGTTAATGCAGAACGCACAGCCACTCGTAGTTACGCCCAGGGGACCTCACAGACCTTGTCAGGCACAATACCCATTAAAACCAGAAGCAATCCAGGGCATTACTCCTGTTTTTGAGGCATTGATAGAAAAAGGGATCATTGTATCTTGCCCAAACAGCCCATGTCGTACTCCGATTTTTCCGGTTAAAAAGCCAAGGTTCCCGGTCATGCTACAGCATGGTGATTTGTTCAGGATCTGAAAAAGGTTAATGACGCAGTGTTTGCTCGTGCACCGGGCGTTACTGATCCGTACACAATCAAGTCCCAAGTTCCGAGTGGGAGCAAATATTTTTCTGTTATTGATTTGGCAAACGCTTTTTTCAGTGTACCAGTACACAAAGATTCTCAGTTTTGGTTTGCTTTTGAATTTTCTGGTCTGATGTACACATGGACATGTTTACCACAAGGCTAATGTGAATCTCCCGCGGCCCCCGCGGCTCTTAGGGATATTTTGGACAAATTCACATTTAGTCATGGTAGTACACTTGTCCAATATGTTGATGATTTGTTGATCTGCTCCCCTGACGAAGCGTCTTGTGAAAAAGACACTGTTCTGTTGCTACAATATCTAGCATCACAGGGCCACAAGGCCAGCCCTAACAAACTTCAATTTGTGCAAAGTGAAGTTATCTTTTTAGGGCACATGATCACCCCTGAGGGTAAAAGTCTGAGTGTAGACAGGATCAAAGCTATTACTAGCATGCCTAAACCTCTGACCAAGAAGCAGATGTTGTCATTTTTGGGGATGACTGGCTTCTGTAGACAATGGGTTCCTGAGTACGCCTTGTTAGTCCAACCTTTAGAGAGCATGGTTTATAATCAGAAGTTAGCCTCCCACGATAGGATGGTGTGGACTTTTGAGGGGGAGAACTCATTTACACAGCTCAAACAGTGTTTAGCTTCCTGATCCCACTAAACCTTTTGTTCAGGCAGTATGTTAGAAGAACGGGTACATGTCCTCTGTGTTGATGCAGAAACATGGGGACAAGTAACGCCCCATTGCTTATCTTTCATCCATGCTAGATGCGGTTGCACAGGGACTACCTCATTGCTTAAAAGCTGTGGCTGCCGCAGCAGAGGCTGTGTTACGGTCGCAGGCCTTAGTCTGCTTCCAGCCTCTTGAGCTACGGGTTCCTCACTCTGTGTCTTCCATCCTGTTGGAGCACAAGACAAGTCACCTCTCTGGTGCGAGGTCTTTAAATTACCACAATGTCTTGTTGTCACTACCACATGTTTCGATTGTCCGTAGCCCCATTTTGAATCCGTCAACATTTCTGCCTACTGAGGAGGATGGGGAACCTCATGATTGTTTGACTGTCATTAATCAACAATGTACCCCACGTGCTGATTTATCTGATGAACCATTGCCAACAGTGATTTGATTTTCTATGTTGATGGCTCAGCCAGCAAATCACTTTCTTCCTCATGTAATAATGTGGGATATGCCATTGTCACTGATGATGGGGTAATTGAGGGATTTAGATTTCCTCACCACCTCTCTGCCCAAGCTGCAGAGTTGTTTGCTCTAACCCGTGCATGTATTTTGAGTGATGGGAAAACTGTTACCATTTACACTGACAGCAGGTATGCGTTTGGGGTTGTCCACGATTTTGGCACACTGTGGAAAATGCGGGGTTTTATCACCTCCTCAGGCACCAAAATTCAACATGGGCAGCTGATTCATAATCTGTTAGATGCTGTTTTGTTGCCTAAACAGGTTGCTATATGCAAATTTGAAGTGCACACGCATGACAAGGACGTGGTCTCCCTTGGAAACCACAGAGCAGATCAGGCTGCAAAGCGGATGATCAGGCACATCTGGACACGGCTCTACAGATGGCTGTTTTAACCCCAACCGTCTCCCTCTCTGACCTTGTGCAGGCCAAGGCTAATGCTTCTCCTCAGGAGAAGGCGACTTGGCGGAAGGCGGGGGCTGTCTGTGTGAATAAGGTTTGGACAGGACCAAACGGTAATCCATGTTTACCAAAATGTTTGTTTCATTTCTATGCTGTGTTGTCACATGGTAAAGATCATGTGTCAAAAGGAGGGAAGGTAGATATGATAAACAGATTTTGGTACACACAGGGCTTCACAGCTCATGCTCAGAAATTCTGTTCTAAGTGTCTAGTGTGCCTCAGGTTCAATGTGGGACGGGGACAGGCGGTCCCCCAGTCAAGTCATCCACCCCCCGATGGCCCATTCGATCATGTAATGATGGATTTCATTGAATTGAATCCCTGTGAGGGTAAGAAGTACTGTATTGTATTTGTGGACATGTTTTCCAAGTGGGTCGAAGCTTTCCCGTCTGGGAAGGCTGATGCATCAACAGTGGCTAAGGCTCTACTGACTGAAATCATTCCCAGATGGGGAATTCCAAAGAAACTGTCAAGTGACAATGGATCACATTTTGTGAACGAGGCTATTCAGAAGATGTCTGAGTACCTCGGAGTTGACTTAAGAACACACTGTGCCTACAGGCCCCAGAGTGGGGGTGCAGTGGAAAGAGAGAATGGGACAATTAAGATGAAGTTGTCAAAGTTGTGTGAGGAAACAGGTTTGAACTGGGTGCGGGCACTTCCTCTGGTTCTTACATCAATAAGAGGCAGACCCAGGAAGAAGACAGGCTTGTCTCCCCACGAGGTCATCACAGGAAGACCAATGAGCACAGGCCTAGGAGCCCCAACACACTCAGACCTCATGACAGAACATGTAAATGACACAATGCTAACATACTGTACCAATCTGTCAAAGGTCCTGACGGAAATCCACCGGAGTGTGAAAGCAGCGTTACCAGTGCCCATTGAAGGTCCTCTTCACGACATCCAGCCTGGAGACTGGGTAGTGATCAAGGACTGCAAAAGAAAGCACTGGAGCAAACCTCGGTGGTTGGGACCGTTCCAAGTGCAACTGGTCACACACTCTGCAGTGAAGGTAGCTGAGCGAGGTACTTGGGTCCACGCGACACATTGCAAAAAGGCTCCACCTCTGAAAAATACAGGCAAGGAATAAGTATCCTCATTTCTGTTTGAACGGGTCACGTGCTAGCAACCTCTGACCCCTAACTTTGAACGCCTGCTCTCCAGCCTGCCTGCGCTCCAGCCTCTAGTTCCTGTTTCCTGTTTGCTCCAACTGGACGCGCCGCACGCGGCTGCTCCTGCCTACCTAGATTTAGTTTTACCTAGCTTTAGTTTTCTCGTTCGTACTTATATAATTACTTGCTTAATTTCCCTGATTTTGTTTTACAGTTTACAAACTTATCCGAACATTCACCGGGACCTTCCTGTGTCTCCGTCTGGATAAGTCGTGCTACTCATCTGCGCACTAGAAAGTTAAGTACTCGTTTGTGTTATGCCTTTTCACTGTAGTCGGTGTACTTTTAACCTGAAGGAGAACTACCGCCTTCAAGAGAAGATAGCGAAGTTAGAGTCTCGGATACAGGTGCATGTGTCAGGGAAGGCTTATGGTAGGGTAGACAGGCAAGCTATTGCGCCTGTGCCACTTGGAACACAGCATAGAGCTAGCCCTCGGCACAGCCCTGGCAGCCGGGCAACTCCAAGTCTTTCTCGGCTACTGGAAAGAATTGCTACCGACCGGCGAAAATTAGTCGATTTTCTCCCTTAGAGTCGGAACCACTGCCCGAGCCGTGCTCTGATGGGAACGAACGGCTTCCAATTTCTGCTGGCAGCCCGGAAAAACTGAAAAAACTAGTCATTGGCGATTCCATTACTCGCAGTATTAGATTAGAGGATCAGCCAGCGATCATTCATTGTTTACCGGGGGGCAGGGCCACCGACGTAGCCGCTAATCTGGAGTTGGTGCTAGCGAAGTCTAAAACTGGAAAGCGTAGGGAGTATAGAGATAATGTTATTCACGTTGGCACTAACGATGTTAGGATGAGGCAGTCAGAGGTTACGAAGCAGAACCTAGCGTTAGCGTGTAGTTTAGCTAAAAAGATGTGTCGGCATCGAGTAATAGTCTCTGGCCCCCTGCCAGCTAGGGCAGTGATGAGATCTACAGCAGACTCTCACTGCTCAATCACTGGCTGAAGACGGAGTTCTGCCCGTCGCAATCGATAGGTTACGTAGATAATTGGCCAGGTTTTTGGGACTCGCCCAGGAACAGGGTCAAGCCTGATCTGCTGAAGAGCGACGGACTCCATCCTAGCTGGAGAGGTGCTCTTCTTTTGTCTAGGAATATAGCTAGGAGACTCACTCCTATAGTGTTAACATGAGATAGGGTGCAGGTCAGGCAGCAGGCTGTTAGCCAGCCTGCTAGTCTAGTGGGATCTGCTGATAGCATAGCCAGAGCAGTCAGCAAACCCTGCACCATCGACACCGTCATTAAAACTAGGCTCAATAAAAAAAAAGGTAGTGTTAATAAAAGCAACCTTATTAATATAAGGCCCTCAATTAGTCCAGTCATAAATAAAACTGACATTAACATCTCATATCTAAAAATAGGTCTCCTAAATATTAGATCACTTACCTCAAAAGCAATTACAGTAAATGAATTAATTACTGATCATAAATTAGACCTAATTGCCTTGTGTGAAACCTGGCTTAAGCCTGATGAATTTATTCCTTTAAATGAAGCTTCCCCTCCAGGTTACACCAGTGATCAGATTCCCCGTGCATCCCGTAAAGGGGGGGTGTTGCTAATATTTATGCTACACAATATAATCTTTCATTAAAACAAATCACTGGGTTTGTGTCTTTTGAAGTATTACTTATAAGAACAAATCAGGGCAATACCTCGTTTTTGATAGCTACTATCTACAGGCCTCCTGGGCCGTACACTTTGTTCCTAAGTGAGTTTCCAGAATTCTTGTCCAACATTGTAGTCATAGCAGATTCAATTTTAATCGCTGGTGATTTTAACATCCATATGGAAAATACCAATGACCCTCTTCAAAAGGCATTTAGTGCCATAATTGACTCGGTAGGTTTTCTCCAGCACGTCTCAGGACCTACGCAATGTCACAATCATACTTTAGATTTAGTGTTATCAAAGGGAATAAATGTAAATGATCTAACTATTTTTCCTCAAAATCCTGGTTTATCTGACCATAATCTTATAACATTTAGCATTAAAACAAGTGACACTTTTGCCCCCCAGGTAGGGATCTTTAAAACCCGTTGCATAAATTCTACAACTACAAATAAATTTATTGACGCACTTCCAGGCTCGTTCGGCCTGCTAAATGATGGTAGAGCTACATCATCTATACACGATCAAAAAGAGGATCTAAACGATATACTGCGTAAGACTTTAGATGCTGTGGCACCCCTAAAAACAAAACCAATACGAAATATGAAACTTGCTCCCTGGTACACTGACACTACTAGAACACTTAAGCAAGCCTCCAGAAAATTGGAGCGAAAGTGGCGCTCCACGAAGTTAGAAGTATTTAGACTAGCCTGGATTGATAGTACTGTGCTATACCGGAAATCACTTATAAGTGCTCGATCAGCCTACTTATCTAATCTAATCGACACAAACGAAAAAAATCTTAAATTCCTTTTTGACACAATTGCAAAACTCACTAAAAAGCAATGTTTAACCAATGAAGTGGGTCTTCACTTTAGTTGTGATGAATTCATGAACTACTTCGATGAAAAAATAATCAACATTAGAAAAGAAATTGCAAATTGTACCCTTAACTGCCTCAGTTCTCAAAAACTCTGTTGTCCTGAGAGCCCGCAGAGCTACCCTGATTTAGTTTCAATGGCGAGTCTTGAATCTTTTGTACCTGTGTCTCTTGAAACATTTACAAAATTAATAAATAGTTCAAAATCAACCAACTGTCAACTAGACCCAATTCCAACTAAATTACATTTACATTTTGCGCATTTAGCAGACGCTCTTATCCAGAGCGACTTACAATAAGTGCAGGCATTTCACATATAGCTAAAACACACATCAAAAAGGCAATAAGTACATTGTTCCTGGGTGGGTGCAGGGGGAAGTGCTAGAGATAGAAGGGGTGCTAGTAGAGGAGGAAGGGGTGATAATCGTAGAAGAATGATTCGGTAGTGAAGTTTCGAACAGTCGAGAGTTGTGGAGCTCCATTCATGGAGCTACTGGAGGTACAGTTTGAAGAGGAATGTTTTTAGAGGTTTTTTGAAGATTGGTAAATTACTTAAGGAGTTACTTCCTGTGCTTGGCCCATCAATGTTGAACATAATAAATTGCTCCCTGTCCTCCGGATCAGTGCCAACCTCACAAAAAATTGAAGAAATTAAGCCTAAAAAAATGTAACTTAGATCCAGACATCCTAAAAAACTACCGACCAATATCAAACCTCCTGTTTCTTTCAAAACTCCTAGAAAAATCTGTCTTACTACAACTTACGGCCTTTCTGAAGACAAATAATATATATGAAAAACTTCAGTCCGGTTTTAGACCCCATCATAGCACTGAGACTGCACTTGTTAAGGTGGTAAACGACCTTTTATTGGCTTCTGACAAAGGTTCTGCATCTCTCCTATTGCTTCTTGATCTTAGTGCTGCCTTTGACACTATTGATCACTCCCTTCTCTTGGAGAGATTGGAGACCCTTGTTGGGCTAAGAGGACATGTTCTCGATTGGTTTAGATCTTATATATCAGATAGACATCAGTTTGTTTGTGTAGATGGCTTATCCTCTAACAAATCAAAGGTATGCTTTGGTGTTCCACAAGGCTCAGTCTTAGAACCACTTCTGTTCTCACTCTATATGTTACCTTTGGGTGATGTAATCCGAAAACATAATGTCAATTTTCACTGCTATGCCGATGACACGCAGATGTATATTGCTATGAAACATGGAGAAGCCCCTAAATTAGCCACTATGGAAGCTTGTGTTTCAGATATACGAAAGTGGATGACAGAGAATTTTCTGCTCCTAAATTCAGATAAAACTGAAATGCTAGTTTTAGGACCTAAGAAACAGAGAGATTTATTGACAGACCTTGACCAGACGCTGAACCTAAACGGATGTATAGTCATTTCACAAAAAACTGTCAAAAACCTTGGAGTGACCCTTGACCCGGATCTCTCATTTGACGATCACATAAAATATATTTCAAGGACAGCATTTTTCCATCTTCTGAGCAAAAATCTGAAATTATTTATCAAAAATTGATGCAGAAAAACTAATCCATGCTTTTGTTACCTCAAGATTAGATTATTGCAATGTTCTATTCTCTGGTTACCCTGATAAATCAGTAAACAAACTTCAATTAGTACTTAATACGGCTGCTAGAATCTTAACTAGAACTAAGAAGTTTGACCATATTACCCCAGTTTTAGCCTCTTTACATTGGCTGCCTGTTAAGGCTAGGGCAGACTTTAAAGTACTACTGTTAACATATAAAGCTTTACATCAACTTGCTCCCACCTACCTCGCTGAATTAGTCCAGCCATACATACCCACGCGAAACCTTAGATCAAAGGATGCTGGTCTCCTAATTGTACCTAAAATTTCTAAACAAACAGCTGGAGGTAGAGCCTTCTCCTATAGAGCTCCTCTATTATGGAATGAGTTGCCAATCTGGGTTAGAAATGTAGATTCTGTTCAAACCTTTAAATCGAAATTAAAAACATATCTTTTCAGTAAGGTCTATGGTTGAGTGTAATATGGCCCACGGTACGAAGGTTTAACGGAAGGCTTGGATCTCATTCTGCCCTGCTGTCTTTGCCTTGCGGGTTCACATCTCCCTGGGGTGTCCTCTCGATTGCTGCCTGGGGGTGGAGTCACTGGCTCGCTATGGTTCCCTGCTGTTGCCTCTCGAGTAGCTTTTTGAGCAAAAACGATACCTCCAGGCTGCTGCCTGGGGGTGGAGTTACTGGCTTTGTTCGCTATAGCTCTCCTTTGTTCGCTCAATCCAAGTAGCTAGTGAACAAACTCTGATTATCCCAAAAAGTCACTGGCTGATTATCCCAGTTAACTGATTATCCCAGTTAACTGGGGAGGAGTCACTGCTCTCCTTGTTCGCTCAATAGAATTAAACTCTGATTATCATTTGTGGGGAGGAGTCACGCTGCAATCCGAGAATAGCTGGTGAATTAAACTCTGATTATCCCAGTTAACTGTGGGGAGGAGTCACTGGGTCGCTATAGTGCTCCGTTGCAGCCTCAATTCGAGTAGCTTTGTGAGCAAAAACTAAACCTCCCATATGCTCCTCGGAGTGTGGATGTCACTGGCTCGCTATAGCTCTTGTTTGTTCCACCAGCTCGAGTAACTTTGTGAGCAAAAACTAAACCTGCCCGAGTGGTCATGGTCGATTGGTCCCTGGGTTGGTTCTCGGCATAGTGGGTGGGTGTTTTCCGGCCTATTGGGCCCTGTTTCGGGGTTTACCCTGTTCAGGGCCCCAGCTTCACTGACCCCCTGTCTCATTCTAAGATCTATGCTGCTATATTATGGTGCCTGGGGACGTAGGGAACCAGGGTGTCTAACCTTTCCTGTGTCCTGTCTCTACTAACATCTGTCTGGACTTGTCCTGGGTTTACCCGTTCATGGCCATTGTCTCACTAACCCCCTGTCTCCTTTTAAAGTATTTTGTTTGGTATACTATTGTGCCGGGAACTAGTGTCCAACCTTTCCCTGTGTTTGTGTCCACTTCTGCCAGGGGGACCGCTCCAGCTTGAGAATATGCTGGATCCTCCCTGGGGCCCCTGGCTGTGCGGCTGACGGAGCAGCTGATGCAACCGGAGCTTCTTCCTCCAAGCCTATCAAGCCCATCATCCCTCCCGGTCATGCCAGACTGTTTTGTTTCTCAGATTTTTGCACCTCGCCTGTTGTATTGTCATGGACTGACCCAGCCCAGCCAGAAGAGGACTGGTGATCCCTCAGAGCCTGGTTCCTCTCTAGGTTTCTTCCTAAATCTGACTTTCAGGAGTTTTTCCTAGCCGCCGTGTATCAACTTGTTCAACTTGTTTTTTTTGTTCAACTTGGTGATGTTTGCTCTGTCGGATTCAGGCTGGTGATGGTAAAAGCACTTTGTGAGAACTTTTGTTGTAAAAAGGGCTTTATAAATAAATTTGATTGATTGATTGATTAACACAGTCAGCAGTAATCAGAGAAACCAACACAGCCTGCATAACATGGAACCAGTGAGACGACCGTGGAACCCCTACAGGAGGATTGGGGGAATGAGATGCAACATCGCAATACATCTTGCTTGTAGTCTCATTGTTGTAATTGTACTGTGGTTCTCTGACCTACAACATAACAAACCAAATGTAAATTTGAATAAGACAGGTATTGAGAAAGGCGTTAAAGCCCGATCTCAGGGGCTGTTACAAAAACAGATATCATGTAATGTAAGCAAACTGCCAACCCAATGATGAATGGTTCATTGTGACTGACCCTAAAATTACAATGTGTCAGAATGAGAGTATGTGGACCTGGACTGATGTTTCTTCAATGTATAAACGGTACTGAATGTGTTTGCAAAAATGACTCAATGATCTGTCA
Source organism: Dallia pectoralis (assembly GCA_029465975.1). NCBI lineage: Eukaryota > Metazoa > Chordata > Actinopteri > Esociformes > Umbridae > Dallia > Dallia pectoralis. The sequence goes on along the minus strand of CM055742.1, from coordinate 17,252,128 downwards.
TGTGAATGTTTCTGATGATCTTGATTTAAACAACGATTATTGGTGTTTCAACAGTAACAACAGTGAATTCCACACTCCTTGTAGATCGCCAGATCATCCAAAAGGTAGACCTACTAGGAAGGCCCACAGACTGAGAAACGGAGGAGGAGAGGGCTGATAGAACCTGAGAACATCGCCCTTAGGATGATGGTTGACTATGCATCACATGTTAACATGAGTAACTGTTGGATCTGGCAACATATACCAACCTCATCACGCTCTCTTATGTTAACTTCAGTTCCCTTCTCTAAACCAGATTGGGAAGAATATGGCTGGTCGCCAACACCCACTGAAAAAGATGAGGACTGTTTTACCAACCCCACGACTGTTTTCACAGATTAGGGGCAGGGGAAAGACAAGCAGGAAGTATTATGGAACATAATAAAGACATTTGATCATAGTTTTAAGGACCCTAGTATCAGTAGCACTGTTCTGTTTAGATTGAGATATGACCGGAAGGTCCTTCCTTTTGGGAGGAGCTGGACATACAGATGACTCTGGTTCAAACAAATTGTTCGTATGAAACGGCAGGTAGAGTAGTGCCCCTATCACCACTTTGTAAACCTATACCGTTTTCACCCACTGTTATTGTGTATGCACAAGCTGAATGGCGACCGCAATTCCATATCCTACAGATTCTCTCTCTAAGAAGCGATCGATTGTCCAGCATCGAAAAGTGCCGTTTGCGTAACTCCACTCAATATTGGCCAACAATTCCAACCTATGGGCTAAGGAATGTGTCCCTGTGTATTTCCAATAGGGTGGAAATGGCCAAGTTACAGTTGGGGACAAGTGATTGTTCTGAAGTAAGTTCCACCAACTTCACAAATTTGGCAACCTTCCCCGAGCATGTGTATCTTGTCTGCGGGGATAATGCATATAGTTGCATTCCACCTAATGTGGAAGGAACATGCTGTGTGGCATTACCTGGTGCCATTAATAAGAAGGGTAAACCACGAAATGGGAAACTGTACCAGCATCCACATCGCGCTAGGCGAACTCTGACACTATCACAGCGTATATTCAGTGTGCTATTTCCAGGCTATGGAGTGTATTCGTCACAGCAGGAAATAACAGCTCTGTCCTCAGTGCTAGAGAACACATGAACACTACTGACAAAGCCATTGTGGCATTAGGTAAAGAGTTAGATGAGACCCGTGCAGTCACCTTACAGAACCCGATTGGCCCTAGATATGATCTTGGCATCTCAAGAGGATGTAAAATTGTGAAATCCAATGTTGTACCTTCATTTCTGATGCATCAAGAGGTCCTTGACTCTGGTGAAAGGGAAACGAAAACGGGAGAGTGAAAAGAGCTCCATGGAGTTCATGGATGGGACCCAATTGATGGTTTGAGTTCTGTATTAGACCATTGGATGGTAAATTCTTTGAATATTAGCATATGTATTAGCCTTTGTTACATTTTTGATTGTTGTTTTATGTTAATTCATGTTTGATAAAGATGTGCCTCCAGGGTGGCAGCTCAGGTCCTGTTCTGGGTTCCTGATGCCAAGGTGACAAACTGGATGAATGAGCTTCCGAAATCCATTCTATTGAGTGTTATTAAAAACTCATAGCATGCTTATTTGATAATAAAGAACCACTTTTTTCCATCCTCACTATTCTAAACTTAGGGTGATTGCTGATGGAAGATATAGATTTAGCTTTAGGAGTTCAGAAATAGTGAGATAAACATGTGATATAAGATGGTATATTAGTGAGGGCCTGGGAGGCCAGAAAGGGATGCACGAGAACCTTTCTAGTTTTACTTAGTGAGAACAGAATGTTATCTTTTACGCTTAAGAGGGGCCCAAATGCTAGAAACAGATGTCTTGATTACCTTACCTGTGATGGGACTGTCAAAGGAAATGTATGAAACCACACCGCATCTCTGTCTCACATAAAATGGATATGTATCAGGCCTCCTTGCTTGACTGGGGAGTGACCTCGGGTTCTTATGTCAAGCCTATAGGTCATTTCACCCATATTATAGGTTTGATGGGATTATCTAGAAGGCCCATCTGTTCACCATCAAGTATTGTTCATGTTCGTGCATGGAAGCGTGTACGTAAAACCAACCCATATAAACTGACAGTGTTCTTCATCTTTAGTTAGGAAATTTGCCTGTCACTGCATAAGTTGTCGTCTGTGTATGTGAAAAGGTTTTTCCTCATCTATCAATTAAACTGTTAGAGTTAACTTGAGAGATACTCTTGTCTGTTCTTATTTTGAGTCTGAGTTCAGTGTGTATTTGCTTAATGTTATTTTAGATAAAGGTATAGTAACAATAATTACGTGGTATTAGAAATAATTCCATAATACTAGCCACTATGGAAGCTTGTGTTTCAGATATACGTAAAGTGGATGACAGAGAATTTTCTGCTCCTAAATTCAGATAAAACTGAAATGTTGTTTTAGGACCTAAGAAACAGAGAGATTTATTGACAGACCTTACGCTGAACCTAAACGGGATGTATAGTCATTTCACAAAAACTGCCAAAAACCTTGGAGTGACCCTGACCCGGACGCTCATTTGACGATCACATAAAATATATTTCAAGGACAGCATTTTTCCATCTTCGAATATTGCAAAATCAGAAATTATTTATCAAAAATTGATGCAGAAAAAACTAATCCATGCTTTTGTTACCTCAAGATTAGATTATTGCAATGTTCTATTCTCTGGTTAATTCTGATAAATCAATAAACAAACTTCAATTAGTACTTAATACGGCTGCTAGAATCTTAACTAGGAACTAAGAAGTTTGACCATATTACCTCAGTTTTAGCCTCTTTACATTGGCTGCCTGTTAAGGCTAGGCAGACTTTAAAGTACTACTGTTAACCTTAGATCCTAATTGTACTACAATTTCTAAACAAACAGCTGGAGGTAGAGCCTTCTCCTATAGAGCTCCTCTATTATGGAATGAGTTGCCAATCTGGGTTAGAATGTAGATTCTGTTCAAACCTTTAAATCACAATTAAAACATATCTTTTCAGTAAGGTCTATGGTTGAGTGCATTATGGCCCAGGGTACGTATGGGTGAACGGAAGGCTCGATCTCATTCTGCCTCTTGCTGTTTTGCTCTTGTGGCTCACATCTCCCTGGGGGTGTCATCCTTGATTGCTGCCTGGGGGTGGAGTCACTGGCTCGCCATGGTTCCCTGTTGTTGCTCGAGTGGCTTTTTGAGCAAAAACGATACCCTCCAGGCTGCTGCCTGGGGGTGGAGTCACTGGCTCGCTATTTCCTCCTTGCTCGCCTCAATCCGAGTAGCTAGTGAATAAAACTCTGATTATCCCAGTTAACTGTGGGGAGGAGTCACTGGCCCGCTATATTCTCCTTGTTTCGCTCAATCCGAGTAGCTGGTGAATTAAACTCTGATTATCCTAGCAATTATGGGAGGAGTCACTGGGTCGCTATAGTGCTCCGTTGCAGCCTCAATTCGAGTAGCTTTGTGAGCAAAAACCAAACCTCCCATATGCTCCTTGGGGTGTGGATGTCACTGGTCTGCTATAGCTCTTTGTTTGTTCCACCAGCTCGAGTAACTTTTGTGAGCAAAAACTAAACCTGCCCGAGTGGTCATGGTCGATTGGCGTCCCTGGGTTGATGCTCGGCATAGTGGATGGGTGTTTTCCAGCCTATTGGGCCCTCTGTTTCGGGTTTACCCTGTTCAGGCCTCACAGCTTCACTGGACCCCCCTGTCTCATTCTAAGATCTATGCTATATTATGGTGCCGGGGACGTAGGGAACCAGGGTGTCTAACCTTCCTGGGTGTCCCGTCTCTACTAACATCTGTCTGGACTTTTTGTCCTGGTTTACCCGCTCATGGCCATTGTCTCACTAACTCCCCCTGTTCCCCTTTAAAGTATTATGTTCGGTATACTATTGTGCCGGGAACTAGTGTCCAACCTTTCCCTTTCTTTTCTTTCCATAACGTCTTTCACCCTATCGATACTCATAAAGGGCTTACAAGCCGGGTCCTTTAGAAGTTATCTGAGCAGCATCCAGTTTTCCATAAATTGGCGTACGGCGCTCCTCTCCCCCGAAATAGCAACGCGCAAAACCTCCCTCCTGATTAAAGGGATTCAAAGATCCCAGCCCACCCGTGCCGACGCTGGGCAACCCTTAACACTAAACATCCTAACCAAATGCATTTACACCCTGCGCACAGGCTACCAGCCCCCTAGGTGCCCCGCACACTCGACGCTATGTTTATCCTAGCTTTTTTCGGTTTCCCTTAGGTGCTTGGAATCACCCACCACTTCCAAATTTCGACTCCCGAAATCCATCCCACTATCTCAGACCAAGTGCTAGACGGCGAGGCAATTTAATTTATGATTTAACGAAGCAAGACCGACCAGACCAAGGAAGGCCATTTCATCTACATTTTTAACCTAGCCTCTGCAAACTAAACCGTGCCCAGTCAAATCTGGCTTACCTGGGCAACGGAGAAGAATCAGGCTAGATTCTCTGGGAACTTCTGCTTGACGGGTCCCAAAACCCGTGACACATCAGAAACACCTCAAATCCATTTGACAGCAGTCAGGCATTTCAGCAGAACACTTTCCAGGTCACTCATTCTGCATCGGGCAGCAACTTCAGCAGCCCAAAATAAATAAAACAACCTCCCAACAGCAGATCCAAGCCCTCGGGAGATTGTCCTCCGACGCTCTCCAAAAGCTACATCAGGACAAACCGGTCCCACTTCAAAATAGCTCACCAAACTGTGAAATAAATTAATAGAACTCCGTCCTACCCCTTTTTCCTTTTCTGTCCTCTCTTTCCGTCCAGCGAGCATTGGCCTCACAGCGGACGGAGGAGAGCCCTCGTGAGCGCTCTTGTTTTCCTTTCATCCAGCGAGCATTTGGTCTCCAGCAGATGCCGCGTGGAGAAAACCTCCCGGCAGGCACTCTCACTTCTCACTATTTCCCGTTTCCTTCCATCCAGCGCAGCACTAGTCTCACAGCGGACGGAATGAGAACCTCCCCGGTTGAGCTCCTCTACGTTTCTCTTCATCCAGTGAGCATTTGGTCTACAGCAGATGTCAGCAAGTGAGAAAATCTCCCGGCAAGCACTCATTTTTCTCTCTCGCGTTTCCCTTCCGTCCAGCGAGCACTAGTCTCACAGCGGAAGGAGTGAGAACTCCCGGTCAAGCTCCTTCTGCTAATTTTCATCCAGTGAGCATTTGTCTCCAGCAGATGCCGCAGAGAAACCTCCCGCAAGCACTCACTTTCCTGTAAGTATCTCCTTCTCGTCCAGCGAGCATTGGTCTCACAGCGTCGGAATAGGAATCTATACCAAGCGGGCAATGGCCCCACAGCAAAAGCTCCTATGTTCTCTCTCATCCAGCGAGCATTTTGTCTCCAGCAGATGCCGCGTGAGAACTCCTCCCCGGACAAGCAGCTCACTTCCTGTAGCCGTCCAGCAGCACGGTCCCCACAGCGGTCGGAATAGGAACTATACCAAGCGGGCATCGGTCCACAACAAACGCTAAACGCTCCACGTCCACAGGCCAGCAGGGCCCATCTAGTCCAGGCCAGAACGGCTTCACAGGCCCCCGCGCATACAAAAAAAAATAAGCCAGACCCTTTCCTGAGATGCCAGTCCGCCAAGCTCGGCTCTGGGGCTTTATAATCCGACGGTCCTCTGCTCCTTAGCGTTAGTACGCTGCCTGGGCTAAACGAGCCCGGGATTCCGAGCCCGGAACCCTCCTCCGGACAGCACGCCAAATACGCATTAAACCTATATCCCTTAATTGGTATGTAAGTGCAAACTCGTGAAACCTTAATGCATCACATTTGTCTAGTTACACACTTCATTTTGATAACTCACTTTACAAAGATATTTGATTGGATTCTCTGCTCTATGTTCATCCGCTGTGTCCAGTGAGTGGCGACAGCTGAAGTAGCACATTCTGTTGACTGCATGGTGACATATAAGTCTTCACTTATAAGAATCTACTTTGTTTTAAATCAAGAAATAAAATGTGTCCTTGTATTCTTATTATGAGCTTGTATCACCACTGTCACACTGCAGAATCCTGGGATAAATATCTCCTTTGTTTCACACAGTCGTCAACTCAAGTTGAAAGGCTGAAACAACAATCTGCTATTTCAGTGATGATTTTTAGTTTCCAGTGTGAGGATATCCTCGTTATTTTCGTGAGAATTTCAGTTTATTTCCTGTCTGTGACATCTTCAACTGTCACCAGATTGCCACACCCTATAGCTCATGCTTGTTGTCTGTGACGACTAGATATTCTCAGTTGTCTGAAGCCATCGTAAAATGTCTCTTCGCCTCAATTTATCTGTGAAAGGCTGACTGCCTTTAAAACCTGGGCACCGAAATCTGCGCCAGGTGGGAGGATGACATCAGTGTTACGACGCCCCCAAAAAGAAGCAAGCACAGATGACTGATATAACAATGATGGCTAACGAGACACACGCTCACATAACTGGATTTGAATGTTTTTAGAAATAGTAATTAGCATGTTAAGAGCATGTTTCATACCTATCAGTCTATCCATCCATCTAAAATGCTGACATGCCCAAATCAGAAGTTTCTCAGAACCAGAACTCACCAGACACATATGTTGCCAGTGGATGTTCATTGGATATATAAGTGATCACTGTCCTACAGGATTTATTAGGATGTGCACACACCGAAATCTAAACCTTGTTTTATCCGACTGAGGAATTTCTAAATGATATATGTTTGAGTAGTATTACAGTGTCACATCTATAGCTGATCCTGACCTGCACTGCATCAATTCTGTAGCACTTCATTGCTATTGGAAAACATGTTCCTTTAAAACCTATGAGAGTATTTGGTCTGTGTAACCTCCCGTTTACGTAGGAGCTGGCTGATACATAAAGGGATGTTGTCTGGCCAAAGCTCCAACACTCTAGCTCTGATTATTATCATTTAAGATGAAATCATGTGTAAAACTTGTTTTAAAAATGTAATCTGATTACTTTGTCAACACCTTTTATCCGATTGTTTAGGAAGCGCGCCAAGTTTTGGAAAACGATTAACACTAGAAGCGCTAACAGCTCACCCGCGGGCGTTGCAGTTAGTAATTGAAATAAATATATAATGTTTTCCTGAATACGGGCATTTTACCTTGTCCCGTTTTCAGAATTGCAAAATCACAAACCGAACACTATATAAAAGTACTATTTACATGTTTTTTGGCCGTATGCGTCCTGACTTATATATGTCCCACGTCCTTTTCTGTGTGCATGAAACTCTGTGAGTAACTTTATTTATCGCTCATTTGTAGTAAGCCTAATAATAATTAGGGTTTATATTCGTTTTCATTTCGATACAAAACGATATTTTTGTTGAAGTGTTTTGTAGGCTATATGAATACACTGAGGTTTATTCGTATAGCCTATATTATTGAGTGCAATAGGCGCTGACACATGGAACTAATAAATAATTACAAATTATGGGCTGTATACTTTGATGTAATTGGATAAATTCGTTTCTGTTTATTTAGTGAAACATATTTCTTTATAAACGTACCTCTTTTTCTAGTTCATTCAAATTCAAACAAGCCAATCAATCTTTTGTGTGCGTGTATCGCGCAGTCTATTGTCTGCGTATGGCCCATTCCAATTAGCCCCTCTTCCAGGTACCAACGCCCAGGCGTGGGCTTTGGTGACAGGAGAGCAGTCTAGGCATCAAAAAATGTAAATAGTACTTTTATATAGTGTCTGGTTTGTGATTTAATTCTGAAAACGGGACAAGGTAAAATGCCCGTATTCAGGAAAACATTATATATTTATTTCAATTACTAACTGCACGCCTTCGCTGGCGTGAGCTGTTGGCGCTTCTAGTGTTAATCGTTTTCCAAAACTTGGCCGCTTCCTAAACAATCGGATAAGGTGTTGACAAAAGTAATCAGATTACATTTTTAAAACAAGTTTTACACATGATTTCATCTTTTAAATGATAATAATCAGAGCTAGAGTGTTGGAGCTTTGGCCCAGACAACATCCCCCTTTATGTATCAGCCAGCTCCTACGTAAACAGGAGGTTACACAGACCAAATACTCTCATGGGTTTTAAAGGAACATGTTTTTCCAATAGCAATGAAGATGCTACAGAATTGATGCAGTGCAGGTCAGGATCAACTATAGATGTGACACTGTAATACTACTCAAACATATATCATTTAGAAATTCCTCAGTCGGATAAAACAAGGTTTAGATTTCTCGGTGTGTGCACATCCCTAATAAAATCCTGTAGGACAGTGATCACTTATATATCCAGAGCGAACATCCCACTGGCAACATATGTGTCTGGTGAGTTCTGGGTTCTGAGGGCTTCCTGATTTGGGCATGTCAGCATTTTAGATGGATGGATAGACTGATAGGTATGAAACATGCTCTTAACATGCTTATAATTACTATTTCTAAAAACATTCAAATCCGAATTATGTGAGCGTGTGTCCCGTTAGCCATCACATTGTTATATCAGTCATCTGTGCTGCTACTTTTTATAAAGGACGCATTAAGTAACACTGATGTCATCCTCCACCTGGCGCAGATTTCGGTTTGGGTTTTAAAGGCAGTCAGCCTTTCACAGATAAATTGAGGCGAAGAGACATTTTACGATGGCTTCAGACAACTGAGGATATCCTAGTCGTCACAGACAACAAGCATGAGCTATAGAGGTGTGGCAATCTGTGACAGTTGAAGAGATGTCTGAACAGGGAAATAAACTGAAATTCTCACGAAAATAACGGATATCCTCACTGAAACTGAAATCATCACTGAAATAACGGGCAAATTGTTGTTTCAGCCTTCAACAGGTTGAGCGACTGTGTGAAACAAAGGAGATATTTATCCCAGGATTCTGCAGTGTGACAGTGAGTGATACAAGCTCATAATAAGAATACAAGGACACATTTTATTTCTTGATTTAAAACAAAGTAGATTCTTATAAGGGAAAGACTTATATGTCACCATGCAGTCAACAGAATGTGCTACTTCAGCTGTCGCCACTCACTGGACACAGCGGATGAACATAGAGCAGAGAATCCAATCAAATATCTTTGTAAAGTGAGTTATCAAAATGAAGTGTAACTAGACAAATGTGATGCATTAAGGTTTCACGAGTTTGCACTTACATGCCACCAAGGGATATAGGTTTAATGCGTATTTGGCGTGCTGTCCGGAGGGAGGGTTCCGGGCTCGGGAATCCCCGGCTCGGAATTTAGCCCAACCCAGCGCACCCCAACGCTAAGGAGCAGAGGACAGCCGTGGATTATAAACCCCCCAGAGAGCCGAGCTGGGCGGGACTGGCATCTCAGGAAGGGTCTGGCTTATTTTTGTATGCGCGGGGCCTGTGGAAGCCGTTCACGGCCTGGACTAGATGGGCCCTGCTGGCCTGTGACGTGGAGCGTTTAAACGTTTGTTGTGGGACCGATGCCCGCTTGGTATAGTTCCTATTCCGACCGCCAGAGACCGATGCTCGCTGGACGTACAGGAAAGTGACTGCTTGTCCGGGAGGTTCTCACGCGGCATCTGCTGGAGACCAAATGCTCGCTGGATGAGAGAGAACATAGGAGCTTTTGCTGTGGGCCATTGCCCGCTTGGTATAGATTCCTATTTCCGACCGCTGTGAGACCAATGCTCGCTGGACGGAAAGGAGATACTTACAGGAAAGTGAGTGCTTGCCCGGGAGGCTTTTTCTCACGCGGCATCTGCTGGAGACCAAATGCTCACTGGATGAAAGAGTAAACGAAGGAGCTTGACCGGGGAAGTTCTCACTCCTTCCGCTGTGAGACTAGTACTCGCTGGACGGAAAGGGGAAACGAAGAGGAAAATGAGTGCTTGCCCGGGAGATTTTCTCACGCGGCATCTGCTGTAGACCAAATGCTCACTGGATGAAAGAGAAAACGTAGGAGCTCAACCGAGGTTCTCATTCCGTCCGCTGTGAGACTAGTGCTCGCTGGATGGAAGGAAACGGGAACAGTGAAAGTGAGTGCCTGCCCGGAGGTTTTCTCACGCGGCATCTGCTGGAGACCAAATGCTCGCTGGATGAAAGAGAAAACAAGAGCGCTCTACCGGGGGGCTCTCCTCCGTCCGCTGTGAGAGCAATGCTCGCTGACGGAAAGAGAGGACAGAAAAGGAAAAAAGGGGGTAGACGGAGTTCTATTAATTTATTTACGAGGGTTTGGTGAGCTATTTTGAAGTGGGACCGGTTTGTCCTGATGTAGCTTTGAAAGGTGGGGAGGACAATCTCCCGAGGGCTTGGATCTGCTGTTGGGAGGTTGTTTATTTATTTTTGGGCTGCTGAAGTTGCTGCCCTGATGCAGAATGAGTGACCTGGAAAGTGTCTTGCTGAAATGCCTGACTGCTGTCAAATGGATTTGAGGTGTTCTGATGTGTCACGGGTTTCGGGATTCGTCAAAGAAGGGGTTCCAGAGGAGATCTAGCCTGGGTTCTTCTCCGTTGCAGGTAAGCCAGATTTGACTGGTACGGTTGGATTTAGAGGCTAGGTTAAAAATGTAGATGAAATGGCCTTCCTTGGTCTGGTCGGTCTTGCTTCGTTAAATCATAATTAAATTGCCTGCGTAGCACTGATAGGTCTGAGATAGTGGGATGGATTTCGGGGTGAAATTTGGAAGTGGTGGTGAGTTCCAAGCACCTAAGGAAACCGAAAAAGCTAGGATAAACATAGCGTCGAGTGTGCGGGGGCGGCACCTAGGGGTTGGTAGCCTGTGCAGAGGGGTGTAAAATGCATTTGGATTAGGATGTTTAGTGTTAAGGGTTGCCTGGCGTCGGCACGGGTGGGCTGGGATCTTTGGAATCCCTTTAATCAGGAGGGAGGTTTGCGCGCTGTTTATTTCGGGGAGGGAGCGCCGTGCATCAATTGCTATGGAAAACTGGATGCTGCCAGATAACCTCTAAAGGACCCGGCTTGTAAGCCCTTTATGGTATATCGATAGGAGGTGAAAGACGTTATGGAAAGAAAGAAAGGGAAAGGTTGGACACTAGTTCGGCACAATAGTATACCTGTAACATATTACTTTAAAAGGAGACAGGGGGTTAGTGAGACAATGGCCATGAACAGGTAAACCCAGGACAAGTCCAGACAGATGTTAGTAGAGACAGGACACAGGAAAGGTTAGCCGCCCTGGTTCCCTACGTCCCCGGCACCATAATATAGCAGCATAGATCTTAGAATGAGACAGGGGGGTCATGTAGTTGTGGCCCTGAACAGGGTAAACCCCGAAACAGGGCCCAATAGGCTGGAAAACACCCATCCACTATGCCGAGCATCAACCCAGGGACGCTAATCGACCATGACCACTCGGGCAGGTTTAGTTTTGCTCCACAAAGTTACTTCGAGCTGGTGGAACAAACAAGAGCTATAGCGAGCCAGTGACATCCACACCCCAAGGAGCATATGGAGGTTTAGTTTTGCTCACAAAGCTACTCGAATTGAGGCTGCAACGGAGCACTATAGCGACCCAGTGACTCCTCCCATAATTAGCTGGGGATAATCAGAGTTTAATTCACCAGCTACTCAGTTGAGCGAAACAAAGGAGAGCTTGAGAGCTAACCAGTGACTCCTCCCCACAGTTAACTGGGATAATCAGAGTTTATTCACTAGCCACTCGGATTGAGCGAGCAAAGGAGAGCAATGGCGAGCCAGTGACTCCACCCCCAGGCAGCAGCCTGGAGGTATCGTTTTTTGCTCAAAAAGCCACTCGAGAGGCAACAACAGGGAACCATAGCGAGCCAGTGACTCCACCCCCAGGCAGCAATCGAGAGATGACACCCCAGGAGATGTGAACCCGCAAGGCAAAGACAGCAGGGCAGAATGAGATCCCGAGCCTTCCCGTTCGCACCTTCGTACCCTGGGCCATATTACACTCAACCATAGACCTTACTGAAAAGATATGTTTTTAATTGTGATTTAAAGGTTTGAACAGAATCTACATTTCTAACCCAGATTGGCAACTCATTCCATAATAGAGGAGCTCTATAGGAGAAGAGCTCTACCTCCAGCTGTTTGTTTAGGAAATTGTAGGTACAATTAGGATCCTTTGATCTTAAGGTTAACAGTAGTACTTTAAAGTCTGCCTAGCCTTAACAGGCAGCCAATGTAAAGAGGCTAAAACTGGGGTAATATGGTCAAACTTCTTTAGTTCTAGTTAAGATTCTAGCAGCAGTATTAAGTACTAATTGAAGTTTGTTTATTGATTTATCAGGGTAACCAGAGAATAGAACATTGCAATAATCTAATCTTGAGGTAACAAAAGCATGGATTAGTTTTTCTGCATCAATTTTTGATAAATAATTTCTGATTTTTGCAATATTCGAAGATGGAAAAATGCTGTCCTTGGAAATATATTTTATGTGATCGTCAAATGAGCGATCCGGTCAAGGAGTCACTCCAAGGTTTTTGACAGTTTTTTGGAAATGACTATACATCCGTTAGGTTCAGCGTAAGGTCTGTCAATAAATCTCTCTGTTTCTTAGGTCCTAAAACTAGCATTTCAGTTTTATCTGAATTTAGGAGCAGAAAATTCCTCTGTCATCCACTTTCGTATATCTGAAACACAAGCTTCCATAGTGGCTAATTGTTATGGAATTATTTCTAATACTCAATGTAATTATTGTTACTATACCTTTATCTCTAAAATAACATTAAGCAAATACACACTGAAACCAGACTCGAAATAAGAACAGACAAGAGTATCTCTCAAGTTTAACTCTAACCAGTTTAATTGATAGATGAGGAAAAACCTTTTCACATACACAGACTGACAACTTATGCAGTGACAGGCAAATATTCCTAACTAAAGAGAAAAACACTGTCACATTTATATGGGTTGGTTTACGCATACGCTTCCGTCACTACAACATGAACATTAATAATGAGAAACAGACGAGGCCTTCCTAGAAGATCCCATCAAACCCAGGATAGATTGTAAATGACCTATAGGCTTGACATAAGAACCGAGGTCACTGCCCTCAAGCAAAGGAAGCCTGATACATCCGCATCCATGATGAAACACAGATGCGGTGAACAAAGACTCATACATTTCCTTTTGACAGTCCATCACAGAGAAGGTAATCAAGACATCTGTTTCTGTGCATTGGCCCCTCCACCAGCGTAAAGATAACATTCTGGTTCTCCTAAGTAAAACACTAGATTCTCGTGGGTCTCGTGTTTCCGTTCTTAACTTTTAGGCCCTCTTAATGATATCCATACGTATATCGCATACGAATATACGTTTAACCTCACTATTTCTGAACTCCTAAATCCTAAATCTATATCTTCCACAACAATCCACCCTAAGTTTAGAATAGCTGAGGTGAGAAAAAAAGGTACAGTTCTTTATTATCAAATAAGCATGCTATGATTTTTAATAACACTCAATAGAATGGATTTGGAAGCTCATTCATCCAGTTTGTCACCCTGGCATCAGGAACTTGAACAAGGACCTGAGCAGTCACTCTGGGAGGCACACATCTTTATCAAACATGAGATTAACATAAAACCAACAATCAGAAATGTAACAAAGGCTAATACATATGCTAATATTCTAAAATTTACCATCCTAATGGTCCTAATACAGAACTCAAACCATCAATTGGGTCCCATCCATGAATTTCATGAAGCTCTTCACTCACGTTTCGTTTCTTTCACCAGATCAAGGACTTCCTGTGATGCATCAGAAATGAAAGTACAACATTCGGATTTCACAATTTCCACACACTCTCTTGAGATGCCAAGATCATATCTAGGGCCAATCGGTTCTGTAAAAAGTGACTGCACGGGTCTCATCTAACTCTTTACCTAATGCCACAATGGCTTTGTCAGTGGTATTCATGTGTCTTCTCTAGCACTGAGGACAGAGCTGTTATTTCCCCTGCTGTGACGTAATACACTCCATAGCCTGGAAATAGCAACACAGGCCATACGCTGTGATAGGTCCCAGAGTTCATTGAAGCGATGTGGATACTGGTACAGTTTTCCCATTTCCAGTCTGGTTTACCTTCGTATTAATGGCACCAGAAATGCCATATAGCATGTTCCTTCTGCATCCTGGGGGTATACAGCATATGCATTCTCACCGCAGACAAGATACATGCTCGGAAGGTCACCTAATTCTGTAAAAGTTAGTGGACACCACATTAAAACAATCACTCGGCCCTAACTTTAACTTACCTTTTCCACCACTATTGGTAATGGACATAGGACACATTCAGAAAAAACCATAGGTTGGAATGGTTGGCCAATAGTGAGTACAGTTACGCAAACGTGACTATCAAACACTATTGGTGTTGTGCAGTGTGTACGTCATGCTTTAGAGTATGTATCTGTAGGATATGGGATTGAGGTTGCCACTCAGCAGTCCATACACTAACTGGGTGGGAGAAAGCGGTATGGGCTTACAGAGTGCAGGTTTGCTAGGACACTAATCTATTTGAATGTTGATATGACAATCTGTTTGAACAGATCTTCAACGTTGAGCTCCTCCCGCCCAGGAAGCATCAACTGGTCATATCTCAACCTAAATAAACAGTGCGATTAACGCTTGTGTCTTAAAACCTCATCCAATTCACCTAGTATTTTCCACACTACTTCCCACTTGTCATTTCCCTTCCCACTCATCTTCGAAAGGAGCTAAGGGTAGAGTAAAACAGTCCTCATCTGTTTCAATGGGTGGTGGCGTCCAGCCATAATTTTCCCAATCTGCTTCAGAGAAGGGAACTGAGTCAACATTGGAGAGCGTGATGAGGTTGGTATGTGTTGGCAGATCCAACAGTTACATGTTAACAATAGTGATGCATAGTCAGCCATGTCATCCTAAGGGCGATGTTCTCAGGTTCTATCAGCCCTCTTCTCCTCCGTTCTCAGTCTGTGGGCATTCCCTAGCAGGTCTACCTTTGGATGATCTGAGCGATCTACAAGGAGTGTGGAATTACTGTTGTTACTGTTGAAACACCAATAATCTTTGTTTAAATCAAGATCATCAGAAACATTCACATGACAGATCATTGAGTCATTATTGCAAACACATTCAGTACTGTTTATAAGTGAAGAAACATCATTCCAGGTCCCATATTCTCATTCTGACCCGTAAATTTAGGTCAGTCATAATAAACATTCATTATTGGGTTGGCAGTTGCTTACATCACATGATATCTGTTTCTGTAACAGCCCCTGAGATCGGGCTTTAACGCCTTTCTCAATACCCTGTTTTGGTCTAAGTTTACATTTGGTTTGTTATGTCGTAGGTCAAAGAAACCACAGTACAGATCCAACAATGAGACTAAAAGCAAGATGTAATGCGATGTGCATCTCATTCCCCCAATCCTCCTGTAGGGGTTCCATGGTTGTCTCACTGGTTCCATGATATGCAGGCTGTGTTGGTTTCTCTGGTTACCGCAGACTGTGTGTGGGGTCAGAGGCTAGCACGTGACCCGTTCAAACAAAAAATGAAGATACTTATTCCTTGCCTGTATCCTCCAGAGGTGGAGCCTTTTGCAGTGGTTTGCGTGGACCCAAGTACCTCGGCTCAGCTACCCCTTCACTGCAGAGTGTGTGACCAGTTGCACTTTGGAAAGGTCCCAACCACCGAGGTTTGCTCCAGTGCTTTTGCAGTCCTTGACTACCCAGTCTCCAGGCTGGATGTCGTGAAGAGGACCTTCAATTGGCACTGGTAACGCTGCTTTCACACTCCGGTGGATTTCCGTCAGGACCTTTGACAGACGGGTACAGCATGTTAGCATAGTGTCATTTACATGTTCCGCCATGAGGTCTGAGTGCAGGGGCCCTAGGCCTGTGCCTCATTGGTCTTCCCCGTGATGATCTCGTGGGGAGACAAGCCTGTTTTCTTCCTGGGTCTGCCTCTTATTGATGTAAGAACCAGAGAAGTACCCGACCCAGTTCAAACCTGTTTCCTCCACAACTTTGACAACTTCATCTTAATTGTCCCATTCTCTTTTGTTAAAGGGTTGCCTGGCGTCGGTGCACGGGTGGGCTTGGGATCTTTGGAATCCCTTTAATCAGGAGGAGGTTTGCGTTGCTTATTTCGGGGGAGGGAGCGCGTGCATCAATTTATGGAAAACTGGATGCTGCTCAGATAACCTCTAAAGGACCTGACTGTAAGCCCTTTTGAGTATATCGATAGGAGGTGAAGAGCGTTATGGAAAGAAAAGAAAGGGAAAAGTTGGACACCAGTTCTCACAATAGTATACCGAACATAATACTTTAAAAGGAGACAGGGGGGGTTAATTGAGACAATGGCCATGAACGGGTAAACCCAGGACAAGTCCAGACAGATGCTAGTAGAGACAGGACACAGGAAAGGTTAGACACCTGGTTCCCTACGTCCGGCACCATAATATAGCAGCATAGGGATCTTAGAATGAGACAGGGGGTCCAGTGAGCGTGCCCTGGAACAGGGTAAACCCCAAACAGGGCCCAATAGGCTGGAAAACACCCACTCCACTATGCCGGCATCAACCCAGGAGACGCTGACCCACTCATGACCACTGGCAGGTTTAGTTTTTGCTCACAAAGTTACCTGAGCTGGTGGAAACAAACAAGAGCCAGCGAGCCAGTGACATCCACACCCAAGGAGCATATGGGAGGTCAGTTTTTGCTCACAAAGCTTACTCTTAATTGAGGCTGCAACGGAGCACTATAGCGACCAGTGACTCCTCCTCATAATTAACTGGGATAATCAGAGTTTAATTCACCAGCTAATGGATTGAGCGAAACAAAGGAGAGCTATAGCGAACCAGTGACTCCTCCCCACAGTTAACTGGGATAATCAGAGTTTATTCACTAGCTACCTCGGATTGAGCTTGAGCAAAGGAGAGCAATAGCGAGCCAGTGACTCCACCTCCCAGGCAGCAGCCTGGAGGTATCGTTTTTGCTCAAAAAGCCACTCGAGAGGCAACAACAGGAACCATAGCGAGCCAGTGACTCCACCCCCCAGGCAGCAATCGAGATGACACCCCAGGAGATGTGAACCCAAGGCAAAAGACAGCAGGGCAGAATGAGATCCGAGCCTTCCCGTTCACCTCTCG
>CM055742.1:17197466-17234520 GCA_029465975.1 Dallia pectoralis | reverse complement strand
TGGTAAAAACGTCATAATAGATGAAACCACAATGGTTCTGTTCCGATTTTTGAATTTTGAGAAGACCATCAATCGACCATGTGGCCTAATGGATAAGGCGTCTGACTTGAATCAGAAGATTCAGGGTTCGAGTCCCTTCATGGTTACAGCTTGCCTTTTCTGCTAATGGTATGTTCTCGTTTGGGTTCCAGTCATTTTTACATGTGGTAAAAAGTCATAATAGATGAAACCACAATAGTTCTGTTCCGATTTTTGAATTTTGAGAACACCATTAATCGACCATGTGGGCTAATGGATAAGAAGTCTGACTTCGAATCAGAAGATTCAGAGTCCGAGTCCCTTCATGGTTACTGTCAGCCTTTTCTGCTAATGGTACATTCACGTTTGCATATCCAAAGACTTTTTACATGTGGTAAAAACGTCATAATAGATGAAACCACAATGGTTCTGTTCCGATTTTTGAATTTTGAGAGGACCATTAATCGACCATGTGGCCTAATGGATAAGGCGTCTGACTTCGAATCAGAAGATTCAGAGTCCGAGTCCCTTCATGGTTACTGCCTGCCTTTTCTGCTAATGCTTTTCTGCTAAACCACAATGGTTCCGATTTTGAATTTTGAGAAGACCATTAATCGACCATGTGGCCCGATTTTCTGACTTCGAATCAGAAGATTGAGGGTTCGAGTCCCTTCATGGTTACAGCCTGCCTTTTCTGCTAATGGTATGTTCTCGTCCGGGTTCCCAGTCATTTTTACATGTGGTAAAAAAGTCATAATAGATGAAACCACAATGGTTCTGTTCCGATTTTTGAATTTTGAGAACACCATTAATCGACCATGTGGCCTAATGGATAAGGCGTCAGACCTCGAATCAGAAGATTCAGAGTCCGAGTCCCTTCATGGTTACTGTCAGCCTTTTCTGCTAATGGTACATTCTCGTTTGCAAATCCAAAGACTTTTTTACATGTGGTAAAAACGTCATAATAGATGAAACCACAATGGTTCTGTTCCGATTTTTGAATTTTGAGAAGACCATCAATCGACCATGTGGCCTAATGGATAAGGCGTCTGACTTCGAATCAGAAGATTGAGGGTTCGAGTCCCTTCATGGTTACAGCTTGCCTTTTCTGCTAATGGTATGTTCTCGTCCGGGTTCCCAGTCATTTTTACATGTGGTAAAAAAGTCATAATAGATGAAACCACAATGGTTCTGTTCCGATTTTTGAATTTTGAGAACACCATTAATCGACCATGTGGCCTAATGGATAAGGCGTCAGACCTCGAATCAGAAGATTCAGAGTCCGAGTCCCTTCATGTTACCCTTTTCATGGTTTCACTTTGTCAGCATTTTTACATGTGGTAAAAAAGTCATAATAGATGAAACCACAATGGTTCTGTTCCGATTTTTGAATTTTGAGAACACCATTAATCGACCATGTGGCCTAATGGATAAGGCGTCAGACTTCGAATCAGAAGATTCAGAGTCCGAGTCCCTTCATGGTTACAGCCTGCCTTTTCTGCTAATGGTATGTTCTCGTCCGGGTTCCCAGTCATTTTTACATGTGGTAAAAACGTCATAATAGATGAAACCACAATGGTTCTGTTCCGATTTTTGAATTTTGAGAACATCATTAATCGACCATGTGGCCTAATGGATAAGGCGTCAGACCTCGAATCAGAAGATTCAGAGTCCGAGTCCCTTCATGGTTACTGTCAGCCTTTTCTGCTAATGGTACATTCTCGTTTGCAAATCCAAAGACTTTTTTACATGTGGTAAAAACGTCATAATAGATGAAACCACAATGGTTCTGTTCCGATTTTTGAATTTTGAGAAGACCATCAATCGACCATGTGGCCTAATGGATAAGGCGTCTGACTTCGAATCAGAAGATTCAGAGTCCGAGTCCCTTCATGGTTACTGTCAGCCTTTTCTGCTAATGGTATGTTCTCGTTTGGGTTCCCAGTCATTTTTACATGTGGTAAAAAAGTCATAATAGATGAAACCACAATGGTTCTGTTCCGATTTTTGAATTTTGAGAACATCAATACCATGTGGCCTAATGGATAAGGCGTCTGACTTGAATCAGAAGATTCAGAGTCCGAGTCCCTTCATGGTTACTGTCAGCATTTACATGTGGTAAAAACGTCATAATAGATGAAACCACAATGGTTCTGTTCCGATTTTTGAATTTTGAGAACATCATTAATCGACCATGTGGCCTAATGGATAAGGCGTCAGACCTCGAATCAGAAGATTCAGAGTCCGAGTCCCTTCCCTTCCATTCTGTTCCGGTTACTGTCAGCCTTTTACTGCTGCTGCTAATGGTACATTCACGTTTGCATATCCAAAGACTTTTTACATGTGGTAAAAACGTCATAATAGATGAAACCACAACAGTTCTGTTCCGATTTTTGAATTTTGAGAGGACCATTAATCGACCATGTGGCCTAATGGATAAGGCGTCTGACTTCGAATCAGAAGATTCAGAGTCCGAGTCCCTTCATGGTTACTGTCAGCCTTTTCTGCTAATGGTACATTCTCGTCCGGGTTCCAAAGACTTTTTTACATGTGGTAAAAACGTCATAATAGATGAAACCACAATGGTTCTGTTCCGATTTTTGAATTTTGAGAACCATTAATCGACCATGTGGCCTAATGGATAAGGCGTCTGACTTCGAATCAGAAGATTCAGAGTCGAGTCCCTTCATGGTTACTGTTACCTTTTCTGCTAATGGTACATTCTCGTTTGCAAATCCAAAGACTTTTTACATGTGGTAAAAACGTCATAATAGATGAAACCACAATGGTTCTGTTCCGATTTTTGAATTTTGAGAACACCATTAATCGACCATGTGGCCTAATGGATAAGGTCTGACTTCGAATCAGAAGATTCAGAGTCCGAGTCCCTTCATGGTTACTGTCAGCCTTTTCTGCTTGGTACATTCTCGTTTGCAAATCCAAAGACTTTTTTACATGTGGTAAAAACTCATAATAGATGAAACCACAATAATGGTTTTGAGAACACAATCGACCATGTGGCCTAATGGATAAGGCGTCCTCGAATCAGACTTGCCTTTTCTGCTAATGGTACATTCACGTTTGCATATCAAAAAACGTCACTTTTTACATGGTACCATTCGACCATGTGGCCTAATGGATAAGAAGTTTGCAAATCCAAATTCAACATGTGGTAAAAACGTCATAATAGATGAAACCACAATGGTTCTGTTCCGATTTTTGAATTTTGAGAAGACCATCAATCGACCATGTGGCCTAATGGATAAGGCGTCTGACTTCGAATCAGAAGATTGAGGGTTCGAGTCCCTTCATGGTTACAGCTTGCCTTTTCTGCTAATGGTATGTTCTCGTCCGGGTTCCCAGTCATTTTTACATGTGGTAAAAAAGTCATAATAGATGAAACCACAATGGTTCTGTTCCGATTTTTGAATTTTGAGAACATCATTAATCGACCATGTGGCCTAATGGATAAGGCGTCAGACCTCAAATCAGAAGATTCAGAGTCCGAGTCCCTTCATGGTTACTGTCAGCCTTTTCTGCTAATGGTACATTCACGTTTGCATATCCAAAGACTTTTTACATGTGGTAAAAACGTCATAATAGATGAAACCACAATGGTTCTGTTCCGATTTTTGAATTTTGAGAGGACCATTAATCGACCATGTGGGCTAATGGATAAGAAGTCTGACTTCGAATCAGAAGATTCAGAGTCCGAGTCCCTTCATGGTTACTGTCAGCATTTTCTGCTAATGGTACATTCACGTTTGCATATCCAAAGACTTTTTACATGTGGTAAAAACGTCATAATAGATGAAACCACAATGGTTCTGTTCCGATTTTTGAATTTTGAGAAAGAAGTCACCATTAATCGACCATGTGGCCTAATGGATAAGGCGTCTGTTCCGAGACTCGAATCAGAAGATTGAGATTCAGAGTCCGAGTCCCTTCATGGTTACTGCAGCCTTTTCTGCTAATGGTACATTCTCGTTTGCAAATCCAAAGACTTTTTACATGTGGTAAAAACGTCATAATAGATGAAACCACAATGGTTCTGTTCCGATTTTTGAATTTTGAGAACATCATTAATCGACCATGTGGCCTAATGGATAAGGCGTCAGACCTCGAATCAGAAGATTCAGAGTCCGAGTCCCTTCATGGTTACTGTCAGCCTTTTCTGCTAATGGTACATTCACGTTTGCATATCCAAAGACTTTTTACATGTGGTAAAAACGTCATAATAGATGAAACCACAATGGTTCTGTTCCAGTCCATTTTTGGATAAGGCGTCACTTCGAATCAGAAGATTCAGAGTCCCCGAGTCCCTTCATGGTTACAGCCTGCCTTTTCTGCTAATGGTATGTTCTCGTCCGGGTTCCCAGTCATTTTTACATGTGGTAAAAACGTCATAATAGAAAACCACAATGGTTCTGTTCCGATTTTTGAATTTTGAGAACATCATTAATCGACCATGTGGCCTAATGGATAAGGCGTCAGACTTCGAATCAGAAGATTCAGAGTCCGAGTCCCTTCATGGTTACTGTCAGCCTTTTTCTGCTAATGGTACATTCACGTTTGCATATCCAAAGACTTTTTTTTTTACATGTGGTAAAAACGTCATAATAGATGAAACCACAATGGTTCTGTTCCGATTTTTGAATTTTGAGAAGACCATTAATCGACCATGTGGCCTAATGGATAAGGCGTCTGACTTCGAATCAGAAGATTCAGAGTCCGAGTCCCTTCATGGTTACTGTCAGCCTTTTCTGCTAATGGTACATTCACGTTTGCATATCCAAAGACTTTTTTACATGTGGTAAAAACGTCATAATAGATGAAACCACAATGGTTCTGTTCCGATTTTTGAATTTTGAGAGGACCATTAATCGACCATGTGGGCTAATGGATAAGAAGTCTGACTTCGAATCAGAAGATTCAGAGTCCGAGTCCCTTCATGGTTACTGTCAGCCTTTTCTGCTAATGGTACATTCTCGTTTGCAATCCAAAGACTTTTTACATGTGGTAAAAACGTCATAATAGATGAAACCACAATGGTTCTGTTCCGATTTTTTAATTTTGAGAGGACCATTAATCGACCATGTGGGCTAATGGATAAGAAGTCTGACTTCGAATCAGAAGATTCAGAGTCCGAGTCCCTTCATGGTTACTGCCTGCCTTTTCTGCTAATGGTATTTTCTCGTCCGGGTTCCTAGTCATTTTTACATGTGGTAAAAAAGTCATAATAGATGAAACCACAATGGTTCTGTTCCGATTTTAGAATTTTGAGAACACCATTAATCGACCATGTGGCCTAATGGATAAGGCGTCAGACCTCAATCAGAAGATTCAGAGTCCGAGTCCCTTCATGGTTACTGTCAGCCTTTTCTGCTAATGGTACATTCTCGTTTGCAAATCCAAAGACTTTTTTACATGTGGTAAAAACGTCATAATAGATGAAACCACAATGGTTCTGTTCCGATTTTTGAATTTTGAGAAGACCATCAATCGACCATGTGGCCTAATGGATAAGGCGTCTGACTTCGAATCAGAAGATTGAGGGTTCGAGTCCCTTCATGGTTACAGCTTGCCTTTTCTGCTAATGGTATGTTCTCGTCCGGGTTCCCAGTCATTTTTACATGTGGTAAAAAAGTCATAATAGATGAAACCACAATGGTTCTGTTCCGATTTTTTGAATTTTGAGAACATCATTAATCGACCATGTGGCCTAATGGATAAGAGAACATCGTCAGACTCGAATCAGAAGATTCAGAGTCTGAGTCCCTTCATGGTTACTGTCAGCCTTTTCTGCTAATGGTACATTCACGTTTGCATATCCAAAGACTTTTTTACATGTGGTAAAAACGTCATAATAGATGAAACCACAATGGTTCTGTTCCTATTTTTGAGAAGACCATCAATCGACCATGTGGCCTAATGGATAAGGCGTCTGACTTCGAATCAGAAGATTCAGAGTCCGAGTCCCTTCATGGTTACAGCCTGCCTTTTCTGCTAATGGTATGTTCTCGTCCGGGTTCCCAGTCATTTTTACATGTGGTAAAAACGTCATAATAGATGAAACCACAATGGTTCTGTTCCGATTTTTGAATTTTGAGAACATCATTAATCGACCATGTGGCCTAATGGATAAGGCGTCAGACCTCGAATTAGAAGATTCAGAGTCCGAGTCCCTTCATGGTTACTGTCAGCCTTTTCTGCTAATGGTACATTCACGTTTGCATATCCAAAGACTTTTTTACATGTGGTAAAAACGTCATAATAGATGAAACCACAACAGTTCTGTTCCGATTTTTGAATTTTGAGAGGACCATTAATCGACCATGTGGGCTAATGGATAAGAAGTCTGACTTCGAATCAGAAGATTCAGAGTCCGAGTCCCTTCATGGTTACTGTCAGCCTTTTCTGCTAATGGTACATTCTCGTTTGCAAATCCAAAGACTTTTTTACATGTGGTAAAAACGTCATAATAGATGAAACCACAATGGTTCTGTTCCGATTTTTGAATTTTGAGAGGACCATTAATCGACCATGTGGGCTAATGGATAAGAAGTCTGACTTCGAATCAGAAGATTCCGAGTCCCTTCATGGTTACTGTCAGCCTTTTCTGCTAATGGTACATTCTCGTTTGCAAATCCAAAGACTTTTTTTACATGTGGTAAAAAATTCATAATAGATGAAACCACAATGGTTCTGTTCCGATTTTTGAATTTTGAGAAGACCATTAATCGACCATGTGGCCTAATGGATAAGGCGTCTGACTTCGAATCAGAAGATTGAGGGTTCGAGTCCCTTCATGGTTACAGCCTGCCTTTTCTGCTAATGGTATGTTCTCGTCCGGGTTCCCAGTCATTTTTACATGTGGTAAAAAAGTCATAATAGATGAAACCACAATGGTTCTGTTCCGATTTTTGAATTTTGAGAACATCATTAATCGACCACGTGGCCTAATGGATAAGGCGTCAGACCTCAAATCAGAAGATTCAGAGTCCGAGTCCCTTCATGGTTACTGTCAGCCTTTTCTGCTAATGGTACATTCTCGTTTGCAAATCCAAAGACTTTTTTACATGTGGTAAAAACGTCATAATAGATGAAACCACAATGGTTCTGTTCCGATTTTTGAATTTTGAGAAGACCATTAATCGACCATGTGGCCTAATGGATAAGGCGTCTGACTTCGAATCAGAAGATTGAGGGTTCGAGTCCATTTTCTGCTTCATGATGAAACCACAAAGGTTACAGCCTGCCTTTTCTGCTAATGGTATGTTCCCTTCCCAGTCATTTTTACATGTTAAAAAGTCTAATAGATCCACAATGGTTCTGTTCCGATTTTTGAATTTTGAGAACACATTAATCGACCATGTGGCCTAATGGATAAGGCGTCAGACTTCGAATCAGAAGATTCAGAGTCTGAGTCCCTTCATGGTTACTGTCAGCCTTTTCTGCTAATGGTACATTCATTTGCAAATCAAAGACTTTAGAACCATTGTGGTTTCATCTGACGTTTTTTATTATGACGTTTTTACCATGTAAAAAGTCTTTGGATATGCAAACGAGAATGTACCATTAGCAGAAAAGGCTGACAGTAACCATGAAGGGACTCGGACTCTGAATCTTCTGATTCGAGGTCTGACGCCTTATCCATTAGGCCACATGGTCGATTAATGGTGTTCTCAAAATTCAAAAATCGGAACAGAACCATTGTGGTTTCATCTATTATGACGTTTTTACCACATGTAAAAATGACTTTGGGAACCCGGACGAGAACATGTACCATTAGCAGAAAAGGCAGACTGTAACCATGAAGGGACTCGGACTCTGAATCTTCTGATTCGAAGTCAGACTTCCTTATCCATTAGGCCACATGGTCGATTAATGGTCTTCTCAAAATTCAAAAATCGGAACAGAACCATTGTGGTTTCATCTATTATGACGTTTTTACCACATGTAAAAAGTCTTTGGATATGCAAACGTGAATGTACCATTAGCAGAAAAGGCTGACAGTAACCATGAAGGGACTCGGACTCTGAATCTTCTGATTCGAGGTCTGACGCCTTATCCATTAGGCCACATGGTCGATTAATGGTGTTCTCAAATTCAAAAATCGGAACAGAACCATTGTGGTTTCATCTATTATGACGTTTTTACCACATGTAAAAATGACTTTGGAACCAAACGGACGAAACATACCATTAGCAGAAAAGGCAGACTGTAACCATGAAGGGACTCGGACTCTGAATCTTCTGATTCGAAGTCAGACGCCTTATCCATTAGGCCACATGGTCGATTGATGGTCTTCTCAAAATTCAAAAATCGGAACAGAACCATTGTGGTTTCATCTATTATGACGTTTTTACCACATGTAAAAAGTCTTTGGATTTGCAAACGTAACCATTAGCAGAAAAGGCTGACAGTAACCATGAAGGGACTCGGACTCTGAATCTTCTGATTCGAGGTCTGACGCCTTATCCATTAGGCCACATGGTCGATTAATGGTGTTCTCAAAATTCAAAAATCGGAACAGAACCATTGTGGTTTCATCTATTATGACGTTTTTACCACATGTAAAAATGACTGGGAACCCGGACGAGAACATACCATTAGCAGAAAAGGCAGGCTGTAACCATGAAGGGACTCGGACTCTGAATCTTCTGATTCGAAGTCCAGACGCCTTATCCATTAGGCCACATGGTCGATTAATGGTCTTCTCAAAATTCAAAAATCGGAACAGAACCATTGTGGTTTCATCTATTATGACGTTTTTACCACATGTAAAAAAGTCTTTGGATTTGCAAACGAGAATGTACCATTAGCAGAAAAGGCTGACAGTAACCATGAAGGGACTCGGACTCTGAATCTTCTGATTCGAGGTCTGACGCCTTATCCATTAGGCCACATGGTCGATTAATGGTCCTCTCAAAATTCAAAAATCGGAACAGAACCATTGTGGTTTCATCTATTATGACGTTTTTACCACATGTAAAAAGTCTTTGGATATGCAAACGAGAATGTACCATTAGCAGAAAAGGCTGACAGTAACCATGAAGGGACTCGGACTCTGAATCTTCTGATTCGAAGTCAGACGCCTTATCCATTAGGCCACATGGTCGATTAATGGTCCTCTCAAAATTCAAAAATCGGAACAGAACCATTGTGGTTTCATCTATTATGACGTTTTTACCACATGTAAAAAAGTCTTTGGATATGCAAACGTGAATGTACCATTAGCAGAAAAGGCTGACAGTAACCATGAAGGGACTCGGACTCTGAATCTTCTGATTCGAGGTCTGACGCCTTATCCATTAGGCCACATGGTCGATTAATGGTGTTCTCAAAATTCAAAAATCGGAACAGAACCATTGTGGTTTCATCTATTATGACGTTTTTACCACATGTAAAAATGACTGGGAACCCGGAAACGAGAACATACCATTAGCAGAAAAGGCAGGCTGTAACCATGAAGGGACTCGGACTCTGAATCTTCTGATTCGAAGTCAGACGCCTTATCCATTAGGCCACATGGTCGATTGATGGTCTTCTCAAAATTCAAAAATCGGAACAGAACCATTGTGGTTTCATCTATTATGACGTTTTTACCACATGTAAAAAGTCTTTGGATATGCAAACGTGAATGTACCATTAGCAGAAAAGGCTGAAGTAACCATGAAGGGACTCGGACTCTGAATCTTCTGATTCGAGGTCTGACGCCTTATCCATTAGGCCACATGGTCGATTAATGGTGTTCTCAAAATTCAAAAATCGGAACAGAACCATTGTGGTTTCATCTATTATGACGTTTTTACCACATGTAAAAATGACTGGGAACCCGGACGAGAACATACCATTAGCAGAAAAGGCAAGCTGTAACCATGAAGGGACTCGGAACCCTGAATCTTCTGATTCTTCTGATTCGTCAGACGCCTTATCCATTAGGCCACATGGTCGATTGATGGTCTTCTCAAAATTCAAAAATCGGAACAGAACCATTGTGGTTTCATCTATTATGACGTTTTTACCACATGTAAAAAGTCTTTGGATTTGCAAACGAGAATGTACCATTAGCAGAAAAGGCTGACGTAACCATGAAGGGACTCGGACTCTGAATCTTCTGATTCGAGGTCTGACGCCTTATCCATTAGGCCACATGGTCGATTAATGATGTTCTCAAAATTCAAAAATCGGAACAGAACCATTGTGGTTTCATCTATTATGACTTTTTTACCACATGTAAAAATGACTGGGAACCCGGACGAGAACATACCATTAGCAGAAAAGGCAGGCTGTAACCATGAAGGGACTCGACTCTGAATCTTCTGATTCGAAGTCAGACGCCTTATCCATTAGGCCACATGGTCGATTAATGGTCTTCTCAAAATTCAAAAATCGGAACAGAACCATTGTGGTTTCATCTATTATGACGTTTTTACCACATGTAAAAAAAAAATCGTCTTTGGATTTGCAAACGAGAATGTACCATTAGCAGAAAAGGCTGACAGTAACCATGAAGGGACTCGGACTCTGAATCTTCTGATTCGAAGTCAGACGCCTTATCCATTAGGCCACATGGTCGATTTATGGTCCTCTCAAAATTCAAAAATCGGAACAGAACCATTGTGGTTTCATCTATTATGACGTTTTTACCACATGTAAAAAGTCTTTGGATATGCAAACGAGAATGTACCATTAGCAGAAAAGGCTGACAGTAACCATGAAGGGACTCGGACTCTGAATCTTCTGATTCGAAGTCAGACGCCTTATCCATTAGGCCACATGGTCGATTAATGGTCCTTCTCAAAATTCAAAAATCGGAACAGAACCATTGTGGTTTCATCTATTATGACGTTTTTACCACATGTAAAAAGTCTTTGGATATGCAAACGTGAATGTACCATTAGCAGAAAAGGCTGACAGTAACCATGAAGGGACTCGGACTCTGAATCTTCTGATTCGAGGTCTGACGCCTTATCCATTAGGCCACATGGTCGATTAATGGTGTTCTCAAAATTCAAAAATCGGAACAGAACCATTGTGGTTTCATCTATTATGACGTTTTTACCACATGTAAAAATGACTGGGAACCCGGACGAGAACATACCATTAGCAGAAAAGGCAGGCTGTAACCATGAAGGGACTCGGACTCTGAATCTTCTGATTCGAAGTCAGACGCCTTATCCATTAGGCCACATGGTCGATTGATGGTCTTCTCAAAATTCAAAAATCGGAACAGAACCATTGTGGTTTCATCTATTATGACGTTTTTACCACATGTAAAAAAGTCTTTGGATATGCAAACGTGAATGTACCATTAGCAGAAAAGGCTGACAGTAACCATGAAGGGACTCGGACTCTGAATCTTCTGATTCGAAGTCAGACGCCTTATCCATTAGGCCACATGGTCGATTAATGGTCCTCTCAAAATTCAAAAATCGGAACAGAACCATTGTGGTTTCATCTATTATGACGTTTTTACCACATGTAAAAAAGTCTTTGGATATGCAAACGTGAATGTACCATTAGCAGAAAAGGCTGACAGTAACCATGAAGGGACTCGGACTCTGAATCTTCTGATTCGAGGTCTGACGCCTTATCCATTAGGCCACATGGTCGATTAATGGTCCTCTCAAAATTCAAAAATCGGAACAGAACCATTGTGGTTTCATCTATTATGACGTTTTTACCACATGTAAAAAAGTCTTTGGATATGCAAACGAGAATGTACCATTAGCAGAAAAGGCTGACAGTAACCATGAAGGGACTCGGACTCTGAATCTTCTGATTCGAAGTCAGACTTATCCATTATCCATTAGGCCACATGGTCGATTAATGGTCTTCTCAAAATTCAAAAATCGGAACAGAACCATTGTGGTTTCATCTATTATGACGTTTTTACCACATGTAAAAAAGTCTTTGGATATGCAAACGTGAATGTACCATTAGCAGAAAAGGCTGACAGTAACCATGAAGGGACTCGGACTCTGAATCTTCTGATTCGAGTCTGACGCCTTATCCATTAGGCCACATGGTCGATTAATGGTGTTCTCAAAATTCAAAAATCGGAACAGAACCATTGTGGTTTCATCTATTATGACTTTTTTACCACATGTAAAAATGACTGGGAACCCGGACGAGAACATACCATTAGCAGAAAAGGCAAGCTGTAACCATGAAGGGACTCGAACCCTCAATCTTCTGATTCGAAGTCAGACGCCTTATCCATTAGGCCACATGGTCGATTGATGGTCTTCTCAAAATTCAAAAATCGGAACAGAACCATTGTGGTTTCATCTATTATGACGTTTTTACCACATGTAAAAAGTCTTTGGATTTGCAAACGAGAATGTACCATTAGCAGAAAAGGCTGACAGTAACCATGAAGGGACTCGGACTCTGAATCTTCTGATTTGAGGTCTGACGCCTTATCCATTAGGCCACGTGGTCGATTAATGATGTTCTCAAAATTCAAAAATCGGAACAGAACCATTGTGGTTTCATCTATTATGACTTTTTTACCACATGTAAAAATGACTGGGAACCCGGACGAGAACATACCATTAGCAGAAAAGGCAGGCTGTAACCATGAAGGGACTCGAACCCTCAATCTTCTGATTCGAAGTCAGACGCCTTATCCATTAGGCCACATGGTCGATTGATGGTCTTCTCAAAATTC
The DNA here is from genome assembly GCA_029465975.1 of Dallia pectoralis. Lineage (NCBI taxonomy): Eukaryota > Metazoa > Chordata > Actinopteri > Esociformes > Umbridae > Dallia > Dallia pectoralis. Next base: position 17,221,823 of record CM055742.1, on the reverse strand, counting down.
AAAAATCGGAACAGAACCATTGTGGTTTCATCTATTATGACGTTTTTACCACATGTAAAAAAGTCTTTGGATTTGCAAACGTGAATGTACCATTAGCAGAAAAGGCTGACAGTAACCATGAAGGGACTCGGACTCTGAATCTTCTGATTCGAAGTCAGACTTCTTATCCATTAGCCCACATGGTCGATTAATGGTCCTCTCAAAATTCAAAAATCGGAACAGAACCATTGTGGTTTCATCTATTATGACGTTTTTACCACATGTAAAAAAGTCTTTGGATATGCAAACGTGAATGTACCATTAGCAGAAAAGGCTGACAGTAACCATGAAGGGACTCGGACTCTGAATCTTCTGATTCGAGGTCTGACGCCTTATCCATTAGGCCACATGGTCGATTAATGGTGTTCTCAAAATTCAAAAATCGGAACAGAACCATTGTGGTTTCATCTATTATGACGTTTTTACCACATGTAAAAATGACTGGGAACCCGGACGAGAACATACCATTAGCAGAAAAGGCAGGCTGTAACCATGAAGGGACTCGGACTCTGAATCTTCTGATTCGAAGTCAGACGCCTTATCCATTAGGCCACATGGTCGATTGATGGTCTTCTCAAAAATCGGAACAGAACCATTGTGGTTTCATCTATTATGACGTTTTTTCACCACATGTAAAAAGTCTTTGGATATGCAAACGTGAATGTACCATTAGCAGAAAAGGCTGACAGTAACCATGAAGGGACTCGGACTCTGAATCTTCTGATTCGAGGTCTGACGCCTTATCCATTAGGCCACATGGTCGATTAATGGTGTTCTCAAAATTCAAAAATCGGAACAGAACCATTGTGGTTTCATCTATTATGACGTTTTTACCACATGTAAAAATGACTGGGAACCCGGACGAGAACATACCATTAGCAGAAAAGGCAAGCTGTAACCATGAAGGGACTCGGACTCTGAATCTTCTGATTCGAAGTCAGACGCCTTATCCATTAGGCCACATGGTCGATTGATGGTCTTCTCAAAATTCAAAAATCGGAACAGAACCATTGTGGTTTCATCTATTATGACGTTTTTACCACATGTAAAAAAGTCTTTGGATTTGCAAACGAGAATGTACCATTAGCAGAAAAGGCTGACAGTAACCATGAAGGGACTCGGACTCTGAATCTTCTGATTCGAGGTCTGACGCCTTATCCATTAGGCCACATGGTCGATTAATGATGTTCTCAAAATTCAAAAATCGGAACAGAACCATTGTGGTTTCATCTATTATGACTTTTTACCACCACATGTAAAAATGACTGGGAACCCGGACGAGAACATACCATTAGCAGAAAAGGCAGGCTGTAACCATGAAGGGACTCGAACCCTCAATCTTCTGATTCGAAGTCAGACGCCTTATCCATTAGGCCACATGGTCGATTAATGGTCTTCTCAAAATTCAAAAATCGGAACAGAACCATTGTGGTTTCATCTATTATGACTTTTTTACCACATGTAAAAAAAGTCTTTGGATTTGCAAACGTGAATGTACCATTAGCAGAAAAGGCTGACAGTAACCATGAAGGGACTCGGACTCTGAATCTTCTGATTCGAAGTCAGACGCCTTATCCATTAGGCCACATGGTCGATTAATGGTCCTCTCAAAATTCAAAAATCGGAACAGAACCATTGTGGTTTCATCTATTATGACGTTTTTACCACATGTAAAAAGTCTTTGGATTTGAAACGAGAATGTACCATTAGCAGAAAAGGCTGACAGTAACCATGAAGGGACTCGGACTCTGAATCTTCTGATTCGAAGTCAGACTTCTTATCCATTAGCCCACATGGTCGATTAATGGTCCTCTCAAAATTCAAAAATCGGAACAGAACCATTGTGGTTTCATCTATTATGACGTTTTTACCACATGTAAAAAGTCTTTGGATATGCAAACGTGAATGTACCATTAGCAGAAAAGGCTGACAGTAACCATGAAGGGACTCGGACTCTGAATCTTCTGATTCGAGGTCTGACGCCTTATCCATTAGGCCACATGGTCGATTAATGATGTTCTCAAAATTCAAAAATCGGAACAGAACCATTGTGGTTTCATCTATTATGACGTTTTTACCACATGTAAAAATAACTGGGAACCTGTAACGAAGGGACTCCATTCCATTAGCAGAAAAGGCCAGGCTGTAACAAAAATCGGACAGTAACCATGAACCATGAAGGGACTCGAATCTGATTCTGATTCGAAGTCAGACGCCTTATCCATTAGGCCACATGGTCGATTGATGGTCCAAAATTCAAAAATCGGAACAGAACCATTGTGGTTTCATCTATTATGACGTTTTTACCACATGTAAAAATGTCTTTGGAACCCGCAAACGAAATGTACCATTAGCAGAAAAGGCTGACAGTAACCATGAAGGGACTCGGACTCTGAATCTTCTGATTCGAAGTCAGACGCCTTATCCATTAGGCCACATGGTCGATTAATGGTCTTCTCAAAATTCAAAAATCGGAACAGAACCATTGTGGTTTCATCTATTATGACGTTTTTACCACATGTAAAAAGTCTTTGGATATAAAACGTGAATGTACCATTAGCAGAAAAGGCTGACAGTAACCATGAAGGGACTCGGACTCTGAATCTTCTGATTCGAGGTCTGACGCCTTATCCATTAGGCCACATGGTCGATTAATGATGTTCTCAAAATTCAAAAATCGGAACAGAACCATTGTGGTTTCATCTATTATGACGTTTTTACCACATGTAAAAATGACTTTGGAACCCGGACGAGAACATACCATTAGCAGAAAAGGCAGGCTGTAACCATGAAGGGACTCGGACTCTGAATCTTCTGATTCGAAGTCAGACGCCTTATCCATTAGGCCACATGGTCGATTGATGGTCTTCTCAAAATTCAAAAATCGGAACAGAACCATTGTGGTTTCATCTATTATGACGTTTTTACCACATGTAAAAAGTCTTTGGATATGCAAACGAGAATGTACCATTAGCAGAAAAGGCTGACAGTAACCATGAAGGGACTCGGACTCTGAATCTTCTGATTCGAGGTCTGACGCCTTATCCATTAGGCCACATGGTCGATTAATGGTGTTCTCAAAATTCAAAAATCGGAACAGAACCATTGTGGTTTCATCTATTATGACTTTTTTACCACATGTAAAAATGACTGGGAACCCGGACGAGAACATACCATTAGCAGAAAAGGCAAGCTGTAACCATGAAGGGACTCGAACCCTCAATCTTCTGATTCGAAGTCAGACGCCTTATCCATTAGGCCACATGGTCGATTGATGGTCTTCTCAAAATTCAAAAATCGGAACAGAACCATTGTGGTTTCATCTATTATGACGTTTTTACCACATGTAAAAAAAAAGGCTGACTTTGGATTTGCAAACGAGAATGTACCATTAGCAGAAAAGGCTGACAGTAACCATGAAGGGACTCGGACTCTGAATCTTCTGATTCGAGGTCTGACGCCTTATCCATTAGGCCACATGGTCGATTAATGATGTTCTCAAAATTCAAAAATCGGAACAGAACCATTGTGGTTTCATCTATTATGACGTTTTTACCACATGTAAAAATGACTGGGAACCCGGACGAGAACATACCATTAGCAGAAAAGGCAGGCTGTAACCATGAAGGGACTCGGACTCTGAATCTTCTGATTCGAAGTCAGACGCCTTATCCATTAGGCCACAGGCCACATGGTCGATTGATGGTCTTCTCAAAATTCAAAAATCGGAACAGAACCATTGTGGTTTCATCTATTATGACGTTTTTACCACATGTAAAAAAAAATCGGAACAGCTTTGGATTTGCAAACGTAACCATTAAGAAAAGGCTGAAGGGACTCAGTAACCATGAAGGGACTCGGACTCTGAATCTTCTGATTCGAAGTCAGACGCCTTATCCATTAGGCCACATGGTCGATTAATGGTCCTTCTCAAAATTCAAAAATCGGAACAGAACCATTGTGGTTTCATCTATTATGACGTTTTTACCACATGTAAAAAAAAGTCTTTGGATATGCAAACGTGAATGTACCATTAGCAGAAAAGGCTGACAGTAACCATGAAGGGACTCGGACTCTGAATCTTCTGATTCGAGGTCTGACGCCTTATCCATTAGGCCACATGGTCGATTAATGGTGTTCTCAAAATTCAAAAATCGGAACAGAACCATTGTGGTTTCATCTATTATGACGTTTTTACCACATGTAAAAATGACTGGGAACCCGGACGAGAACATACCATTAGCAGAAAAGGCAGGAAAAGGCAGGCTGTAACCATGAAGGGACTCGGACTCTGAATCTTCTGATTCGAAGTCAGACGCCTTATCCATTAGGCCACATGGTCGATTGATGGTCTTCTCAAAATTCAAAAATCGGAACAGAACCATTGTGGTTTCATCTATTATGACGTTTTCTGACCTTCTGACATGTAAAAAATCTATTATGACGTTTTTACCACATGTAAAAAGTCTTTGTTAGCAGAAAAGGCTGACAGTAACCATGAAGGGACTCGGACTCTGAATCTTCTGATTCGAAGTCAGACTTCTTATCCATTAGGCCACATGGTCGATTAATGGTCCTCTCAAAATTCAAAAATCGGAACAGAACCATTGTGGTTTCATCTATTATGATAAAAAGTCTTTGGATATGCAAACGTGAATGTACCATTAGCAGAAAAGGCTGACAGACAGTAACCATGAAGGGACTCAGACTCTGAATCTTCTGATTCGAAGTCAGACGCCTTATCCATTAGGCCACATGGTCGATTAATGGTGTTCTCAAAATTCAAAAATCGGAACAGAACTATTGTGGTTTCATCTATTATGACTTTTTTACCACATGTAAAAATGACTGGGAACCCGGACGAGAACATACCATTAGCAGAAAAGGCAGGCTGTAACCATGAAGGGACTCGAACCCTCAATCTTCTGATTCGAAGTCAGACGCCTTATCCATTAGGCCACATGGTCGATTGATGGTCTTCTCAAAATTCAAAAATCGGAACAGAACCATTGTGGTTTCATCTATTATGACGTTTTTACCACATGTAAAAAAGTCTTTGGATTTGCAAACGAGAATGTACCATTAGCAGAAAAGGCTGACAGTAACCATGAAGGGACTCGGACTCTGAATCTTCTGATTCGAGGTCTGACGCCTTATCCATTAGGCCACATGGTCGATTAATGATGTTCTCAAAATTCAAAAATCGGAACAGAACCATTGTGGTTTCATCTATTATGACTTTTTTACCACATGTAAAAATGACTGGGAACCCGGACGAGAACATACCATTAGCAGAAAAGGCAGGCTGTAACCATGAAGGGACTCGAACCCTCAATCTTCTGATTCGAAGTCAGACGCCTTATCCATTAGGCCACATGGTCGATTGATGGTCTTCTCAAAATTCAAAAATCGGAACAGAACCATTGTGGTTTCATCTATTATGACGTTTTTACCACATGTAAAAAAGTCTTTGGATTTGCAAACGAGAATGTACCATTAGCAGAAAAGGCTGACAGTAACCATGAAGGGACTCGGACTCTGAATCTTCTGATTCGAGGTCTGACGCCTTATCCATTAGGCCACATGGTCGATTAATGGTCCTCTCAAAATTCAAAAATCGGAACAGAACCATTGTGGTTTCATCTATTATGACGTTTTTACCACATGTAAAAAGTCTTTGGATATGCAAACGTGAATGTACCATTAGCAGAAAAGGCTGACAGTAACCATGAAGGGACTCGGACTCTGAATCTTCTGATTCGAAGTCAGACGCCTTATCCATTAGGCCACATGGTCGATTAATGGTCCTCTCAAAATTCAAAAATCGGAACAGAACCATTGTGGTTTCATCTATTATGACGTTTTTACCACATGTAAAAAAGTCTTTGGATATGCAAACGTGAATGTACCATTAGCAGAAAAGGCTGACAGTAACCATGAAGGGACTCGGACTCTCTATTATGAATCTTTAGCAGAAAAGGCTGACAGTAACCATGAAGGGACTCGAAATCTTCTGATTCGAAGTCAGACGCCTTATCCATTAGATTCGAAGACTTCTTATCCATTAGGCCACATGGTCGATTAATGGTCCTCTCAAAATTCAAAAATCGGAACAGAACCATTGTGGTTTCATCTATTATGACGTTTTTACCACATGTAAAAAGTCTTTGGATATGCAAACGTATGAATGTGTACCATTAGCAGAAAAGGCTGACAGTAACCATGAAGGGACTCGGACTCTGAATCTTCTGATTCGAGGTCTGACGCCTTATCCATTAGGCCACATGGTCGATTAATGATGTTCTCAAAATTCAAAAATCGGAACAGAACCATTGTGGTTTCATCTATTATGACGTTTTTACCACATGTAAAAATGACTGGGAACCCGGACGAGAACATACCATTAGCAGAAAAGGCAGGCTGTAACCATGAAGGGACTCGGACTCTGAATCTTCTGATTCGAAGTCAGACGCCTTATCCATTAGGCCACATGGTCGATTGATGGTCTTCTCAAAATTCAAAAATCGGAACAGAACCATTGTGGTTTCATCTATTATGACGTTTTTACCACATGTAAATGCTGACAGTAACCATGAAGGGACTCGGACTCTGAATCTTCTGATTCGAGGTCTGACGCCTTATCCATTAGGCCACATGGTCGATTAATGGTGTTCTCAAAATTCAAAAATCGGAACAGAACCATTGTGGTTTCATCTATTATGACGTTTTTACCACATGTAAAAATGACTGGGAACCCGGACGAGAACATACCATTAGCAGAAAAGGCAAGCTGTAACCATGAAGGGACTCGAACCCTCAATCTTCTGATTCGAAGTCAGACGCCTTATCCATTAGGCCACATGGTCGATTGATGGTCTTCTCAAAATTCAAAAATCGGAACAGAACCATTGTGGTTTCATCTATTATGACGTTTTTACCACATGTAAAAAAGTCTTTGGATTTGCAAACGAGAATGTACCATTAGCAGAAAAGGCTGACAGTAACCATGAAGGGACTCGGACTCTGAATCTTCTGATTCGAGGTCTGACGCCTTATCCATTAGGCCACATGGTCGATTAATGGTGTTCTCAAAATTCAAAAATCGGAACAGAACCATTGTGGTTTCATCTATTATGACTTTTTACCACATGTAAAAATGACTGGGAACCCGGACGAGAACATACCATTAGCAGAAAAGGCAAGCTGTAACCATGAAGGGACTCGGACCCTGAATCTTCTGATTCGAAGTCAGACGCCTTATCCATTAGGCCACATGGTCGATTGATGGTCTTCTCAAAATTCAAAAATCGGAACAGAACCATTGTGGTTTCATCTATTATGACGTTTTTACCACATGTAAAAAAGTCTTTGGATTTGCAAACGAGAATGTACCATTAGCAGAAAAGGCTGACAGTAACCATGAAGGGACTCGGAATCTCTGAATCTGATTCACTATCTTTTTAGTATTTATCGCCGAGTGCGAAAAAACCACCGCACCGGGCGAGACTCGAACTCACAACCCCGGGATCTAACCGCAGCCATTGTCCTCGCGTCGCGTACACACCCTGAATTGAGCGGGTCCGAGTGACCCGCGATCCCATTTCGCAGCCCTGGGAGTTTTGCAAAAAGAGCAGGCCGAAATACAACTACGGCTGCGTGTTTCACCGTTGTCCATCTATTCTTACTACCTTTATTAGTATTTATCGGCGAGGGTGTAAAAACCACCGCCCGGGCGAGGCTCGAACTCGCCACCTCCGCATCTAACCCCGCCGTTGTCCTCGCGTCGCGTACAAAGCCCGAGTCGAGCGGGTCAGAGTGACCCCGATCTCTTTTCACAGCCCTCAAGAGTTTTGCAAAAAGAGGAGGCCGAAATACAACAACGTGCGCATGTTCCACCGTTGTCCATCTGTTTTTACTATCTTTTTAGTATTTATCGCCGAGTGTGAGAAAAACTACCGCAACGGGCGAGGCTCGAACTCACAACCCCGGGATTTAACCCTGACGTTGTCCTCGCGGCGCGTACACACCCCGAATTGAGCGGGTCAGAGTGACCCTCGTTCTCTTTTCACAGCCCTCAGAGTTTTGCAAAAAGGAGGAGGCCGAAATACAACAACGTGCGCATGTTTCACCGTTGTCAATCTGTTTTTACTATCTTTCTTAGTATTTATCGCCGAGTGTGAGAAAAACCACCGCAACGGGCGAGGCTCGAACTCACAACCCCGGGATCTAACCCCAGCCATTGTCCTCGCGTCGCGTACACACCCCGAATTGAGCGGGTCCGAGTAACCCGCGATCTCTTTTCACAGCCCTGGGAGTTTTGCAAAAAAGAGGAGGCCGAAATACAACGACGTGCGCGTGTTTCACCGTTGTCCATCTATTTTTACTACCTTTATTAGTATTTACACCTGCATCTTCCAGGCGTAGCTGGACCGCGCGTCGCAGCACACCCACGCCTTGATCCCGTACCTCGCCGGCTTGCTCGGCATGTACTGGCGAAACGGACAGCGACCTGGGGAAGACGGAGCACAAGGTTGAGCGACACACAGACATAGACACATACACACACACAGGCGCGCCGACCACTCGTCCCAGAGCTCTCGCACGGCGGCCAGTTTGTCGACTGCGCGCCTCGCGGGCCGCGTCTCGCGGTCGTCGAAGCGCAGCAGGCTCGAGTACGCGTAGAACACCTTGAGCGGCATGGTCGCGCGGAAAATTGGCCGTCCGCTCTCAGCGTCCCAGAGGCACGCCGCGGCCTCGCCCGGGACCTGTACACACCGGCCAGGATCAGCAGGCCCGCGTAGGCACGCAGGTCGACCGCGTCCATCCCGCGCCAGGCGTCTCCGTGTCGCCGAGAGCCCTCGCGGTTCGTGGCCTCCAGGACGATCGCCTCCACACGCGGCGTGATGAACAGGTTGAACGCCGAGGCGGTCGCACGCTCCCGCCGCCGCCTGCGCCGTCGGTCCCGCAACCGCCGTGACGTCCACCGGGCGGCGACCCTTGCCGCGCGCGACAGGGCACCGAGGACCACGCGATCTTGCCGTTCTTCGACAGGTAGATCTCGCCGTCGGCCCTCCTGTCCCCCGGGCGATCGTCGTCTGCCGCGCGTCCGCAACGTCCGGGGCCTCTTCGTCATCGACGGCGTCGTCGTGCTCCGGGTCGTACTCCTCGCCGTCCTCCTCTTCCGACACGTCCTCCTCGGGCCCCTCGTCCTCGGAGGCCACCATCTGCTCCAGGGCCTGTGTGGCCGTGAAGCCCTGTCGCGTCATGTCTCCCTCGGCAGAGGCCATGGTTTGTGCCTGTGTGACGCGAGACCCTGGCGGACGCCGCGCCGTTAGTAGACCTTGTGACGGACCCAAGGACAGCTGGGAGGAGACCGTGTTTCTGACACAAAAGACAGGGGGAAAGGCCAGGGACAGTGTGTTTCTGAGCCCAGAGGTCAGCGAGCAGGGCAAAAAACAGCTTGTGTTTCCTGGCACCCGAGTACAGCTGGGAGGAGAACATGTTTCTGACACACAAAGACAGGGGGAAAGGCCAGGGAAAGTGTGTTTCTGAGACCAGAGGGCAGCGAGCAGGACAAAAAGAGCTTGTGTTTCCTGGCACCCAAGTACCGCTGGTAGGAGAACGTGTTTCTGACACCCAAAGACAGGGGGAAAGGCCAGGGACAGTGTGTTTCTGAGCCCAGAGGTCAGCGAGCAGGGCAAAAAAGAGCTTGTGTTTCCTGGCACCCGAGAACAGCTGGGAGGAGAACGTGTTTCTGACACCCAAAGACAGGGGGAAAGGCCAGGGACAGTGTGTTTCTGAGACCAGAAAAGGACAGTGAGACCAGCAAAGGACAGTGTGTTTCTGAGACCAGAGGGCAGCGAGCAGGTCAAAAAAGAGTTTGTGTTTCTCGGGAGCCGAGAACAGCTGGGAGGAGAACGTGTTTCTGACGCCAGAAGACAGGGGAAAGGCCAAGGACAGTGTGTTTCTGAGCCCAGAGGTCAGCGAGCAGGATAAAAAAGAGCTTATGTTTCCCGGGACCCGAGTACAGCTGGGAGGAGAACGTGTTTCTGACACCCAAAGACAGCGGCGATAGCGAAGGACAGTGTGTTTCAGAGACCAGAGGGCAGCGAGCACGGCAAAAAGAGTTTGTGTTTCCCGGGAGCCGAGTACAGCTGGGAGGGGAACGTGATTCTGACACCCAAAGACAGGGGAAAGGCCAGGGACAGTGTGTTTCTGAGACCAGTGGGCAGCGAGCAGGGCAAAAAGAGCTTGTGTTTCCCGGGAGCCGAGTACAGCTGGGAGGAGAACGTGTTTCTGACACCCAAAGACTGTGGGAAAGGCCAGGGGCAGTGTGTTTCTGAGACCAGAAAAGGACAGTGAGACCAACAAAGGACAGTGTGTTTCTGAGCCCAGAGGTCAGCGAGCAGGGTAAAAAAAGAGCTTATGTTTCCCGGGACACGAGTACATCTGGGAGGAGAATGTGTTTCTGACACCCAAAGACAGCGGCGATAGCGAAGGACAGTGTGTTTCTGAGACCAGAGGGCAGCGAGCACGGCAAAAAGAGTTTGTGTTTCCCGGGCCGAGTACAGCTGGGAGGGGAACGTGATTCTGACACCCAAAGACAGGGGAAAGGCCAGGGACAGTGTGTTTCTGAGCCCAGAGGTCAGCGAGCAGGGTAAAAAAAGAGCTTATGTTTCCCGGGACACGAGTACATCTGGGAGGAGAACGTGTTTCTGACACCCAAAGACAGCGGCGATAGCGAAGGACAGTGTGTTTCTGAGCCCAGAGGGCAGCGAGCACGGCAAAAAGAGTTTGTGTTTCCCGGGAGCCGAGTACAGCTGGGAGGAGACCAGTGGGCAGCGAGCAGGGCAAAAAGAGCTTGTGTTTCCCGGGAGCCGAGTACATCTGGGAGGGGAACGTGTTTCTGACACCCAAAGACAGGGGGAAAGGCCAGGGACAGTGTGTTTCTGAGCCCAGAGGTCAGCGAGCAGGGCAAAAAGAACTTGTGTTTCCCGGGAGCCGAGTACAGCTGGGAGGAGAACGTGTTTCTGACACCAGAAGACAGGGGGAAAGGCCAAGGACAGTGTGTTTCTGAGACCAGTGGGCAGCGAGCAGGGCAAAAAAGAGCTTGTGTTTCCCGGGAGCCGAGTACAGCTGGGAGGAGAACGTGTTTCTGACACCAGAAGACAGGGGAAAGGCCGAGGACAGTGTGTTTCTGAGCCCAGAGGTCAGCGAGCAGGGCAAAAAAGAGCTTGTGTTTCCTGGCATCCGAGTACAGCTGGGAGGAGAACGTGTTTCTGACACCCAAAGACTGTGGGAAAGGCCAGGGACAGTGTGTTTCTGAGACCAGAAAAGGACAGTGAGACCAACAAAGGACAGTGTGTTTCTGAGCCCAGAGGTCAGCGAGCAGGGTAAAAAAAAGAGCTTATGTTTCCCGGGACACGAGTACATCTGGGAGGAGAATGTGTTTCTGACACCCAAAGACAGCGGCGATAGCGAAGGACAGTGTGTTTCTGAGACCAGAGGGCAGCGGGCACGGCAAAAAGAGTTTGTGTTTCCCGGGAGCCGAGTACAGCTGGGAGGGGAACGTGATTCTGACACCCAAAGACAGGGGGAAAGGCCAGGGACAGTGTGTTTCTGAGCCCAGAGGTCAGCGAGCAGGGTAAAAAAAGAGCTTATGTTTCCCGGGACACGAGTACATCTGGGAGGAGAACGTGTTTCTGACACCCAAAGACAGCGGCGATAGCGAAGGACAGTGTGTTTCTGAGACCAAAGGGCAGCGAGCACGGCAAAAAGAGTTTGTGTTTCCCGGGAGCCGAGTACAGCTGGGAGGAGAACGTGTTTCTGACACCCAAAGACAGGGGGAACGGCCAGGGACAGTGTGTTTCTGAGCCCAGAGGTCAGCGAGCAGGGTAAAAAAAAAAGAGCCTATGTTTCACGGGACACGAGTACATCTGGGAGGAGAACGTGTTTCTGACACCCAAAGACAGCGGCGATAGCGAAGGACAGTGTGTTTCTGAGACCAAAGGGCAGCGAGCACGGCAAAAAAAGAGTTTGTGTTTCCTGGCATCCGAGTACAGCTGGGAGGGGAACGTGTTTCTGACACCCAAAGACAGGGGAAAGGCCAGGGACAGTGTGTTTCTGAGCCCAGAGGTCAGCGAGCAGGGCAAAAAGAACTTGTGTTTCCCGGGAGCCGAGTACAGCTGGGAGGAGAACGTGTTTCTGACACCAGAAGACAGGGGAAAGGCCAAGGACAGTGTGTTTCTGAGACCAGTGGGCAGCGAGCAGGGCAAAAAGAGCTTGTGTTTCCCGGGAGCCGAGTACAGCTGGGAGGAGAACGTGTTTCTGACACCCAGAAGACAGGGGGAAAGGCCGGGACAGTGTGTTTCTGAGCCCAGAGGTCAGCGAGCAGGGCAAAAAGAGCTTGTGTTTCCTGGCATCCGAGTACAGCTGGGAGGAGAACGTGTTTCTGACACCCAAAGACTGTGGGAAAGGCCAGGGGCAGTGTGTTTCTGAGACCAGAAAAGGACAGTGAGACCAACAAAGGACAGTGTGTTTCTGAGCCCAGAGGTCAGCGAGCAGGGTAAAAAAGAGCTTATGTTTCCGGGGACACGAGTACATCTGGGAGGAGAACGTGTTTCTGACACCCAAAGACAGCGGCGATAGCGAAGGACAGTGTGTTTCTGAGACCAGAGGGCAGCGAGCACGGCAAAAAGAGTTTGTGTTTCCCGGGAGCCGAGTACAGCTGGGAGGGGAACGTGATTCTGACACCCAAAGACAGGGGAAAGGCCAGGGACAGTGTGTTTCTGAGCCCAGAGGTCAGCGAGCAAGGTAAAAAAAGAGCTTATGTTTCCCGGGACACGAGTACATCTGGGAGGAGAACGTGTTTCTGACACCCAAAGACAGGGGGAAAGGCCAGGGACAGTGTGTTTCTGAGCCCAGAGGTCAGCGAGCAGGGCAAAAAACAGCTTGTGTTTCCCGGGACCCGAGTACAGCTGGGAGGAGAACGTGTTTCTGACACCCAAAGACTGTGGGAAAGGCCAGGGACAGTGTGTTTCTGAGACCAGAAAAAAAAAGGACAGTGAGACCAACAAAGGACAGTGTGTTTCTGAGCCCAGAGGTCAGCGAGCAGGGTAAAAAAAGAGCTTATGTTTCCGGGGACACGAGTACATCTGGGAGGAGAACGTGTTTCTGACACCCAAAGACAGTGGGAAAGGCCAGGGACAGTGTGTTTCTGAGACCAGAAAAAAAGGACAGTGAGACCAACAAAGGACAGTGTGTTTCTGAGCCCAGAGGTCAGCGAGCAGGGTAAAAAAGAGCTTATGTTTCCCGGGACACGAGTACATCTGGGAGGAGAACGTGTTTCTGACACCCAAAGACAGCGGCGATAGCGAAGGACAGTGTGTTTCTGAGACCAGAGGGCAGCGAGCACGGCAAAAAGAGTTTGTGTTTCCCGGGGAGCCGAGTACAGCTGGGAGGGGAACGTGATTCTGACACCCAAAGACAGGGGAAAGGCCAGGGACAGTGTGTTTCTGAGCCCAGAGGTCAGCGAGCAGGGTAAAAAAGAGCTTATGTTTCCGGGACACGAGTACATCTGGGAGGAGAACGTGTTTCTGACACCCAAAGACAGGGGAAAGGCCAGGGACAGTGTGTTTCTGAGCCCAGAGGTCAGCGAGCAGGGCAAAAAAGCTTGTGTTTCCCGGGACCCGAGTACAGCTGGGAGGAGAACGTGTTTCTGACACCCAAAGACAGGGGAAAGGCCGGGACAGTGTGTTTCTGAGACCAGAGGTCAGCGAGCAGGGCAAAAAGAGCTTGTGTTTCCCGGGCATCCGAGTACAGCTGGGAGGAGAACGTGTTTTCTGACACCCAAAGACAGGGGGGCAAGGCCAGGGACAGTGTGTTTCTGAGCCCAGAGGTCAGCGAGCAGGGTAAAAAGAGCTTAAAAGAGCTTATGTTTCCCGGGACACGAGTACATCTGGGAGGAGAACGTGTTTCTGACACCCAAAGACAGCGGCGATAGCGAAGGACAGTGTGTTTCTGAGACCAGAGGGCAGCGAGCACGGCAAAAAAGAGTTTGTGTTTCCTGGCATCCGAGTACAGCTGGGAGGGGAACGTGTTTCTGACACCCAAAGACAGGGGGAAAGGCCAGGGACAGTGTGTTTCTGAGCCCAGAGGTCAGCGAGCAGGGCAAAAAAGAACTTGTGTTTCCCGGGAGCCGAGTACAGCTGGGAGGAGAACGTGTTTCTGACACCAGAAGACAGGGGGAAAGGCCAAGGACAGTGTGTTTCTGAGACCAGTGGGCAGCGAGCAGGGCAAAAAAGAGCTTGTGTTTCCCGGGAGCCGAGTACAGCTGGGAGGAGAACGTGTTTCTGACACCCAGAAGACAGGGGAAAGGCCAGGGACAGTGTGTTTCTGAGCCCAGAGGTCAGCGAGCAGGGCAAAAAAGAGCTTGTGTTTCCTGGCATCCGAGTACAGCTGGGAGGAGAACGTGTTTCTGACACCCAAAGACTGTGGGAAAGGCCAGGGAAGTGTGTTTCTGAGACAGAAAAGGACAGTGAGACCAACAAAGGACAGTGTGTTTCTGAGCCCAGAGGTCAGCGAGCAGGGTAAAAAAAGAGCTTGTGTTTCCCGGGATCCGAGTACATCTGGGAGGAGAACGTGTTTCTGACACCCAAAGACAGGGGAAAGGCCAGGGACAGTGTGTTTCTGAGCCCAGAGGTCAGCGAGCAGGGCAAAAAGAGTTTGTGTTTCCCGGGAGCCGAGTACAGCTGGGAGGAGAACGTGTTTCTGACACCCAAAGACAGGGGGAAAGGCCAGGGACAGTGTGTTTCTGAGCCCAGTGGGCAGCGAGCAGGGCAAAAAGAGCTTGTGTTTCCCGGGAGCCGAGTACAGCTGGGAGGAGAACGTGTTTCTGACACCAGAAGACAGGGGGAAAGGCCAGGGACAGTGTGTTTCTGAGCCCAGAGGTCAGCGAGCAGGGCAAAAAGAGCTTGTGTTTCCTGGCATCCGAGTACAGCTGGGAGGAGAACGTGTTTCTGACACCCAAAGACTGTGGGAAAGGCCAGGGGCAGTGTGTTTCTGAGACCAGAAAAGGACAGTGAGACCAACAAAGGACAGTGTGTTTCTGAGCCCAGAGGTCAGCGAGCAGGGTAAAAAAAGAGCTTATGTTTCCGGGGACACGAGTACATCTGGGAGGAGAACGTGTTTCTGACACCCAAAGACAGCGGCGATAGCGAAGGACAGTGTGTTTCTGAGACCAGAGGGCAGCGAGCACGGCAAAAAGAGTTTGTGTTTCCCGGGAGCCGAGTACAGCTGGGAGGGGAACGTGATTCTGACACCCAAAGACAGGGGAAAGGCCAGGGACAGTGTGTTTCTGAGCCCAGAGGTCAGCGAGCAAGGTAAAAAAGAGCTTATGTTTCCGGGGACACGAGTACATCTGGGAGGAGAACGTGTTTCTGACACCCAAAGACAGGGGGAAAGGCCAGGGACAGTGTGTTTCTGAGCCCAGAGGTCAGCGAGCAGGGCAAAAAAGAGCTTGTGTTTCCCGGGACCCGAGTACAGCTGGGAGGAGAACGTGTTTCTGACACCCAAAGACTGTGGGAAAGGCCAGGGACAGTGTGTTTCTGAGACCAGAAAAAAAGGACAGTGAGACCAACAAAGGACAGTGTGTTTCTGAGCCCAGAGGTCAGCGAGCAGGGTAAAAAAAGAGCTTATGTTTCCGGGGACACGAGTACATCTGGGAGGAGAACGTGTTTCTGACACCCAAAGACTGTGGGAAAGGCCAGGGACAGTGTGTTTCTGAGACCAGAAAAAAAGGACAGTGAGACCAACAAAGGACAGTGTGTTTCTGAGCCCAGAGGTCAGCGAGCAGGGTAAAAAAAGAGCTTATGTTTCCGGGGACACGAGTACATCTGGGAGGAGAACGTGTTTCTGACACCCAAAGACAGCGGCGATAGCGAAGGACAGTGTGTTTCTGAGACCAGAGGGCAGCGAGCACGGCAAAAAGAGTTTGTGTTTCCCGGGAGCCGAGTACAGCTGGAAGGGGAACGTGATTCTGACACCCAAAGACAGGGGGAAAGGCCAGGGACAGTGTGTTTCTGAGCCCAGAGGTCAGCGAGCAAGGTAAAAAAAGAGCTTATGTTTCCGGGGACACGAGTACATCTGGGAGGAGAACGTGTTTCTGACACCCAAAGACAGGGGAAAGGCCAGGGACAGTGTGTTTCTGAGCCCAGAGGTCAGCGAGCAGGGCAAAAACAGCTTGTGTTTCCCGGGACCCGAGTACAGCTGGGAGGAGAACGTGTTTCTGACACCCAAAGACAGGGGAATGGCCCGGGACAGTGTGTTTCTGAGACCAGAGGTCAGCGAGCAGGGCAATAAAGAGCTTGTGTTTCCCGGGAGCCGAGTACAGCTGGGAGGAGAACATTTTTCTGACACCCAAAGACATGGGGGCAGGCCAGGGATAGTGTGTTTCGGAGCCCAGAGGTCAGCGAGCAGGGCAAAAAAGAGCTTGTGTTTCCTGGCACCCGAGTACAGCTGGGAGGAGAACGTGTTTCTGACACCCAAAGACAGCGGCGATAGCGATGGACAGTGTGTTTCTGAGACCAGAGGGCAGCGAGCACGGCAAAAAAGAGTTTGTGTTTCCTGGCATCCGAGTACAGCTGGGAGGGGAACGTGTTTCTGACACCCAAAGACAGGGGAAAGGCCAGGGACAGTGTGTTTCTGAGCCCAGAGGTCAGCGAGCAGGGCAAAAAAGAACTTGTGTTTCCCGGGAGCCGAGTACAGCTGGGAGGAGAACGTGTTTCTGACACCAGAAGACAGGGGGAAAGGCCAAGGACAGTGTGTTTCTGAGACCAGTGGGCAGTGAGCAGGGCAAAAAGAGCTTGTGTTTCCCGGGAGCTGAGTACAGCTGGGAGGAGAACGTGATTCTGACACCAGAAGACAGGGGAAAGGCCGAGGACAGTGTGTTTCTGAGCCCAGAGGTCAGCGAGCAGGGCAAAAAAGAGCTTGTGTTTCCTGGCATCCGAGTACAGCTGGGAGGAGAACGTGTTTCTGACACCCAAAGACTGTGGGAAAGGCCAGGGACAGTGTGTTTCTGAGACCAGAAAAGGACAGTGAGACCAACAAAGGACAGTGTGTTTCTGAGCCCAGAGGTCAGCGAGCAGGGTAAAAAAAGAGCTTATGTTTCCCGGGACACGAGTACATCTGGGAGGAGAACGTGTTTCTGACACCCAAAGACAGCGGCGATAGCGAAGGACAGTGTGTTTCTGAGACCAGAGGGCAGCGAGCATGGCAAAAAGAGTTTGTGTTTCCCGGGAGCCGAGTACAGCTGGGAGGGGAACGTGTTTCTGACACCCGAAGACAGGGGGAAAGGCCAGGGACAGTGTGTTTCTGAGCCCAGTGGGCAGCGAGCATGGCAAAAAGAGCTTGTGTTTCCCGGGAGCCGAGTACAGCTGGGAGGAGAACGTGTTTCTGACACCAGAAGACAGGGGAAAGGCCGAGGACAGTGTGTTTCTGAGCCCAGAGGTCAGCGAGCAGGGCAAAAAGAGCTTGTGTTTCCTGGCATCCGAGTACAGCTGGGAGGAGAACGTGTTTCTGACACCCAAAGACTGTGGGAAAGGCCAGGGACAGTGTGTTTCTGAGACCAGAAAAGGACAGTGAGACCAACAAAGGACAGTGTGTTTCTGAGCCCAGAGGTCAGCGAGCAGGGTAAAAAAGAGCTTATGTTTCCCGGGACACGAGTACATCTGGGAGGAGAACGTGTTTCTGACACCCAAAGACAGCGGCGATAGCGAAGGACAGTGTGTTTCTGAGACCAGAGGGCAGCGAGCATGGCAAAAAGAGTTTGTGTTTCCCGGGAGCCGAGTACAGCTGGGAGGGGAACGTGTTTCTGACACCCGAAGACAGGGGGAAAGGCCAGGGACAGTGTGTTTCTGAGCCCAGTGGGCAGCGAGCAGGGCAAAAAAGAGCTTGTGTTTCCCGGGAGCCGAGTACAGCTGGGAGGAGAACGTGTTTCTGACACCAGAAGACAGGGGAAAGGCCGAGGACAGTGTGTTTCTGAGCCCAGAGGTCAGCGAGCAGGGCAAAAAGAGCTTGTGTTTCCTGGCATCCGAGTACAGCTGGGAGCAGAACGTGTATCTGACACCCAAAGACAGGGGAATGGCCCGGGACAGTGTGTTTCTGAGACCAGAGGTCAGCGAGCAGGGCAATAAAAAACTTGTGTTTCCCGGGAGCCGAGTACAGCTGGGAGGAGAACGTGTTTCTGACACCCAAAGACATGGGGGCAGGCCAGGGATAGTGTGTTTTCGGAGCCCAGAGGTCAGCGAGCAGGGCAAAAAGAGCTTGTGTTTCCTGGCACCCGAGTACAGCTGGGAGGTGGGAGGAGAACGTGTTTCTGACACCCAAAGACAGCGGGGGCTGCGTTAGGGTTACATAGGTTGACCCGAGGACGGCGGGAGTAAGTGGAATCCTACGCTCGGGTCGCCGGGACCCGAGGGTAGTGTGAGGGTTAAAAGGAGAATGCTTTGCAGGGCTCGTCCGGGATTTGAACCCGGGACCTCACGCACCCTAAGCGAGAATCATACAGCTAGACCAACGAGCCTCCGATAGATGCTTTCCTTATGACTTTTTTTCGAATGCATATCAAGATCTTTGTGGGTTGAATGTGGGTAATATGTTTTCAAGCAATGTTGTTCATATATTTGTTGACTTTGTAGTACATCTCCTTATTCCATCACAACTTTAGCAGATTGTGTCGAGTCATTTACCTCTCGCACCCTGAGCGAGAATCATACCCCTAGACCAACAAGCCACCGATACATTCTTTACTATAGATTTTTTTTCGATTGCACATCAAGATCTTTGTGGGGTGAATGTGGGGAAGACGTTTTCAAGCGATGTTGTTCATATATTTGTAGACTTTGTAGTACATCTCCTTAGTCCATCACAACTGTAACAGATTGTGTCGGTTCATTTGTTTTTTTTTAACCAATGGTAATGCATTTTATTTAAAAGGAGAATGCTTTGCAGGGCTCGTCCAGGATTTGAACCCGGGACCTCTCGCACCCGAAGCGAGAATCATACCCATCGACCAACGAGCCTCCGGTAGATGCTTTCCTTTTGACTTTTTTTCGAATGCACATCAAGATCTTTGTGGGTTGAATGTGGGTAAGATGTTTTCAAGCAATGTTGTTCATATATTTGTTGACTTTGTAGTACATCTCCTTATTCCATCACAACTTTAACAGATTGTGTCGATTAATTTACCTGTCGCACCCTAAGCGAGAATCATACCCCTAGACCAACGAGTTATATTGCACATCTAGATCTTTGTGGGGTGAATGTGGGGAACACGTTTTCAAGCGATCTTTGTAGATCTTTGTGTTATATATTTGTTGACTTTGTAGTACATCTCCTTACTCCATCACAACTTTAAAAGATTGTGTCGATTCATTTACCTCTCGCACCCTAAGCGAGAACCATACCCCTAGACCAACGAGCCACCGATACATACTTTCTTTTAGATTTTTTTTGGAATGCACATCAAGATCTTTGTGGGGTGAATGTGGGGAAGGCGTTTTAAAGCGATTTTGTTCCAATATTTGTAGACTTTGTAGTACATCTCCTTACTCCATCACAACTTTAAAAGATTGTGTCGATTCATTTACCTCTCGCACCCTAAACGAGAATCATACCCCTAGACCAACGAGCCGTTACATACTTTACTATAGATTTTTTTTCGATTGCACATCAAGATCTTTGTGGGGTGAATGTGGGGAAGTTGTTTTCAAGCGATGTTGTTCATATATTTGTTGACTTTGTAATACCTCTCCTTACTCCATCACAACTGTAAGAGGTTGTGTCGGTTCATGTGTTTTTTTTAACCAATGGTAATGAATTTTATTTAAAAGGAGAATGCTTTGCAGGGCTCGTCCAGGATTTGAACCCGGGACCTCTCGCACCCTAAGCGAGAATAATACCCCTAGACCAACGAGCCTCCGATAGACGCTTTCCTTTTGACTTTTTTTCGATTGCACATCAAGATCTTTGTGGGGTGAACGTGGGTAATATGTTTTCAAGCAACGTTGTTCATATATTTGTTGACTTTGTAGTACATCTCCTTATTCCATCACAACTTTAGCAGATTGTGTCGAGTCATTTACCTCTCGCACCCTAAGTGAGAATCATATCCCGAGACCAACGAGCCACCGATACAAACTTTCCTTTTGATTTTTTTCGATTGCACATCAAGATCTTTGTGGGGTGAATGTGGGGAAGACGTTTTCAAGCGATGTTGTTCATATATTTGTTGACTTTGTAGTACATCTCCTTATTCCATCACAACTTTATTGGATTGTGTCGATTGATTTACCTCTCGCACTCTAAGCGAGAATCATACCCCTAGACCAACGAGCCACCGACACATACTTTCCTTGAGATTTTTTTTTCGATTGCACATCAAGATCTTTGTGGGTTGAATGTGGGTAATATGTTTTCAAGCAATGTTGTTCATTTATTTGTTGACTTTGTAGTACATCTCCTTATTCCATCACAACTTTAACAGATTGTGTCGATTCATTTACCTCTCGCACCCTAAGCGAGAAGCATACCCCTAGACCAACGAGCCACCGATACATTCTTTACTATAGATTTTTTTTCGATTGCTCATCAAGATCGTTGTGGGGTGAATGTGGGGAACACGTTTTCAAGCGATGTTGTTTATATATTTGTTGACTTTGTAGTACATCTCCTTACTCCATCACAACTTTAACAGATTGTGTCGATTCATTTACCTCTCGCACCCTAAGCGAGAATCATACCCCTAGACCAACGAGCCACCGATACATACTTTCTTTTAGATTTTTTTTCGATTGCACATCAAGATCTTTGTGGGGTGAATGTGGGGAAGACGTTTTCAAGTGATGTTGTTCATTTATTTGTTGACTTTGTAATACCTCTCCTTACTCCATCACAACTGTAACAGATTGTGTCGGTTCATTTGTTTTTTTTTAACCAATGGTAATGAATTTTATTTAAAAGGAGAATGCTTTGCAGGGCTCGTCCGGGATTTGAACCCGGGACATCTCGCACCCTAAGCGAGAATCATACCCCTAGACCAACGAGCCTCCGATAGATGCTTACCTTTTGACTTTTTTTCGAATGCACATCAAGATCTTTGTGGGTTGAATGTGGGTAAGATGTTTTCAAGCAATGTTGTTCATATATTTGTTGACTTTGTAGTACATCTCCTTATTCCATCACAACTTTAACAGATTGTGTCGATTCATTTACCTCTCGCACCCGAAGTGAGAATCATATCCCGAGACCAACGAGCCACCGATACAAACTTTCCTTTTGATTTTTTTTCGATTGCACATCAAGATCTTTGTGGGGTGAATGTGGGGAAGACGTTTTCAAGCGATGTTGTTCATATATTTGTTGACTTTGTAGTACATCTCCTTATTCCATCACAACTTTAACCGATTGTGTCGATTGATTTACCTCTTGCACCCTAAGCGAGAATCATACCCCTAGACCAACGAGCCACCGACACATACTTTCCTTGAGATTTTTTTTCGATTGCACATCAAGATCTTTGTGGGTTGAATGTGGGTAAGATGTTTTCAAGCAATGTTGTTCATATATTTGTTGACTTTGTAGTACATCTCCTTATTCCATCACAACTTTAACAGATTGTGTCGATTCATTTACCTCTCGCACCCTAAGCGAGAAGCATATCCCGAGACCAACGAGCCACCGATACAAACTGTCCTTTTGATTTTTTTTCGATTGCACATCAAGATCTTTGTGGGGTGAATGTGGGGAAGACGTTTTCAAGCGATGTTGTTCATATATTTGTTGACTTTGTAGTACATCTCCTTATTCCATCACAACTTTAACCGATTATGTCGATTGATTTACCTCTCGCACCCTAAGCGAGAATCATACCCCTAGACCAACGAGCCACCGACACATACTTTCCTTCAGATTTTTTTTCGATTGCACATCAAGATCTTTGTGGGTTGAATGTGGGTAAGATGTTTTCAAGCAATGTTGTTCATATATTTGTTGACTTTGTAGTACATCTCCTTAGTCCATCACAACTTTAACAGATTGTGTCGATTCATTTACCTCTCGCACCCTAAGCGAGAATCATACCCCTAGACCAACGAACCACCGATACATACTTTCTTTTAGATTTTTTTTTGAATGCACCTCAAGATCTTTGTGGGGCGAATGTGGGGAAGACGTTTTAAAGCGATTTTGTTCATATATTTGTAGACTTTGTAGTACATCTCCTTACTCCATCACAACTTTAAAAGATTGTGTCGATTGATTTACCTCTCGCACCCTAAGCGAGAATCATACCCCTAGACCAACGAGCCGTTACATACTTTACTATAGATTTTTTTTCGATTGCACATCAAGATCTTTGTGGGGTGAATGTGGGGAAGACGTTTTCAAGCGATGTTGTTCATATATTTGTTGACTTTGTAATACCTCTCCTTACTCCATCACAACTGTAACAGATTGTGTCGGTTCATTTGTTTTTTTTTAACCAATGGTAATGAATTTTATTTAAAAGGAGAATGCTTTGCAGGGCTCGTCCGGGATTTGAACCCGGGACCTCTCGCACCCTAAGCGAGAATCATACCCCTAGACCAACGAGCCTCCGATAGATGCTTACCTTTTGACTTTTTTTCGAATGCACATCAAGATCTTTGTGGGTTGAATGTGGGTAAGATGTTTTCAAGTGATGTTGTTCATATATTTGTTGACTTTGTAGTACATCTCCTTATTCCATCACAACTTTAACGGATTGTGTCGATTCATTTACCTCTCGCACCCTAAGCGAGAATCATACCCCTAGACCAACGAGCCACCGATACATTCTTTACTATAGATTTTTTTTCGATTGCACATCAAGATCTTTGTGGGTTGAATGTGGGTAAGATGTTTTCAAGCAATGTTGTTCATATATTTGTTGACTTTGTAGTACATCTCCTTATTCCATCACAACTTTAACGGATTGTGTCGATTCATTTACCTCTCGCACCCTAAGCGAGAATCATACCCCTAGACCAACGAGCCACCGATACATTCTTTACTATAGATTTTTTTTCGATTGCACATCAAGATCTTTGTGGGTTGAATGTGGGTAAGATGTTTTCAAGCAATGTTGTTCATATATTTGTTGACTTTGTAGTACATCTCCTTAGTCCATCACAACTTTAACAGATTGTGTCGATTCATTTACCTCTCGCACCCTAAGCGAGAATCATACCCCTAGACCAACGAGCCACCGATACATACCTCTTTTAGATTTTTTTTTGAATGCACATCAATATCTTTGTGGGGTGAATGTGGGGAAGACGTTATAAAGCGATTTTGTTCATATATTTGTAGACTTTGTAGTACATCTCCTTACTCCATCACAACTTTAAAAGATTGTGTCGATTGATTTACCTCTCGCACCCTAAGCGAGAATCATACCCCTAGACCAACGAGCCGTTACATACTTTACTATAGATTTTTTTTTGATTGCACATCAAGATCTTTGTGGGGTGAATGTGGGGAAGACGTTTTCATGTGATGTTGTTCATATATTTGTTGACTTTGTAATACCTCTCCTTACTCCATCACAACTGTAACAGATTGTGTCGGTTCATTTGTTTTTTTTAACCAATGGTAATGAATTTTTTTTAAAAGGACAATGCTTTGCAGGGCTCGTCCGGGATTTGAACCCGGGACCTCTCGCACCCTAAGCGAGAATCATACCCCTAGACCAACGAGCCTCCGATAGATGCTTACCTTTTGACTTTTTTTCGAATGCACATCAAGATCTTTGTGGGTTGAATGTGGGTAAGATGTTTTCAAGCAATGTTGTTCATATATTTGTTGACTTTGTAGTACATCTCCTTATTCCATCACAACTTTAACAGATTGTGTCGATTCATTTACCTCTCGCACCCTAAGCAAGAATCATACCCCCAGACCAACGAGCCACCGATACATTCTTTACTATAGATTTTTTTTCGATTGCACATCAAGATCTTTGTTGGGTGAATGTGGTGAACACGTTTTCAAGCGATGTTGTTCATATATTTGTTGACTTTGTAGTACATCTCCTTATTCCATCACAACTTTAACCGATTGTGTCGATTGATTTACCTCTCGCACCCTAAGCGAGAATCATACCCCTAGACCAACGAGCCACCGACACATACTTTCCTTGAGATTTTTTTTTCGATTGCACATCAAGATCTTTGTGGGTTGAATGTGGGTAATATGTTTTCAAGCAATGTTGTTCATTTATTTGTTGACTTTGTAGTACATCTC
>CM055742.1:17194379-17196966 GCA_029465975.1 Dallia pectoralis | reverse complement strand
ACATTCACCCCACAAAGATCTTGATGTGCAATCGAAAAAAAATCTATAGTAAAGAATGTATCGGTGGCTCGTTGGTCTAGGGGTATGATTCTCGCTTAGGGTGCGAGAGGTAAATGAATCGACACAATCTGTTAAAGTTGTGATGGAATAAGGAGATGTACTACAAAGTCAACAAATATATGAACAACATTGCTTGAAAACATCTTCCCCACATTCACCCACAAAGATCTTGATGTGCATTCGAAAAAAATCTAAGTAAAGAATGTATCGGTGGCTCGTTGGTCTAGGGGTATGATTCTCGCTTAGGGTGCGAGAGGTAAATGAATCGACACAATCTGTTAAAGTTGTGATGGAATAAGGAGATGTACTACAAAGTCAACAAATATATGAACAACATTGCTTGAAAACATCTTACCCACATTCAACCCACAAAGATCTTGATGTGCAATCGAAAAAAATCTCGTTGGTCTAAGATTCTCGCTTAAGGTCCCGGTTCAAAGTCGGAGGCTCAAAGTTGGTCTAGGGTATGATTCTCGCTTAGGTGCGAGAGGTAAATGAATCGACACAATCTTTTAAAGTTGTGATGGAGTAAGGAGATGTACTACAAAGTCAACAAATATATGAACAACATCGCTTGAAAACGTCTTCCCCACATTCACCCCACAAAGATCTTGATGTGCATTCGAAAAAATCAAAGAAAGTATGTATCGGTGGCTCGTTGGTCTAGGGGGTATGATTCTCGCTTAGGGTGCGAGAGGTAAATGAATCGACACAATCTGTTAAAGTTGTGATGGACTAAGGAGATGTACTACAAAGTCAACAAATATATGAACAACATTGCTTGAAAACATCTTACCCACATTCAACCCACAAAGATCTTGATGTGCATTCAAAAAAAAATCTAAAAGAAAGTATGTATCGGTGGCTCGTTGGTCTAGGGGTATGATTCTCGCTTAGGGTGCGAGAGGTAAATGAATCGACACAATCTTTTAAAGTTGTGATGGAGTAAGGAGATGTACTACAAAGTCAACAAATATATAAACAACATCGCTTGAAAACGTGTTCCCCACATTCAACCCACAAAGATCTTGATGTGCAATCGAAAAAAAATCTGAAGGAAAGTATGTCGGTGGCTCGTTGGTCTAGGGGTATGATTCTCGCTTAGGGTGCGAGAGGTAAATGAATCGACACAATCTTTTAAAGTTGTGATGGAATAAGGAGATGTACTACAAAGTCAACAAATATATGAACAACATCGCTTGAAAACAAAGTCTTACCCACATTCACCCCACAAAGATCTTGATGTGCAATCGAAAAAAATCTATAGTAAAGATCTTGATATGTATTCGGTGGCTCGTTGGTCTAGGGGTATGATTCTCGCTTAGGGTGCGAGAGGTAAATGAATCGACACAATCTTTTAAAGTTGTGATGGAATAAGGAGATGTACTACAAAGTCAACAAATATATGAACAACATCGCGACTTTGTAGTACATCTCCTTATTCCATCACAACTTTAAAAGATTGTGTCGATTCATTTACCTCTCGCACCCTAAGCGAGAATCATACCCCTAGACCAACGAGCCACCGATACATACTTTACTATAGATTTTTTTTTTCGATTGCACATCAAGATCTTTGTGGGGTGAATGTGGGGAAGACGTTTTCAAGCGATGTTGTTCATATATTTGTTGACTTTGTAGTACATCTCCTTACTCCATCACAACTTTAACAGATTGTGTCGATTCATTTGTTTTTTTTTAACCAATGGTAATGAATTTTATTTAAAAGGAGAATGCTTTGCAGGGCTCGTCCGGGATTTGAACACCTCTCGCACCCTAAGCGAGAATCATACCCCTAGACCAACGAGCCACCGATACATGCTTTCCTTTTGATTTTTTTCGAATGCACATCAAGATCTTTGTGGGTTGAATGTGGGTAAGATGTTTTCAAGCAATGTTGTTCATATATTTGTTGACTTTGTAGTACATCTCCTTATTCCATCACAACTTTAACAGATTGTGTCGATTCATTTACCTCTCGCACCCTAAGCGAGAATCATACCCCTAGACCAACGAGCCACCGATACATACTTTACTATAGATTTTTTTTTTCGATTGCACATCAAGATCTTTGTGGGGTGAATGTGGGGAAGACGTTTTCAAGCGATGTTGTTCATATATTTGTTGACTTTGTAGTACATCTCCTTATTCCATCACAACTTTAAAAGATTGTGTCGATTCATTTACCTCTCGCACCCTAAGCGAGAATCATACCCCTAGACCAACGAGCCACCGATACATACTTTCTTTTAGATTTTTTTTTGAATGCACATCAAGATCTTTGTGGGGTGAATGTGGGGAAGACATCTCCTTATTTTTCAAGCGATGTTGTTCATATATTTGTTGACTTTGTAGTACATCTCCTTATCCCATCACAACTTTAAAAGATTGTGTCGATTCATTTACCTCTCGCACCCTAAGCGAGAATCATACCCCTAGACCAACGAGCCACCGATACATACTTTACTATAGATTTTTTTCGATTGCACATCAAGATCTTTGTGGGGTGAATGTGGGGAAGACGTTT
>CM055742.1:17181879-17191879 GCA_029465975.1 Dallia pectoralis | reverse complement strand
GATGCTTTCCTTTTGATTTTTTTTCGAATGCACATCAAGATCTTTGTGGGGTTGAATGTGGGTAAGATGTTTTCAAGCAATGTTGTTCATATATTTGTTGACTTTGTAGTACATCTCCTTATTCCATCACAACTTTAACAGATTGTGTCGATTCATTTACCTCTCGCACCCTAAGCGAGAATCATACCCCTAGACCAACGAGCCACCGATACATTCTTTACTATAGATTTTTTTTCGATTGCACATCAAGATCTTTGTGGGGTGAATGTGGGGAAGACGTTTTCAAGCGATGTTGTTCATATATTTGTTGACTTTGTAGTACATCTCCTTATTCCATCACAACTTTAAAAGATTGTGTCGATTCATTTACCTCTCGCACCCTAAGCGAGAATCATACCCCCCTAGAATCATACCCCTAGACCAACGAGCCACCGATACATACTTTACTATAGATTTTTTTTTTTCGATTGCACATCAAGATCTTTGTGGGGTGAATGTGGGGAAGACGTTTTCAAGCGATGTTGTTCATATATTTGTTGACTTTGTAGTACATCTCCTTATTCCATCACAACTTTAAAAGATTGTGTCGATTCATTTACCTCTCGCACCCTAAGCGAGAATCATACCCCTAGACCAACGAGCCACC
Source organism: Dallia pectoralis (assembly GCA_029465975.1). Taxonomy (NCBI): domain Eukaryota; kingdom Metazoa; phylum Chordata; class Actinopteri; order Esociformes; family Umbridae; genus Dallia; species Dallia pectoralis. Next base: position 17,191,233 of record CM055742.1, on the reverse strand, counting down.
GATACATACTTTCCTTTAGATTTTTTTTCGATTGCACATCAAGATCTTTGTGGGTTGAATGTGGGTAAGATGTTTTCAAGCAATGTTGTTCATATATTTGTTGACTTTGTAGTACATCTCCTTATTCCATCACAACTTTAACAGATTGTGTCGATTCATTTACCTCTCGCACCCTAAGCGAGAATCATACCCCTAGACCAACGAGCCACCGATACATACTTTCTTTTAGATTTTTTTTTGAATGCACATCAAGATCTTTGTGGGGTGAATGTGGGGAAGACGTTTTAAAGCGATTTTGTTCATATATTTGTAGACTTTGTAGTACATCTCCTTACTCCATCACAACTTTAAAAGATTGTGTCGATTGATTTACCTCTCGCACCCTAAGCGAGAATCATACCCCTAGACCAACGAGCCACCGATACATACTTTACTATAGATTTTTTTCGATTGCACATCAAGATCTTTGTGGGGTGAATGTGGGGAATGTGGGGAAGACGTTTTCAAGCGATGTTGTTCATATATTTGTTGACTTTGTAATACATCTCCTTACTCCATCACAACTGTAACAGATTGTGTCGGTTCATTTGTTTTTTTTTAACCAATGGTAATGAATTTTATTTAAAAGGAGAATGCTTTGCAGGGCTCGTCCGGGATTTGAACCCGGGACCTCTCGCACCCTAAGCGAGAATCATACCCCTAGACCAACGAGCCTCCGATAGATGCTTTCCTTTTGACTTTTTTTCGAATGCACATCAAGATCTTTGTGGGTTGAATGTGGGTAAGATGTTTTCAAGCAATGTTGTTCATATATTTGTTGACTTTGTAGTACATCTCCTTATTCCATCACAACTTTAACAGATTGTGTCGATTCATTTACCTCTCGCACCCTAAGCGAGAATCATACCCCTAGACCAACGAGCCACCGATACATTCTTTACTATAGATTTTTTTCGATTGCACATCAAGATCTTTGTGGGGTGAATGTGGGGGTGAAGACACGTTTTTCAAGCGATGTTGTTCATATATTTGTTGACTTTGTAGTACATCTCCTTATTCCATCACAACTTTAAAAGATTGTGTCGATTCATTTACCTCTCGCACCCTAAGCGAGAATCATACCCCTAGACCAACGAGCCACCGATACATTCTTTACTATAGATTTTTTTTTTCGATTGCACATCAAGATCTTTGTGGGGTGAATGTGGGGAAGATGTTTTCAAGCATGTTGTTCATATATTTGTTGACTTTGTAGTACATCTCCTTATTCCATCACAACTTTAACAGATTGTTCATATATTTGTTGACTTTGTAGTACATCTCCTTATTCCATCACAACTTTAAAAGATTGTGTCGATTTGTAGTACATTTACCCATCACAACTTTAACAGATTGTGTCACCCTCTCGCACCCTAAGCGAGAATCATACCCCTAGACCAACGAGCCACCGATACATACTTTCTTTTAGATTTTTTTTTGAATGCACATCAAGATCTTTGTGGGGTGAATGTGGGGAAGACGTTTTCAAGCGATGTTGTTCATATATTTGTTGACTTTGTAGTACATCTCCTTATTCCATCACAACTTTAAAAGATTGTGTCGATTCATTTACCTCTCGCACCCTAAGCGAGAATCATACCCCTAGACCAACGAGCCACCGATACATACTTTACTATAGATTTTTTTTGATTGCACATCAAGATCTTTGTGGGTCGTGAATGTGGGGAAGACGTTTTCAAGCGATGTTGTTCATATATTTGTTGACTTTGTACTTTGTACATCTCCTTATTCCATCACAACTTTAAAGATTGTGTCGATTCATTTACCTCTCGCACCCTAAGCGAGAATCATACCCCTAGACCAACGAGCCACCGATACATTCTTTACTATAGATTTTTTTTCGATTGCACATCAAGATCTTTGTGGGGTGAATGTGGGGAAGACGTTTTCAAGCGATGTTGTTCATATATTTGTTGACTTTGTAGTACATCTCCTTACTCCATCACAACTTTAAAAGATTGTGTCGATTCATTTACCTCTCGCACCCTAAGCGAGAATCATACCCCTAGACCAACGAGCCACCGATACATACTTTCTTTACTTTAGATTTTTTTATTGCACATCAAGATCTTTGTGGGTTGAATGTGGGTAAGATGTTTTTTCAAGCAATGTTGTTCATATATTTGTTGACTTTGTAGTACATCTCCTTATTCCATCACAACTTTAACAGATTGTGTCGATTCATTTACCTCTCGCACCCTAAGCGAGAATCATACCCCCTAGACCAACGAGCCACCGATACATACTTTCTTTTGATTTTTTTTTTTGAATGCACATCAAGATCTTTGTGGGGTGAATGTGGGGAAGACGTTTTCAAGCGATTTGTTCATATATTTGTTGACTTTGTAGTACATCTCCTTATTCCATCACAACTTTAAAAGATTGTGTCGATTGATTTACCTCTCGCACCCTAAGCGAGAATCATACCCCTAGACCAACGAGCCGTTACATACTTTACTATAGATTTTTTTTCGATTGCACATCAAGATCTTTGTGGGGTGAATGTGGGGAAGACGTTTTCAAGCGATGTTGTTCATATATTTGTTGACTTTGTAATACCTCTCCTTACTCCATCACAACTGTAACAGATTGTGTCGGTTCATTTGTTTTTTTTTAACCAATGGTAATGAATTTTATTTAAAAGGAGAATGCTTTGCAGGGCTCGTCCGGGATTTGAACCCGGGACCTCTCGCACCCTAAGCGAGAATCATACCCCTAGACCAACGAGCCTCCGATAGATGCTTTCCTTTTGACTTTTTTTTTTTCGAATGCACATCAAGATCTTTGTGGGTTGAATGTGGGTAAGATGTTTTCAAGCAATGTTGTTCATATATTTGTTGACTTTGTAGTACATCTCCTTATTCCATCACAACTTTAACAGATTGTGTCGATTCATTTACCTCTCGCACCCTAAGCGAGAATCATACCCCTAGACCAACGAGCCACCGATACATTCTTTACTATAGATTTTTTTTTTTTCGATTGCACATCAAGATCTTTGTGGGGTGAATGTGGGGAAGACGTTTTCAAGCGATGTTGTTCATATATTTGTTGACTTTGTAGTACATCTCCTTACTCCATCACAACTTTAAAAGATTGTGTCGATTCATTTACCTCTCGCACCCTAAGCGAGAATCATACCCCTAGACCAACGAGCCACCGATACATACTTTCTTTTAGATTTTTTTTTTAATGCACATCAAGATCTTTGTGGGGTGAATGTGGGGAAGACGTTTTCAAGCGATTTTGTTCATATATTTGTTGACTTTGTAGTACATCTCCTTATTCCATCACAACTTTAAAAGATTGTGTCGATTCATTTACCTCTCGCACCCTAAGCGAGAATCATACCCCTAGACCAACGAGCCACCGATACATTCTTTACTATAGATTTTTTTTTTTCGATTGCACATCAAGATCTTTGTGGGTGAATGTGGGGAAGACGTTTTCAAGCGATGTTGTTCATATATTTGTTGACTTTGTAGTACATCTCCTTATTCCATCACAACTTTAACAGATTGTGTCGATTCATTTACCTCTCGCACCCTAAGCGAGAATCATACCCCTAGACCAACGAGCCACCGATACATTCTTTACTATAGATTTTTTTTTGATTGCACATCAAGATCTTTGTGGGGTGAATGTGGGGAAGACGTTTTCAAGCGATGTTGTTCATATATTTGTTGACTTTGTAGTACATCTCCTTACTCCATCACAACTTTAAAAGATTGTGTCGATTCATTTACCTCTCGCACCCTAAGCGAGAATCATACCCCTAGACCAACGAGCCACCGATACATACTTTCTTTTAGATTTTTTTTTTTGATTGCACATCAAGATCTTTGTGGGTGAATGTGGGTAATGTGAATGTGGGTTTTTTTTTGATTTTTTTTTTCGAAAGCTTTGAATGTTGTTCATATATTTGTTGACTTTGTAGTACATCTCCTTATTCCATCACAACTTTAAAGATTGTGTCGATTCATTTACCTCTCGCACCCTAAGCGAGAATCATACCCCTAGACCAACGAGCCACCGATACATTCTTTACTATAGATTTTTTTTTTCGATTGCACATCAAGATCTTTGTGGGGTGAATGTGGGGAAGACGTTTTCAAGCGATGTTGTTCATATATTTGTTGACTTTGTAGTACATCTCCTTACTCCATCACAACTTTAAAAGATTTTTTTTTAACCATTAATTTTTACCTCTTGCAGGGCACCCTAAGCGAGAATCATACCCCTAGACATACCCCTAGACCAACGAGCCACCGATACATTTTCTTTTAGATTTTTTTTTTCGATTGCACATCAAGATCTTTGTGGGGTGAATGTGGGGAAGACGTTTTCAAGCGATTGTTGTTCATATATTTGTTGACTTTGTAGTACATCTCCTTATCCATCACAACTTTAAAAGATTGTGTCGATTCATTTACCTCTCGCACCCTAAGCGAGAATCATACCCCTAGACCAACGAGCCACCGATACATACTTTCCTTTTGATTTTTTTTCGATTGCACATCAAGATCTTTGTGGGTTGAATGTGGGGAAGACGTTTTCAAGCGATGTTGTTCATATATTTGTTGACTTTGTAGTACATCTCCTTATTCCATCACAACTTTAAAAGATTGTGTCGATTCATTTACCTCTCGCACCCTAAGCGAGAATCATACCCCTAGACCAACGAGCCACCGATACATACTTTCTTTTAGATTTTTTTTCGATTGCACATCAAGATCTTTGTGGGTTGAATGTGGGTAAGATGTTTTCAAGCAATGTTGTTCATATATTTGTTGACTTTGTAGTACATCTCCTTATTCCATCACAACTTTAACAGATTGTGTCGATTCATTTACCTCTCGCACCCTACCCTAAGCGAGAATCATACCCCTAGACCAACGAGCCACCGATACATACTTTCTTTTAGATTTTTTTTTGAATGCACATCAAGATCTTTGTGGGGTGAATGTGGGGAAGACGTTTTAAAGCGATTTTGTTCATATATTTGTTGACTTTGTAGTACATCTCCTTACTCCATCACAACTTTAAAAGATTGTGTCGATTGATTTACCTCTCGCACCCTAAGCGAGAATCATACCCCTAGACCAACGAGCCACCGATACATACTTTACTATAGATTTTTTTTCGATTGCACATCAAGATCTTTGTGGGGTGAATGTGGGGAAGACGTTTTCAAGCGATGTTGTTCATATATTTGTTGACTTTGTAATACCTCTCCTTACTCCATCACAACTGTAACAGATTGTGTCGGTTCATTTGTTTTTTTAACCAATGGTAATGAATTTTATTTAAAAGGAGAATGCTTTGCAGGGCTCGTCCGGGATTTGAACCCGGGACCTCTCGCACCCTAAGCGAGAATCATACCCCTAGACCAACGAGCCTCCGATAGATGCTTTCCTTTTGACTTTTTTTCGAATGCACATCAAGATCTTTGTGGGTTGAATGTGGGTAATATGTTTTCAAGCAATGTTGTTCATATATTTGTTGACTTTGTAGTACATCTCCTTATTCCATCACAACTTTAACAGATTGTGTCGATTCATTTACCTCTCGCACCCTAGCGAGAATCATACCCCTAGACCAACGAGCCACCGATACATTCTTTACTATAGATTTTTTTTTTCAAGATTTTTTTGTGGATTGCACATCAAGATCTTTGTGGGGTGAATGTGGGGAAGACGTTTTAAAGCGATGTTGTTCATATATTTGTAGACTTTGTAGTACATCTCCTTACTCCATCACAACTTTAAAAGATTGTGTCGATTCATTTACCTCTCGCACCCTAAGCGAGAATCATACCCCTAGACCAACGAGCCACCGATACATACTTTCCTTCAGATTTTTTTTTGATTGCACATCAAGATCTTTGTGGGTTGAATGTGGGTAAGATGTTTTCAAGCAATGTTGTTCATATATTTGTTGACTTTGTAGTACATCTCCTTATTCCATCACAACTTTAACAGATTGTGTCGATTCATTTACCTCTCGCACCCTAAGCGAGAATCATACCCCTAGACCAACGAGCCACCGATACATACTTTCTTTTAGATTTTTTTTTGAATGCACATCAAGATCTTTGTGGGGTGAATGTGGGGAAGACGTTTTCAAGCGATGTTGTTCATATATTTGTTGACTTTGTAGTACATCTCCTTATTCCATCACAACTTTAAAAGATTGTGTCGATTCATTTACCTCTCGCACCCTAAGCGAGAATCATACCCCTAGACCAACGAGCCACCGATTACATACTTTACTATAGATTTTTTTTCGATTGCACATCAAGATCTTTGTGGGGTGAATGTGGGGAAGACGTTTTCAAGCGATGTTGTTCATATATTTGTTGACTTTGTAATACCTCTCCTTACTCCATCACAACTGTAACAGATTGTGTCGGTTCATTTGTTTTTTTTTATTTGTTGACTTTGTAGTACATCTCCTTACTCCAACCAATGGTAATGAATTTTATTTAAAAGGAGAATGCTTTGCAGGGCTCGTCCGGGATTTGAACCCGGGACCTCTCGCACCCTAAGCGAGAATCATACCCCTAGACCAACGAGCCTCCGATAGATGCTTTCCTTTTGACTTTTTTTCGAATGCACATCAAGATCTTTGTGGGTTGAATGTGGGTAAGATGTTTTCAAGCAATGTTGTTCATATATTTGTTGACTTTGTAGTACATCTCCTTATTCCATCACAACTTTAACAGATTGTGTCGATTCATTTACCTCTCGCACCCTAAGCGAGAATCATACCCCTAGACCAACGAGCCACCGATACATTCTTTACTATAGATTTTTTTTCGATTGCACATCAAGATCTTTGTGGGGTGAATGTGGGGAAGACGTTTTCAAGCGATGTTGTTCATATATTTGTTGACTTTGTAGTACATCTCCTTACTCCATCACAACTTTAAAAGATTGTGTCGATTCATTTACCTCTCGCACCCTAAGCGAGAATCATACCCCTAGACCAACGAGCCACCGATACATACTTTCTTTTTTTTTTCGATTTTTTTTCGAATGCACATCAAGATCTTTGTGGGGTGAATGTGGGAAGATGTTTTCAAGCGATTTTGTTCATATATTTGTTGACTTTGTAGTACATCTCCTTATTCCATCACAACTTTAAAGATTGTGTCGATTCATTTACCTCTCGCACCCTAAGCGAGAATCATACCCCTAGACCAACGAGCCACCGATACATTCTTACTATAGATTTTTTTCGATTGCACATCAAGATCTTTGTGGGTGAATGTGGGGAAGATGTTTTTCAAGCGATGTTGTTCATATATTTGTTGACTTTGTAGTACATCTCCTTATTCCATCACAACTTTAAAAGATTGTGTCGATTCATTTACCTCTCGCACCCTAAGCGAGAATCATACCCCTAGACCAACGAGCCACCGATACATTCTTTACTATAGATTTTTTTTCGATTGCACATCAAGATCTTTGTGGGGTGAATGTGGGGAAGACGTTTTCAAGCGATGTTGTTTATATATTTGTTGACTTTGTAGTACATCTCCTTACTCCATCACAACTTTAAAAGATTGTGTCGATTCATTTACCTCTCGCACCCTAAGCGAGAATCATACCCCTAGACCAACGAGCCACCGATACATACTTTCTTTTAGATTTTTTTTTGAATGCACATCAAGATCTTTGTGGGTGAATGTGGGGAAGACGTTTTCAAGCGATGTTGTTCATATATTTGTTGACTTTGTAGTACATCTCCTTATTCCATCACAACTTTAACAGATTGTGTCGATTCATTTACCTCTCGCACCCTAAGCGAGAATCATACCCCTAGACCAACGAGCCACCGATACATTCTTTACTATAGATTTTTTTTCGATTGCACATCAAGATCTTTGTGGGGTGAATGTGGGGAAGACGTTTTCAAGCGATGTTGTTCATATATTTGTTGACTTTGTAGTACATCTCCTTATTCCATCACAACTTTAAAGATTGTGTCGATTCATTTACCTCTCGCACCCTAAGCGAGAATCATACCCCTAGACCAACGAGCCACCGATACATACTTTCCTTTTGATTTTTTTCGATTGCACATCAAGATCTTTGTGGGTTGAATGTGGGTAAGATGTTTTCAAGCAATGTTGTTCATATATTTGTTGACTTTGTAGTACATCTCCTTATTCCATCACAACTTTAAAAGATTTTGTCGATTGTCGTGGAAATTTTAGACTTTAATCGCTGAATTCGAACTTAAAGTAAGACGCACGAGAGTATGTTACAGTCTGACACTTTTAACAGGTTTAATTGCAAGTAAGAAACCATTTCTCAAATACAGGTTTAAGCTTTTGCATTGATCAGATCAATCCCTATAGCAAGCTTAAAGAATAGGTTTGAGGAAAGTCTTCATCAGACAACAGGACAATAACCTGTGCTGGATCAGACTGACCTAATGATTACAACTTCTGCATGGTATTTAAAGGAATGAAGTTACGCACACTCATTGACACACCAACCTAAACAGAGATGATGGAGAACAGACGAGGTCCTTAGAAGATCTCACCAAACTATAGGATAATAAACATGACATATGGAGCTGTCAGGAAAACCCGAGGGTCACTCCCCAGGACCTTTCTAGAGGTCAATAGGTCAATAGACAGATGTCTCCTATCATGAAACTTATATTCCTGTCCTACAAAAACTTATCCTAAACATTCCTTTCCTCTGTGCCTTTTGGCCTAAACAACATCTATAGGACTTACATGTTAATAAACTTCTTGAGTGATCATAAAATTCCATAACAATCTGCCCTTTTTAACATTATAAACCCTTAATCATGTTAAACAATTTAAGAGTGTCAACTCTAAATTTTAGTTCACTCAAGCTTAATAATTACTCATAACCAATCAGGAATATATGGATCCACCACTGTCATATGTCTGGAACTGTAACCTGTTAAGAAAAATACTTTTACCAAACATAATACACAATCAATTGAAATAATCCAATGTCAGTACAGTACTTAGCAACATTCAACAGTGTCATTTTCATATTCTGGATTTCTAGTCCTCCATCTAGTGTGTGAGGAACTAATCATTAAGAAAACATCAGTAAATATGTTGGCACTCTTTGATCATCAGAAATGAAGATTTTAATCATGGTGTGAGTGTATAAATGTTCCTTTTCCATCTTCTCAGCTCTGGTAGGCTCCTTCAACGTCTTTAATGAGTGTGGCCAAACAGTGGCCATTCTTTAATAGTCCAGAGATGCAATATGTGTGTGTTCAATGTTCTTGTTTTTCCTT
>CM055742.1:17156498-17181379 GCA_029465975.1 Dallia pectoralis | reverse complement strand
CTGCTGTTGCCTGAACCAAGACAAGCCCATTAGATCAAATAATGACAATTGCATTGAAATTCAATAGCTAGTTAAAGTTCTTCTCCTTGTAAAGTATGTTTGATTTGGACTTGCTAGGCCGGATAATAGCAGAGATTCTCCACTGATCTTGCTTTTTGGCAAAGTGTTGAATCTCTGTTCTGGAGACCAACCAATTATTGAATTGTAATTTAATTGATGCTGTGATTGGTGTTTATATTGGCGCAGTATTAACCACACCCACCCACCACTATATGTCATGGGCAGGGATGTACAATGGATTTCTTTATTTGCCCATAATGTGCCAATGTGATTGAAGGTTGTTCTGAATAGGAATCATTTGAGAATTATACACATTGTTCGCATGTTGTCATGCAGTCACTGTGAATAAATAAAGTTTTAGAAATGTGTTAAATAAAATTTCATGAATTTGATGTTGCATGGCTGTTTTTTGACTTCTGTACAAAACAGCTATGGTAGTTGCATGTGTTAATCTTACAGTAACCGCTTGTTGTTGTTTTTCGTTTGTTTTCGCAGCAGAAGTTAATGGGTCACTGATAGATGTAATGTTGATTTGTCTTCCCAATACCTTGTAATGACAATATTTGGTCAGAAGGAGGCAGCAAAATGCTGTCGGTATAGCATAGCCTTTGTGTTTTAGCAGGACGGGACAATAAGAGGTCTTCAACATCGACTGGTTTATTTCAAATGAATAAGATTCAGACGGAGGTTTTATGAAAACAAATGCAACACTTTAAAAGCAACATATGGTTTACATCAATCTACATTTCACTTCATATCTCATTACTAAAGTACTTATACTTTGGTGATAAAGTATGTTTACCTCTATCACAGTTATAAGGGCAGTTTTTGAAGGTTAGTTAGCTGGGTTTTAGATATTAGAAGAGATCAAGGAAAAATGCAATGCATTTACCAGACAGGTCATTGACTTGTATAGGTACTCGTTGTCTATTCATTCTATTTCTATGCACACAATACAATCTACTACTCAAAACCAAGTTAGATAGCAATTGATACAGATCAGCATTGGCTTGAATATGAGTCACATCTCCTTCTGCAAAAGCTCTCTTTGAAGAATAAAAACGATGAACATATTTGTACTTGTTTAACACTTCTTAAGGTTAGTACATACATGTATATGTGCCATTGGATCATTTTGTTGTCTTCACTATTGTTGTACACTGCATAAAGTAGAACAACTTTAGACATGTACTAGACGGTCAGGGAAAAGCAGCAGAACCTTTATGCCGTTGGGTTCCATGGCGGCTTTCCTCACCCGAACACGTCACGCTCCCTTGTAGCTCGCCGTGATCGTATAGTGGTTAGTACTCTGCGTTGTGGCCGCAGCAACCCCGGTTCGAATCCGGGTCACGGCATTGCGATACACAATGTCACGGCAAAAGGGTGCTTTTTATATGTACATTCTTACAGTACAATCGGTACCAAACAAAACTTACCATCAAACTTTAGGTATTATCTTTCATTACTGATATAAAACATGCCATATGTAAATCTTAAATGGTCCAGTAGATCTTCTTAAATCTTCTTTCTGTCTTTCTTCTGTTACTCTGACCACTCCTCTTACCAGGTGTATATACACACACAAACGAGACAAAAAACATTAAAACCACCGTTTTAGAGAAGCTCAGATCTTTACTCCTGCATCCAACACGTTTACCACGGGAACTGATTGAATGCTTAAAATCTAACCTGTGATGACCTTGACATGTGTCCTTGTTAGATGACCAATGTTATTTGATCCACTGGTCATAATGTTTTGGCTCATCGGTGTATTTACAGGACATTAGCGTTATAAGGCCCTCTGGAGGAGAGTGCCTGATAAAAAAAGGGACGCTATGATAAAAGGCTCTGCTGAGATTTGAACTCAGGATCTCCTGTTTACTAGACAGGCGCTTTAACCAACTAAGCCACAGCGCCTAACAGACTTCTGCTGTTGCCTGAACCAAGACAAGCCCATTAGATCAAATAATGACAATTGCATTGAAATTCAATAGCTAGTTAAAGTTCTTCTCCTTGTAAAGTATGTTTGATTTGGACTTGCTAGGCCGGATAATAGCAGAGATTCTCCACTGATCTTGCTTTTTGGCAAAGTGTTGAATCTCTGTTCTGGAGACCAACCAATTATTGAATTGTAATTTAATTGATGCTGTGATTGGTGTTTATATTGGCGCAGTATTAACCACACCCACCCACCACTATATGTCATGGGCAGGGATGTACAATGGATTTCTTTATTTGCCCATAATGTGCCAATGTGATTGAAGGTTGTTCTGAATAGGAATCATTTGAGAATTATACACATTGTTCGCATGTTGTCATGCAGTCACTGTGAATAAATAAAGTTTTAGAAATGTGTTAAATAAAATTTCATGAATTTGATGTTGCATGGCTGTTTTTTGACTTCTGTACAAAACAGCTATGGTAGTTGCATGTGTTAATCTTACAGTAACCGCTTGTTGTTGTTTTTCGTTTGTTTTCGCAGCAGAAGTTAATGGGTCACTGATAGATGTAATGTTGATTTGTCTTCCCAATACCTTGTAATGACAATATTTGGTCAGAAGGAGGCAGCAAAATGCTGTCGGTATAGCATAGCCTTTGTGTTTTAGCAGGACGGGACAATAAGAGGTCTTCAACATCGACTGGTTTATTTCAAATGAATAAGATTCAGACGGAGGTTTTATGAAAACAAATGCAACACTTTAAAAGCAACATATGGTTTACATCAATCTACATTTCACTTCATATCTCATTACTAAAGTACTTATACTTTGGTGATAAAGTATGTTTACCTCTATCGCAGTTATAAGGGCAGTTTTTGAAGGTTAGTTAGCTGGGTTTTAGATATTAGAAGAGATCAAGGAAAAATGCAATGCATTTACCAGACAGGTCATTGACTTGTATAGGTACTCGTTGTCTATTCATTCTATTTCTATGCACACAATACAATCTACTACTCAAAACCAAGTTAGATAGCAATTGATACAGATCAGCATTGGCTTGAATATGAGTCACATCTCCTTCTGCAAAAGCTCTCTTTGAAGAATAAAAACGATGAACATATTTGTACTTGTTTAACACTTCTTAAGGTTAGTACATACATGTATATGTGCCATTGGATCATTTTGTTGTCTTCACTATTGTTGTACACTGCATAAAGTAGAACAACTTTAGACATGTACTAGACGGTCAGGGAAAAGCAGCAGAACCTTTATGCCGTTGGGTTCCATGGCGGCTTTCCTCACCCGAACACGTCACGCTCCCTTGTAGCTCGCCGTGATCGTATAGTGGTTAGTACTCTGCGTTGTGGCCGCAGCAACCCCGGTTCGAATCCGGGTCACGGCATTGCGATACACAATGTCACGGCAAAAGGGTGCTTTTTATATGTACATTCTTACAGTACAATCGGTACCAAACAAAACTTACCATCAAACTTTAGGTATTATCTTTCATTACTGATATAAAACATGCCATATGTAAATCTTAAATGGTCCAGTAGATCTTCTTAAATCTTCTTTCTGTCTTTCTTCTGTTACTCTGACCACTCCTCTTACCAGGTGTATATACACACACAAACGAGACAAAAAACATTAAAACCACCGTTTTAGAGAAGCTCAGATCTTTACTCCTGCATCCAACACGTTTACCACGGGAACTGATTGAATGCTTAAAATCTAACCTGTGATGACCTTGACATGTGTCCTTGTTAGATGACCAATGTTATTTGATCCACTGGTCATAATGTTTTGGCTCATCGGTGTATTTACAGGACATTAGCGTTATAAGGCCCTCTGGAGGAGAGTGCCTGATAAAAAAAGGGACGCTATGATAAAAGGCTCTGCTGAGATTTGAACTCAGGATCTCCTGTTTACTAGACAGGCGCTTTAACCAACTAAGCCACAGCGCCTAACAGACTTCTGCTGTTGCCTGAACCAAGACAAGCCCATTAGATCAAATAATGACAATTGCATTGAAATTCAATAGCTAGTTAAAGTTCTTCTCCTTGTAAAGTATGTTTGATTTGGACTTGCTAGGCCGGATAATAGCAGAGATTCTCCACTGATCTTGCTTTTTGGCAAAGTGTTGAATCTCTGTTCTGGAGACCAACCAATTATTGAATTGTAATTTAATTGATGCTGTGATTGGTGTTTATATTGGCGCAGTATTAACCACACCCACCCACCACTATATGTCATGGGCAGGGATGTACAATGGATTTCTTTATTTGCCCATAATGTGCCAATGTGATTGAAGGTTGTTCTGAATAGGAATCATTTGAGAATTATACACATTGTTCGCATGTTGTCATGCAGTCACTGTGAATAAATAAAGTTTTAGAAATGTGTTAAATAAAATTTCATGAATTTGATGTTGCATGGCTGTTTTTTGACTTCTGTACAAAACAGCTATGGTAGTTGCATGTGTTAATCTTACAGTAACCGCTTGTTGTTGTTTTTCGTTTGTTTTCGCAGCAGAAGTTAATGGGTCACTGATAGATGTAATGTTGATTTGTCTTCCCAATACCTTGTAATGACAATATTTGGTCAGAAGGAGGCAGCAAAATGCTGTCGGTATAGCATAGCCTTTGTGTTTTAGCAGGACGGGACAATAAGAGGTCTTCAACATCGACTGGTTTATTTCAAATGAATAAGATTCAGACGGAGGTTTTATGAAAACAAATGCAACACTTTAAAAGCAACATATGGTTTACATCAATCTACATTTCACTTCATATCTCATTACTAAAGTACTTATACTTTGGTGATAAAGTATGTTTACCTCTATCGCAGTTATAAGGGCAGTTTTTGAAGGTTAGTTAGCTGGGTTTTAGATATTAGAAGAGATCAAGGAAAAATGCAATGCATTTACCAGACAGGTCATTGACTTGTATAGGTACTCGTTGTCTATTCATTCTATTTCTATGCACACAATACAATCTACTACTCAAAACCAAGTTAGATAGCAATTGATACAGATCAGCATTGGCTTGAATATGAGTCACATCTCCTTCTGCAAAAGCTCTCTTTGAAGAATAAAAACGATGAACATATTTGTACTTGTTTAACACTTCTTAAGGTTAGTACATACATGTATATGTGCCATTGGATCATTTTGTTGTCTTCACTATTGTTGTACACTGCATAAAGTAGAACAACTTTAGACATGTACTAGACGGTCAGGGAAAAGCAGCAGAACCTTTATGCCGTTGGGTTCCATGGCGGCTTTCCTCACCCGAACACGTCACACTCCCTTGTAGCTCGCCGTGATCGTATAGTGGTTAGTACTCTGCGTTGTGGCCGCAGCAACCCCGGTTCGAATCCGGGTCACGGCATTGCGATACACAATGTCACGGCAAAAGGGTGCTTTTTATATGTACATTCTTACAGTACAATCGGTACCAAACAAAACTTACCATCAAACTTTAGGTATTATCTTTCATTACTGATATAAAACATGCCATATGTAAATCTTAAATGGTCCAGTAGATCTTCTTAAATCTTCTTTCTGTCTTTCTTCTGTTACTCTGACCACTCCTCTTACCAGGTGTATATACACACACAAACGAGACAAAAAACATTAAAACCACCGTTTTAGAGAAGCTCAGATCTTTACTCCTGCATCCAACACGTTTACCACGGGAACTGATTGAATGCTTAAAATCTAACCTGTGATGACCTTGACATGTGTCCTTGTTAGATGACCAATGTTATTTGATCCACTGGTCATAATGTTTTGGCTCATCGGTGTATTTACAGGACATTAGCGTTATAAGGCCCTCTGGAGGAGAGTGCCTGATAAAAAAAGGGACGCTATGATAAAAGGCTCTGCTGAGATTTGAACTCAGGATCTCCTGTTTACTAGACAGGCGCTTTAACCAACTAAGCCACAGCGCCTAACAGACTTCTGCTGTTGCCTGAACCAAGACAAGCCCATTAGATCAAATAATGACAATTGCATTGAAATTCAATAGCTAGTTAAAGTTCTTCTCCTTGTAAAGTATGTTTGATTTGGACTTGCTAGGCCGGATAATAGCAGAGATTCTCCACTGATCTTGCTTTTTGGCAAAGTGTTGAATCTCTGTTCTGGAGACCAACCAATTATTGAATTGTAATTTAATTGATGCTGTGATTGGTGTTTATATTGGCGCAGTATTAACCACACCCACCCACCACTATATGTCATGGGCAGGGATGTACAATGGATTTCTTTATTTGCCCATAATGTGCCAATGTGATTGAAGGTTGTTCTGAATAGGAATCATTTGAGAATTATACACATTGTTCGCATGTTGTCATGCAGTCACTGTGAATAAATAAAGTTTTAGAAATGTGTTAAATAAAATTTCATGAATTTGATGTTGCATGGCTGTTTTTTGACTTCTGTACAAAACAGCTATGGTAGTTGCATGTGTTAATCTTACAGTAACCGCTTGTTGTTGTTTTTCGTTTGTTTTCGCAGCAGAAGTTAATGGGTCACTGATAGATGTAATGTTGATTTGTCTTCCCAATACCTTGTAATGACAATATTTGGTCAGAAGGAGGCAGCAAAATGCTGTCGGTATAGCATAGCCTTTGTGTTTTAGCAGGACGGGACAATAAGAGGTCTTCAACATCGACTGGTTTATTTCAAATGAATAAGATTCAGACGGAGGTTTTATGAAAACAAATGCAACACTTTAAAAGCAACATATGGTTTACATCAATCTACATTTCACTTCATATCTCATTACTAAAGTACTTATACTTTGGTGATAAAGTATGTTTACCTCTATCGCAGTTATAAGGGCAGTTTTTGAAGGTTAGTTAGCTGGGTTTTAGATATTAGAAGAGATCAAGGAAAAATGCAATGCATTTACCAGACAGGTCATTGACTTGTATAGGTACTCGTTGTCTATTCATTCTATTTCTATGCACACAATACAATCTACTACTCAAAACCAAGTTAGATAGCAATTGATACAGATCAGCATTGGCTTGAATATGAGTCACATCTCCTTCTGCAAAAGCTCTCTTTGAAGAATAAAAACGATGAACATATTTGTACTTGTTTAACACTTCTTAAGGTTAGTACATACATGTATATGTGCCATTGGATCATTTTGTTGTCTTCACTATTGTTGTACACTGCATAAAGTAGAACAACTTTAGACATGTACTAGACGGTCAGGGAAAAGCAGCAGAACCTTTATGCCGTTGGGTTCCATGGCGGCTTTCCTCACCCGAACACGTCACACTCCCTTGTAGCTCGCCGTGATCGTATAGTGGTTAGTACTCTGCGTTGTGGCCGCAGCAACCCCGGTTCGAATCCGGGTCACGGCATTGCGATACACAATGTCACGGCAAAAGGGTGCTTTTTATATGTACATTCTTACAGTACAATCGGTACCAAACAAAACTTACCATCAAACTTTAGGTATTATCTTTCATTACTGATATAAAACATGCCATATGTAAATCTTAAATGGTCCAGTAGATCTTCTTAAATCTTCTTTCTGTCTTTCTTCTGTTACTCTGACCACTCCTCTTACCAGGTGTATATACACACACAAACGAGACAAAAAACATTAAAACCACCGTTTTAGAGAAGCTCAGATCTTTACTCCTGCATCCAACACGTTTACCACGGGAACTGATTGAATGCTTAAAATCTAACCTGTGATGACCTTGACATGTGTCCTTGTTAGATGACCAATGTTATTTGATCCACTGGTCATAATGTTTTGGCTCATCGGTGTATTTACAGGACATTAGCGTTATAAGGCCCTCTGGAGGAGAGTGCCTGATAAAAAAAGGGACGCTATGATAAAAGGCTCTGCTGAGATTTGAACTCAGGATCTCCTGTTTACTAGACAGGCGCTTTAACCAACTAAGCCACAGCGCCTAACAGACTTCTGCTGTTGCCTGAACCAAGACAAGCCCATTAGATCAAATAATGACAATTGCATTGAAATTCAATAGCTAGTTAAAGTTCTTCTCCTTGTAAAGTATGTTTGATTTGGACTTGCTAGGCCGGATAATAGCAGAGATTCTCCACTGATCTTGCTTTTTGGCAAAGTGTTGAATCTCTGTTCTGGAGACCAACCAATTATTGAATTGTAATTTAATTGATGCTGTGATTGGTGTTTATATTGGCGCAGTATTAACCACACCCACCCACCACTATATGTCATGGGCAGGGATGTACAATGGATTTCTTTATTTGCCCATAATGTGCCAATGTGATTGAAGGTTGTTCTGAATAGGAATCATTTGAGAATTATACACATTGTTCGCATGTTGTCATGCAGTCACTGTGAATAAATAAAGTTTTAGAAATGTGTTAAATAAAATTTCATGAATTTGATGTTGCATGGCTGTTTTTTGACTTCTGTACAAAACAGCTATGGTAGTTGCATGTGTTAATCTTACAGTAACCGCTTGTTGTTGTTTTTCGTTTGTTTTCGCAGCAGAAGTTAATGGGTCACTGATAGATGTAATGTTGATTTGTCTTCCCAATACCTTGTAATGACAATATTTGGTCAGAAGGAGGCAGCAAAATGCTGTCGGTATAGCATAGCCTTTGTGTTTTAGCAGGACGGGACAATAAGAGGTCTTCAACATCGACTGGTTTATTTCAAATGAATAAGATTCAGACGGAGGTTTTATGAAAACAAATGCAACACTTTAAAAGCAACATATGGTTTACATCAATCTACATTTCACTTCATATCTCATTACTAAAGTACTTATACTTTGGTGATAAAGTATGTTTACCTCTATCGCAGTTATAAGGGCAGTTTTTGAAGGTTAGTTAGCTGGGTTTTAGATATTAGAAGAGATCAAGGAAAAATGCAATGCATTTACCAGACAGGTCATTGACTTGTATAGGTACTCGTTGTCTATTCATTCTATTTCTATGCACACAATACAATCTACTACTCAAAACCAAGTTAGATAGCAATTGATACAGATCAGCATTGGCTTGAATATGAGTCACATCTCCTTCTGCAAAAGCTCTCTTTGAAGAATAAAAACGATGAACATATTTGTACTTGTTTAACACTTCTTAAGGTTAGTACATACATGTATATGTGCCATTGGATCATTTTGTTGTCTTCACTATTGTTGTACACTGCATAAAGTAGAACAACTTTAGACATGTACTAGACGGTCAGGGAAAAGCAGCAGAACCTTTATGCCGTTGGGTTCCATGGCGGCTTTCCTCACCCGAACACGTCACACTCCCTTGTAGCTCGCCGTGATCGTATAGTGGTTAGTACTCTGCGTTGTGGCCGCAGCAACCCCGGTTCGAATCCGGGTCACGGCATTGCGATACACAATGTCACGGCAAAAGGGTGCTTTTTATATGTACATTCTTACAGTACAATCGGTACCAAACAAAACTTACCATCAAACTTTAGGTATTATCTTTCATTACTGATATAAAACATGCCATATGTAAATCTTAAATGGTCCAGTAGATCTTCTTAAATCTTCTTTCTGTCTTTCTTCTGTTACTCTGACCACTCCTCTTACCAGGTGTATATACACACACAAACGAGACAAAAACATTAAAACCACCGTTTTAGAGAAGCTCAGATCTTTACTCCTGCATCCAACACGTTTACCACGGGAACTGATTGAATGCTTAAAATCTAACCTGTGATGACCTTGACATGTGTCCTTGTTAGATGACCAATGTTATTTGATCCACTGGTCATAATGTTTTGGCTCATCGGTGTATTTACAGGACATTAGCGTTATAAGGCCCTCTGGAGGAGAGTGCCTGATAAAAAAGGGACGCTATGATAAAAGGCTCTGCTGAGATTTGAACTCAGGATCTCCTGTTTACTAGACAGGCGCTTTAACCAACTAAGCCACAGCGCCTAACAGTCTTCTGCTGTTGCCTGAACCAAGACAAGCCCATTAGATCAAATAATGACAATTGCATTGAAATTCAATAGCTAGTTAAAGTTCTTCTCCTTGTAAAGTATGTTTGATTTGGACTTGCTAGGCCGGATAATAGCAGAGATTCTCCACTGATCTTGCTTTTTGGCAAAGTGTTGAATCTCTGTTCTGGAGACCAACCAATTATTGAATTGTAATTTAATTGATGCTGTGATTGGTGTTTATATTGGCGCAGTATTAACCACACCCACCCACCACTATATGTCATGGGCAGGGATGTACAATGGATTTCTTTATTTGCCCATAATGTGCCAATGTGATTGAAGGTTGTTCTGAATAGGAATCATTTGAGAATTATACACATTGTTCGCATGTTGTCATGCAGTCACTGTGAATAAATAAAGTTTTAGAAATGTGTTAAATAAAATTTCATGAATTTGATGTTGCATGGCTGTTTTTTGACTTCTGTACAAAACAGCTATGGTAGTTGCATGTGTTAATCTTACAGTAACCGCTTGTTGTTGTTTTTCGTTTGTTTTCGCAGCAGAAGTTAATGGGTCACTGATAGATGTAATGTTGATTTGTCTTCCCAATACCTTGTAATGACAATATTTGGTCAGAAGGAGGCAGCAAAATGCTGTCGGTATAGCATAGCCTTTGTGTTTTAGCAGGACGGGACAATAAGAGGTCTTCAACATCGACTGGTTTATTTCAAATGAATAAGATTCAGACGGAGGTTTTATGAAAACAAATGCAACACTTTAAAAGCAACATATGGTTTACATCAATCTACATTTCACTTCATATCTCATTACTAAAGTACTTATACTTTGGTGATAAAGTATGTTTACCTCTATCGCAGTTATAAGGGCAGTTTTTGAAGGTTAGTTAGCTGGGTTTTAGATATTAGAAGAGATCAAGGAAAAATGCAATGCATTTACCAGACAGGTCATTGACTTGTATAGGTACTCGTTGTCTATTCATTCTATTTCTATGCACACAATACAATCTACTACTCAAAACCAAGTTAGATAGCAATTGATACAGATCAGCATTGGCTTGAATATGAGTCACATCTCCTTCTGCAAAAGCTCTCTTTGAAGAATAAAAACGATGAACATATTTGTACTTGTTTAACACTTCTTAAGGTTAGTACATACATGTATATGTGCCATTGGATCATTTTGTTGTCTTCACTATTGTTGTACACTGCATAAAGTAGAACAACTTTAGACATGTACTAGACGGTCAGGGAAAAGCAGCAGAACCTTTATGCCGTTGGGTTCCATGGCGGCTTTCCTCACCCGAACACGTCACACTCCCTTGTAGCTCGCCGTGATCGTATAGTGGTTAGTACTCTGCGTTGTGGCCGCAGCAACCCCGGTTCGAATCCGGGTCACGGCATTGCGATACACAATGTCACGGCAAAAGGGTGCTTTTTATATGTACATTCTTACAGTACAATCGGTACCAAACAAAACTTACCATCAAACTTTAGGTATTATCTTTCATTACTGATATAAAACATGCCATATGTAAATCTTAAATGGTCCAGTAGATCTTCTTAAATCTTCTTTCTGTCTTTCTTCTGTTACTCTGACCACTCCTCTTACCAGGTGTATATACACACACAAACGAGACAAAAAACATTAAAACCACCGTTTTAGAGAAGCTCAGATCTTTACTCCTGCATCCAACACGTTTACCACGGGAACTGATTGAATGCTTAAAATCTAACCTGTGATGACCTTGACATGTGTCCTTGTTAGATGACCAATGTTATTTGATCCACTGGTCATAATGTTTTGGCTCATCGGTGTATTTACAGGACATTAGCGTTATAAGGCCCTCTGGAGGAGAGTGCCTGATAAAAAAAGGGACGCTATGATAAAAGGCTCTGCTGAGATTTGAACTCAGGATCTCCTGTTTACTAGACAGGCGCTTTAACCAACTAAGCCACAGCGCCTAACAGACTTCTGCTGTTGCCTGAACCAAGACAAGCCCATTAGATCAAATAATGACAATTGCATTGAAATTCAATAGCTAGTTAAAGTTCTTCTCCTTGTAAAGTATGTTTGATTTGGACTTGCTAGGCCGGATAATAGCAGAGATTCTCCACTGATCTTGCTTTTTGGCAAAGTGTTGAATCTCTGTTCTGGAGACCAACCAATTATTGAATTGTAATTTAATTGATGCTGTGATTGGTGTTTATATTGGCGCAGTATTAACCACACCCACCCACCACTATATGTCATGGGCAGGGATGTACAATGGATTTCTTTATTTGCCCATAATGTGCCAATGTGATTGAAGGTTGTTCTGAATAGGAATCATTTGAGAATTATACACATTGTTCGCATGTTGTCATGCAGTCACTGTGAATAAATAAAGTTTTAGAAATGTGTTAAATAAAATTTCATGAATTTGATGTTGCATGGCTGTTTTTTGACTTCTGTACAAAACAGCTATGGTAGTTGCATGTGTTAATCTTACAGTAACCGCTTGTTGTTGTTTTTCGTTTGTTTTCGCAGCAGAAGTTAATGGGTCACTGATAGATGTAATGTTGATTTGTCTTCCCAATACCTTGTAATGACAATATTTGGTCAGAAGGAGGCAGCAAAATGCTGTCGGTATAGCATAGCCTTTGTGTTTTAGCAGGACGGGACAATAAGAGGTCTTCAACATCGACTGGTTTATTTCAAATGAATAAGATTCAGACGGAGGTTTTATGAAAACAAATGCAACACTTTAAAAGCAACATATGGTTTACATCAATCTACATTTCACTTCATATCTCATTACTAAAGTACTTATACTTTGGTGATAAAGTATGTTTACCTCTATCGCAGTTATAAGGGCAGTTTTTGAAGGTTAGTTAGCTGGGTTTTAGATATTAGAAGAGATCAAGGAAAAATGCAATGCATTTACCAGACAGGTCATTGACTTGTATAGGTACTGTCAATGACCTGTCTGGTAAATGCATTGCATTTTTCCTTGATCTCTTCTAATATCTAAAACCCAGCTAACTAACCTTCAAAAACTGCCCTTATAACTGCGATAGAGGTAAACATACTTTATCACCAAAGTATAAGTACTTTAGTAATGAGATATGAAGTGAAATGTAGATTGATGTAAACCATATGTTGCTTTTAAAGTGTTGCATTTGTTTTCATAAAACCTCCGTCTGAATCTTATTCATTTGAAATAAACCAGTCGATGTTGAAGACCTCTTATTGTCCCGTCCTGCTAAAACACAAAGGCTATGCTATACCGACAGCATTTTGCTGCCTCCTTCTGACCAAATATTGTCATTACAAGGTATTGGGAAGACAAATCAACATTACATCTATCAGTGACCCATTAACTTCTGCTGCGAAAACAAACGAAAAACAACAACAAGCGGTTACTGTAAGATTAACACATGCAACTACCATAGCTGTTTTGTACAGAAGTCAAAAAACAGCCATGCAACATCAAATTCATGAAATTTTATTTAACACATTTCTAAAACTTTATTTATTCACAGTGACTGCATGACAACATGCGAACAATGTGTATAATTCTCAAATGATTCCTATTCAGAACAACCTTCAATCACATTGGCACATTATGGGCAAATAAAGAAATCCATTGTACATCCCTGCCCATGACATATAGTGGTGGGTGGGTGTGGTTAATACTGCGCCAATATAAACACCAATCACAGCATCAATTAAATTACAATTCAATAATTGGTTGGTCTCCAGAACAGAGATTCAACACTTTGCCAAAAAGCAAGATCAGTGGAGAATCTCTGCTATTATCCGGCCTAGCAAGTCCAAATCAAACATACTTTACAAGGAGAAGAACTTTAACTAGCTATTGAATTTCAATGCAATTGTCATTATTTGATCTAATGGGCTTGTCTTGGTTCAGGCAACAGCAGAAGACTACTGTCAGGCGCTGTGGCTTAGTTGGTTAAAGCGCCTGTCTAGTAAACAGGAGATCCTGAGTTCAAATCTCAGCAGAGCCTTTTATCATAGCGTCCCTTTTTTATCAGGCACTCTCCTCCAGAGGGCCTTATAACGCTAATGTCCTGTAAATACACCGATGAGCCAAAACATTATGACCAGTGGATCAAATAACATTGGTCATCTAACAAGGACACATGTCAAGGTCATCACAGGTTAGATTTTAAGCATTCAATCAGTTCCCGTGGTAAACGTGTTGGATGCAGGAGTAAAGATCTGAGCTTCTCTAAAACGGTGGTTTTAATGTTTTTTGTCTCGTTTGTGTGTGTATATACACCTGGTAAGAGGAGTGGTCAGAGTAACAGAAGAAAGACAGAAAGAAGATTTAAGAAGATCTACTGGACCATTTAAGATTTACATATGGCATGTTTTATATCAGTAATGAAAGATAATACCTAAAGTTTGATGGTAAGTTTTGTTTGGTACCGATTGTACTGTAAGAATGTACATATAAAAAGCACCCTTTTGCCGTGACATTGTGTATCGCAATGCCGTGACCCGGATTCGAACCGGGGTTGCTGCGGCCACAACGCAGAGTACTAACCACTATACGATCACGGCGAGCTACAAGGGAGCGTGACGTGTTCGGGTGAGGAAAGCCGCCATGGAACCCAACGGCATAAAGGTTCTGCTGCTTTTCCCTGACCGTCTAGTACATGTCTAAAGTTGTTCTACTTTATGCAGTGTACAACAATAGTGAAGACAACAAAATGATCCAATGGCACATATACATGTATGTACTAACCTTAAGAAGTGTTAAACAAGTACAAATATGTTCATCGTTTTTATTCTTCAAAGAGAGCTTTTGCAGAAGGAGATGTGACTCATATTCAAGCCAATGCTGATCTGTATCAATTGCTATCTAACTTGATTTTGAGTAGTAGATTGTATTGTGTGCATAGAAATAGAATGAATAGACAACGAGTACCTATACAAGTCAATGACCTGTCTGGTAAATGCATTGCATTTTTCCTTGATCTCTTCTAATATCTAAAACCCAGCTAACTAACCTTCAAAAACTGCCCTTATAACTGCGATAGAGGTAAACATACTTTATCACCAAAGTATAAGTACTTTAGTAATGAGATATGAAGTGAAATGTAGATTGATGTAAACCATATGTTGCTTTTAAAGTGTTGCATTTGTTTTCATAAAACCTCCGTCTGAATCTTATTCATTTGAAATAAACCAGTCGATGTTGAAGACCTCTTATTGTCCCGTCCTGCTAAAACACAAAGGCTATGCTATACCGACAGCATTTTGCTGCCTCCTTCTGACCAAATATTGTCATTACAAGGTATTGGGAAGACAAATCAACATTACATCTATCAGTGACCCATTAACTTCTGCTGCGAAAACAAACGAAAAACAACAACAAGCGGTTACTGTAAGATTAACACATGCAACTACCATAGCTGTTTTGTACAGAAGTCAAAAAACAGCCATGCAACATCAAATTCATGAAATTTTATTTAACACATTTCTAAAACTTTATTTATTCACAGTGACTGCATGACAACATGCGAACAATGTGTATAATTCTCAAATGATTCCTATTCAGAACAACCTTCAATCACATTGGCACATTATGGGCAAATAAAGAAATCCATTGTACATCCCTGCCCATGACATATAGTGGTGGGTGGGTGTGGTTAATACTGCGCCAATATAAACACCAATCACAGCATCAATTAAATTACAATTCAATAATTGGTTGGTCTCCAGAACAGAGATTCAACACTTTGCCAAAAAGCAAGATCAGTGGAGAATCTCTGCTATTATCCGGCCTAGCAAGTCCAAATCAAACATACTTTACAAGGAGAAGAACTTTAACTAGCTATTGAATTTCAATGCAATTGTCATTATTTGATCTAATGGGCTTGTCTTGGTTCAGGCAACAGCAGAAGACTATTAGGCGCTGTGGCTTAGTTGGTTAAAGCGCCTGTCTAGTAAACAGGAGATCCTGAGTTCAAATCTCAGCAGAGCCTTTTATCATAGCGTCCCTTTTTTTATCAGGCACTCTCCTCCAGAGGGCCTTATAACGCTAATGTCCTGTAAATACACCGATGAGCCAAAACATTATGACCAGTGGATCAAATAACATTGGTCATCTAACAAGGACACATGTCAAGGTCATCACAGGTTAGATTTTAAGCATTCAATCAGTTCCCGTGGTAAACGTGTTGGATGCAGGAGTAAAGATCTGAGCTTCTCTAAAACGGTGGTTTTAATGTTTTTTGTCTCGTTTGTGTGTGTATATACACCTGGTAAGAGGAGTGGTCAGAGTAACAGAAGAAAGACAGAAAGAAGATTTAAGAAGATCTACTGGACCATTTAAGATTTACATATGGCATGTTTTATATCAGTAATGAAAGATAATACCTAAAGTTTGATGGTAAGTTTTGTTTGGTACCGATTGTACTGTAAGAATGTACATATAAAAAGCACCCTTTTGCCGTGACATTGTGTATCGCAATGCCGTGACCCGGATTCGAACCGGGGTTGCTGCGGCCACAACGCAGAGTACTAACCACTATACGATCACGGCGAGCTACAAGGGAGCGTGACGTGTTCGGGTGAGGAAAGCCGCCATGGAACCCAACGGCATAAAGGTTCTGCTGCTTTTCCCTGACCGTCTAGTACATGTCTAAAGTTGTTCTACTTTATGCAGTGTACAACAATAGTGAAGACAACAAAATGATCCAATGGCACATATACATGTATGTACTAACCTTAAGAAGTGTTAAACAAGTACAAATATGTTCATCGTTTTTATTCTTCAAAGAGAGCTTTTGCAGAAGGAGATGTGACTCATATTCAAGCCAATGCTGATCTGTATCAATTGCTATCTAACTTGGTTTTGAGTAGTAGATTGTATTGTGTGCATAGAAATAGAATGAATAGACAACGAGTACCTATACAAGTCAATGACCTGTCTGGTAAATGCATTGCATTTTTCCTTGATCTCTTCTAATATCTAAAACCCAGCTAACTAACCTTCAAAAACTGCCCTTATAACTGTGATAGAGGTAAACATACTTTATCACCAAAGTATAAGTACTTTAGTAATGAGATATGAAGTGAAATGTAGATTGATGTAAACCATATGTTGCTTTTAAAGTGTTGCATTTGTTTTCATAAAACCTCCGTCTGAATCTTATTCATTTGAAATAAACCAGTCGATGTTGAAGACCTCTTATTGTCCCGTCCTGCTAAAACACAAAGGCTATGCTATACCGACAGCATTTTGCTGCCTCCTTCTGACCAAATATTGTCATTACAAGGTATTGGGAAGACAAATCAACATTACATCTATCAGTGACCCATTAACTTCTGCTGCGAAAACAAACGAAAAACAACAACAAGCGGTTACTGTAAGATTAACACATGCAACTACCATAGCTGTTTTGTACAGAAGTCAAAAAACAGCCATGCAACATCAAATTCATGAAATTTTATTTAACACATTTCTAAAACTTTATTTATTCACAGTGACTGCATGACAACATGCGAACAATGTGTATAATTCTCAAATGATTCCTATTCAGAACAACCTTCAATCACATTGGCACATTATGGGCAAATAAAGAAATCCATTGTACATCCCTGCCCATGACATATAGTGGTGGGTGGGTGTGGTTAATACTGCGCCAATATAAACACCAATCACAGCATCAATTAAATTACAATTCAATAATTGGTTGGTCTCCAGAACAGAGATTCAACACTTTGCCAAAAAGCAAGATCAGTGGAGAATCTCTGCTATTATCCGGCCTAGCAAGTCCAAATCAAACATACTTTACAAGGAGAAGAACTTTAACTAGCTATTGAATTTCAATGCAATTGTCATTATTTGATCTAATGGGCTTGTCTTGGTTCAGGCAACAGCAGAAGACTATTAGGCGCTGTGGCTTAGTTGGTTAAAGCGCCTGTCTAGTAAACAGGAGATCCTGAGTTCGAATCTCAGCAGAGCCTTTTATCATAGCGTCCCTTTTTTTATCAGGCACTCTCCTCCAGAGGGCCTTATAACGCTAATGTCCTGTAAATACACCGATGAGCCAAAACATTATGACCAGTGGATCAAATAACATTGGTCATCTAACAAGGACACATGTCAAGGTCATCACAGGTTAGATTTTAAGCATTCAATCAGTTCCCGTGGTAAACGTGTTGGATGCAGGAGTAAAGATCTGAGCTTCTCTAAAACGGTGGTTTTAATGTTTTTTGTCTCGTTTGTGTGTGTATATACACCTGGTAAGAGGAGTGGTCAGAGTAACAGAAGAAAGACAGAAAGAAGATTTAAGAAGATCTACTGGACCATTTAAGATTTACATATGGCATGTTTTATATCAGTAATGAAAGATAATACCTAAAGTTTGATGGTAAGTTTTGTTTGGTACCGATTGTACTGTAAGAATGTACATATAAAAAGCACCCTTTTGCCGTGACATTGTGTATCGCAATGCCGTGACCCGGATTCGAACCGGGGTTGCTGCGGCCACAACGCAGAGTACTAACCACTATACGATCACGGCGAGCTACAAGGGAGCGTGACGTGTTCGGGTGAGGAAAGCCGCCATGGAACCCAACGGCATAAAGGTTCTGCTGCTTTTCCCTGACCGTCTAGTACATGTCTAAAGTTGTTCTACTTTATGCAGTGTACAACAATAGTGAAGACAACAAAATGATCCAATGGCACATATACATGTATGTACTAACCTTAAGAAGTGTTAAACAAGTACAAATATGTTCATCGTTTTTATTCTTCAAAGAGAGCTTTTGCAGAAGGAGATGTGACTCATATTCAAGCCAATGCTGATCTGTATCAATTGCTATCTAACTTGGTTTTGAGTAGTAGATTGTATTGTGTGCATAGAAATAGAATGAATAGACAACGAGTACCTATACAAGTCAATGACCTGTCTGGTAAATGCATTGCATTTTTCCTTGATCTCTTCTAATATCTAAAACCCAGCTAACTAACCTTCAAAAACTGCCCTTATAACTGCGATAGAGGTAAACATACTTTATCACCAAAGTATAAGTACTTTAGTAATGAGATATGAAGTGAAATGTAGATTGATGTAAACCATATGTTGCTTTTAAAGTGTTGCATTTGTTTTCATAAAACCTCCGTCTGAATCTTATTCATTTGAAATAAACCAGTCGATGTTGAAGACCTCTTATTGTCCCGTCCTGCTAAAACACAAAGGCTATGCTATACCGACAGCATTTTGCTGCCTCCTTCTGACCAAATATTGTCATTACAAGGTATTGGGAAGACAAATCAACATTACATCTATCAGTGACCCATTAACTTCTGCTGCGAAAACAAACGAAAAACAACAACAAGCGGTTACTGTAAGATTAACACATGCAACTACCATAGCTGTTTTGTACAGAAGTCAAAAAACAGCCATGCAACATCAAATTCATGAAATTTTATTTAACACATTTCTAAAACTTTATTTATTCACAGTGACTGCATGACAACATGCGAACAATGTGTATAATTCTCAAATGATTCCTATTCAGAACAACCTTCAATCACATTGGCACATTATGGGCAAATAAAGAAATCCATTGTACATCCCTGCCCATGACATATAGTGGTGGGTGGGTGTGGTTAATACTGCGCCAATATAAACACCAATCACAGCATCAATTAAATTACAATTCAATAATTGGTTGGTCTCCAGAACAGAGATTCAACACTTTGCCAAAAAGCAAGATCAGTGGAGAATCTCTGCTATTATCCGGCCTAGCAAGTCCAAATCAAACATACTTTACAAGGAGAAGAACTTTAACTAGCTATTGAATTTCAATGCAATTGTCATTATTTGATCTAATGGGCTTGTCTTGGTTCAGGCAACAGCAGAAGACTATCAGGCGCTGTGGCTTAGTTGGTTAAAGCGCCTGTCTAGTAAACAGGAGATCCTGAGTTCAAATCTCAGCAGAGCCTTTTATCATAGCGTCCCTTTTTTATCAGGCACTCTCCTCCAGAGGGCCTTATAACGCTAATGTCCTGTAAATACACCGATGAGCCAAAACATTATGACCAGTGGATCAAATAACATTGGTCATCTAACAAGGACACATGTCAAGGTCATCACAGGTTAGATTTTAAGCATTCAATCAGTTCCCGTGGTAAACGTGTTGGATGCAGGAGTAAAGATCTGAGCTTCTCTAAAACGGTGGTTTTAATGTTTTTGTCTCGTTTGTGTGTGTATATACACCTGGTAAGAGGAGTGGTCAGAGTAACAGAAGAAAGACAGAAAGAAGATTTAAGAAGATCTACTGGACCATTTAAGATTTACATATGGCATGTTTTATATCAGTAATGAAAGATAATACCTAAAGTTTGATGGTAAGTTTTGTTTGGTACCGATTGTACTGTAAGAATGTACATATAAAAAGCACCCTTTTGCCGTGACATTGTGTATCGCAATGCCGTGACCCGGATTCGAACCGGGGTTGCTGCGGCCACAACGCAGAGTACTAACCACTATACGATCACGGCGAGCTACAAGGGAGCGTGACGTGTTCGGGTGAGGAAAGCCGCCATGGAACCCAACGGCATAAAGGTTCTGCTGCTTTTCCCTGACCGTCTAGTACATGTCTAAAGTTGTTCTACTTTATGCAGTGTACAACAATAGTGAAGACAACAAAATGATCCAATGGCACATATACATGTATGTACTAACCTTAAGAAGTGTTAAACAAGTACAAATATGTTCATCGTTTTTATTCTTCAAAGAGAGCTTTTGCAGAAGGAGATGTGACTCATATTCAAGCCAATGCTGATCTGTATCAATTGCTATCTAACTTGGTTTTGAGTAGTAGATTGTATTGTGTGCATAGAAATAGAATGAATAGACAACGAGTACCTATACAAGTCAATGACCTGTCTGGTAAATGCATTGCATTTTTCCTTGATCTCTTCTAATATCTAAAACCCAGCTAACTAACCTTCAAAAACTGCCCTTATAACTGCGATAGAGGTAAACATACTTTATCACCAAAGTATAAGTACTTTAGTAATGAGATATGAAGTGAAATGTAGATTGATGTAAACCATATGTTGCTTTTAAAGTGTTGCATTTGTTTTCATAAAACCTCCGTCTGAATCTTATTCATTTGAAATAAACCAGTCGATGTTGAAGACCTCTTATTGTCCCGTCCTGCTAAAACACAAAGGCTATGCTATACCGACAGCATTTTGCTGCCTCCTTCTGACCAAATATTGTCATTACAAGGTATTGGGAAGACAAATCAACATTACATCTATCAGTGACCCATTAACTTCTGCTGCGAAAACAAACGAAAAACAACAACAAGCGGTTACTGTAAGATTAACACATGCAACTACCATAGCTGTTTTGTACAGAAGTCAAAAAACAGCCATGCAACATCAAATTCATGAAATTTTATTTAACACATTTCTAAAACTTTATTTATTCACAGTGACTGCATGACAACATGCGAACAATGTGTATAATTCTCAAATGATTCCTATTCAGAACAACCTTCAATCACATTGGCACATTATGGGCAAATAAAGAAATCCATTGTACATCCCTGCCCATGACATATAGTGGTGGGTGGGTGTGGTTAATACTGCGCCAATATAAACACCAATCACAGCATCAATTAAATTACAATTCAATAATTGGTTGGTCTCCAGAACAGAGATTCAACACTTTGCCAAAAAGCAAGATCAGTGGAGAATCTCTGCTATTATCCGGCCTAGCAAGTCCAAATCAAACATACTTTACAAGGAGAAGAACTTTAACTAGCTATTGAATTTCAATGCAATTGTCATTATTTGATCTAATGGGCTTGTCTTGGTTCAGGCAACAGCAGAAGACTGTTAGGCGCTGTGGCTTAGTTGGTTAAAGCGCCTGTCTAGTAAACAGGAGATCCTGAGTTCAAATCTCAGCAGAGCCTTTTATCATAGCGTCCCTTTTTTTATCAGGCACTCTCCTCCAGAGGGCCTTATAACGCTAATGTCCTGTAAATACACCGATGAGCCAAAACATTATGACCAGTGGATCAAATAACATTGGTCATCTAACAAGGACACATGTCAAGGTCATCACAGGTTAGATTTTAAGCATTCAATCAGTTCCCGTGGTAAACGTGTTGGATGCAGGAGTAAAGATCTGAGCTTCTCTAAAACGGTGGTTTTAATGTTTTTTGTCTCGTTTGTGTGTGTATATACACCTGGTAAGAGGAGTGGTCAGAGTAACAGAAGAAAGACAGAAAGAAGATTTAAGAAGATCTACTGGACCATTTAAGATTTACATATGGCATGTTTTATATCAGTAATGAAAGATAATACCTAAAGTTTGATGGTAAGTTTTGTTTGGTACCGATTGTACTGTAAGAATGTACATATAAAAAGCACCCTTTTGCCGTGACATTGTGTATCGCAATGCCGTGACCCGGATTCGAACCGGGGTTGCTGCGGCCACAACGCAGAGTACTAACCACTATACGATCACGGCGAGCTACAAGGGAGCGTGACGTGTTCGGGTGAGGAAAGCCGCCATGGAACCCAACGGCATAAAGGTTCTGCTGCTTTTCCCTGACCGTCTAGTACATGTCTAAAGTTGTTCTACTTTATGCAGTGTACAACAATAGTGAAGACAACAAAATGATCCAATGGCACATATACATGTATGTACTAACCTTAAGAAGTGTTAAACAAGTACAAATATGTTCATCGTTTTTATTCTTCAAAGAGAGCTTTTGCAGAAGGAGATGTGACTCATATTCAAGCCAATGCTGATCTGTATCAATTGCTATCTAACTTGGTTTTGAGTAGTAGATTGTATTGTGTGCATAGAAATAGAATGAATAGACAACGAGTACCTATACAAGTCAATGACCTGTCTGGTAAATGCATTGCATTTTTCCTTGATCTCTTCTAATATCTAAAACCCAGCTAACTAACCTTCAAAAACTGCCCTTATAACTGTGATAGAGGTAAACATACTTTATCACCAAAGTATAAGTACTTTAGTAATGAGATATGAAGTGAAATGTAGATTGATGTAAACCATATGTTGCTTTTAAAGTGTTGCATTTGTTTTCATAAAACCTCCGTCTGAATCTTATTCATTTGAAATAAACCAGTCGATGTTGAAGACCTCTTATTGTCCCGTCCTGCTAAAACACAAAGGCTATGCTATACCGACAGCATTTTGCTGCCTCCTTCTGACCAAATATTGTCATTACAAGGTATTGGGAAGACAAATCAACATTACATCTATCAGTGACCCATTAACTTCTGCTGCGAAAACAAACGAAAAACAACAACAAGCGGTTACTGTAAGATTAACACATGCAACTACCATAGCTGTTTTGTACAGAAGTCAAAAAACAGCCATGCAACATCAAATTCATGAAATTTTATTTAACACATTTCTAAAACTTTATTTATTCACAGTGACTGCATGACAACATGCGAACAATGTGTATAATTCTCAAATGATTCCTATTCAGAACAACCTTCAATCACATTGGCACATTATGGGCAAATAAAGAAATCCATTGTACATCCCTGCCCATGACATATAGTGGTGGGTGGGTGTGGTTAATACTGCGCCAATATAAACACCAATCACAGCATCAATTAAATTACAATTCAATAATTGGTTGGTCTCCAGAACAGAGATTCAACACTTTGCCAAAAAGCAAGATCAGTGGAGAATCTCTGCTATTATCCGGCCTAGCAAGTCCAAATCAAACATACTTTACAAGGAGAAGAACTTTAACTAGCTATTGAATTTCAATGCAATTGTCATTATTTGATCTAATGGGCTTGTCTTGGTTCAGGCAACAGCAGAAGACTATTAGGCGCTGTGGCTTAGTTGGTTAAAGCGCCTGTCTAGTAAACAGGAGATCCTGAGTTCGAATCTCAGCAGAGCCTTTTATCATAGCGTCCCTTTTTTTATCAGGCACTCTCCTCCAGAGGGCCTTATAACGCTAATGTCCTGTAAATACACCGATGAGCCAAAACATTATGACCAGTGGATCAAATAACATTGGTCATCTAACAAGGACACATGTCAAGGTCATCACAGGTTAGATTTTAAGCATTCAATCAGTTCCCGTGGTAAACGTGTTGGATGCAGGAGTAAAGATCTGAGCTTCTCTAAAACGGTGGTTTTAATGTTTTTGTCTCGTTTGTGTGTGTATATACACCTGGTAAGAGGAGTGGTCAGAGTAACAGAAGAAAGACAGAAAGAAGATTTAAGAAGATCTACTGGACCATTTAAGATTTACATATGGCATGTTTTATATCAGTAATGAAAGATAATACCTAAAGTTTGATGGTAAGTTTTGTTTGGTACCGATTGTACTGTAAGAATGTACATATAAAAAGCACCCTTTTGCCGTGACATTGTGTATCGCAATGCCGTGACCCGGATTCGAACCGGGGTTGCTGCGGCCACAACGCAGAGTACTAACCACTATACGATCACGGCGAGCTACAAGGGAGCGTGACGTGTTCGGGTGAGGAAAGCCGCCATGGAACCCAACGGCATAAAGGTTCTGCTGCTTTTCCCTGACCGTCTAGTACATGTCTAAAGCTGTTCTACTTTATGCAGTGTACAACAATAGTGAAGACAACAAAATGATCCAATGGCACATATACATGTATGTACTAACCTTAAGAAGTGTTAAACAAGAACAAATATGTTCATCGGAGGTAAACATACTTTATCACCAAAGTATAAGTACTTTAGTAATGAGATATGAAGTGAAATGTAGATTGATGTAAACCATATGTTGCTTTTAAAGTGTTGCATTTGTTTTCATAAAACCTCCCTCTGAATCTTATTCATTTGAAATAAACCAGTCGATGTTGAAGACCTCTTATTGTCCCGTCCTGCTAAAACACAAAGGCTATGCTATACCG
>CM055742.1:17131472-17155998 GCA_029465975.1 Dallia pectoralis | reverse complement strand
TGGCACATTATGGGCAAATAAAGAAATCCATTGTACATCTTTTTAGTGGTGGGTGGGTGTGGTTAATACTGCGCCAATATAAACACCAATCACAGCATCAATTAAATTACAATTCAATAATTGGTTGGTCTCCAGAACAGAGATTCAACACTTTGCCAAAAAGCAAGATCAGTGGAGAATCTCTGCTATTATCCGGCCTAGCAAGTCCAAATCAAACATACTTTACAAGGAGAAGAACTTTAACTAGCTATTGAATTTTTTCTCCTCCAGAGGGCCTTATAACGCTAATGTCCTGTAAATACACCGATGAGCCAAGACATTATGACCAGTGGATCAAATAACATTGGTCATCTAACAAGGACACATGTCAAGGTCATCACAGGTTAGATTTTAAGCATTCAATCAGTTCCCGTGGTAAACGTGTTGGATGCAGGAGTAAAGATTTGAGCTTCTCTAAAACGGTGGTTTTAATGTTTTTTGTCTCGTTTGTGTGTGTATATACACCTGGTAAGAGGAGTGGTCAGAGTAACAGAAGAAAGACAGAAAGAAGATCTACTGGACCATTTAAGATTTACATATGGCATGTTTTCTATCAGTAATGAAAGATAATACCTAAAGTTTGATGGTAAGTTTTGTTTGGTACCGATTGTACTGTAAGAATGTACATATAAAAAGCACCCTTTTGCCGTGACATTGTGTATCGCAATGCCGTGACCCGGATTCGAACCGGGGTTGCTGCGGCCACAACGCAGAGTACTAACCACTATACGATCACGGCGAGCTACAAGGGAGTGTGACGTGTTCGGGTGAGGAAAGCCGCCATGGAACCCAACGGCATAAAGGTTCTGCTGCTTTTCCCTGACCGTCTAGTACAAGTCTAAAGTTGTTCTACTTTATGCAGTGTACAACAATAGTGAAGACAACAAAATGATCCAATGGCACATATACATGTATGTACTAACCTTAAGAAGTGTTAAACAAGTACAAATATGTTCATCGTTTTTATTCTTCAAAGAGAGCTTTTGCAGAAGGAGATGTGACTCATATTCAAGCCAATGCTGATCTGTATCAATTGTTATCTAACTTGGTTTTGAGTAGTAGATTGTATTGTGTGCATAGAAATAGAATGAATAGACAACGAGTACCTATACAAGTCAATGACCTGTCTGGTAAATGCATTGCATTTTTCCTTGATCTCTTCTAATATCTAAAACCCAGCTAACTAACCTTCAAAAACTGCCCTTATAACTGCGATAGAGGTAAACATACTTTATCACCAAAGTATAAGTACTTTAGTAATGAGATATGAAGTGAAATGTAGATTGATGTAAACCATATGTTGCTTTTAAAGTGTTGCATTTGTTTTCATAAAACCTCCGTCTGAATCTTATTCATTTGTAATAAACCAGTCGATGTTGAAGACCTCTTATTGTCCCGTCCTGCTAAAACACAAAGGCTATGCTATACCGACAGCATTTTGCTGCCTCCTTCTGACCAAATATTGTCATTACAAGGTATTGGGAATACAAATCAACATTACATCTATCAGTGACCCATTAACTTCTGCTGCGAAAACAAACGAAAAACAACAACAAGCGGTTACTGTAAGATTAACACATGCAACTACCATAGCTGTTTTGTACAGAAGTCAAAAACACATTTCTTCTAATATCTAAAACCCAGCTAACTAACCTTCAAAAACGTCTCCGGTTACGTATGTAACCTTAGTTCCCTGAGGGAACGAGACGCTGCGTGAAAACGCTATGGGAACGCTCTGCGTGAGTGCGTCATGAAGCACATGTGTAATCAGTCCAATGGCTCGACGGAACGTCACAGACGGGTGACGTCGCGACCAGGAAGTCATAAAAGCACACCTAATTACCGGCACCTTCTGTTTCTGATGGGCTGAAGCAAGTGCCAAGGGCATGCTGGGAGTATGGCACAGACACGCAGCGTCTCGTTCCCCTCAGGGAACTAAGGTTACATACGTAACCGGAGACGTTCCCTATCAGGGAATTTTGAGCTGCGTGAAAACGCAATGGGAACGCCACTACCCACTTCGCCATACGAGCAAGTGTCCGCCATGTGAAGTCAGAGCGCACATTCGGACGAAAGCACCTGCGCCCCTGGTGTGGAGCTAAAGTCAAGCTGGTAAAATCTCACGAACGTGTGCGGTGAGGACCAGCCTGCCGCAACACAGACGTCATGTAGAGACACTTTACCTGACAAAAGGGCCTTTGAAGCCGCCATACTCCTGGTCGAGTGGGCTCGAACAGCCAAGGGTGAAGGCTGACCAGCCGACTCGTAAGCAAATGAGATGGCCTCAACCACCCACTTGCTCATCCTCTGCTTAGACACAGGACCCCCTCTCTTGGGTGGTCCAAAGCACACGAACAGCTGTTCGGACAGCCTCCACAGGGCAGTTCTGTGGACGTAGGCGTCTAAGGCCCTCACCGGGCAGAGGAGGTTATACTTCTTCTGGTCCGACGTCAAAAAAGGAGGAGGGCAGAAGGCTTGCAGCACAATAGGCCCAACGATGTTAGTTGGGACCTTGGGGACATACCCGGGTGAAGGTAGTAGAACCGCCTTGACCATACCGGGTGAGAAGTCCAAGCAAGAGGGCGCCACCGACAGCGCTTGCATATCACCAATCCTCTTCAGAGAAGAGATGGCAAGTAAGAAGACCGTCTTGAGGGTCACGAACTTGTCAGGGACCTCCTCAATGGGCTCAAACGGAGCACGGGAGAGGCCTTCTAGAACAATAGCCAGGTCCCAGGATGGCACCCTCATGCCGGCTGCTGGCCTCAGCCTCCGGGCGCCACGAAGGAAGCGTGATACCAGTGGGTGTCTCCCCAGAGAATCCCCATTTAGAGGGACATGGCCAGCGGACAAAGCCGCCACATACACCTTCAGTGTGGATGGGGATAGACCTGTAGAGAAGCGATGCTGCAGGAACTCCAGTACTGCAAACACTGGGCAGTTAACTGGGTCCACCTGCCGTTCTCTACACCACGAGGTGAACAGTTTCCACCTGGCGGCATACGCATTCCTTGTGGCTGGAGCTCTGGAGTGAAGGATGGTCTCAACGACCTCAGTCGAGAGACCTGAAACTAAGAGGCGGGCCCCCTCAGAGGCCAGGCCCATAGTTTCCACAGCTCCGGGCGGGGGTGAAGGATGACCCCATGCGCCTGGGAAAGCAGGTCCCTCCTGATCGGAATCTCCAGCGGAGAGCCGACGAGGAGAGATATTAGGTCCGCAAACCATACTCGGGCCGGCCAGTACGGTGCTACAAGCAGTAGACTGACCCGCTCCTGACGGATCCTCTCCAGAACTCCTGGGAGCAGAGCAACCGGGGGGAAAGCGTACAGGCGTGACCTCGGCCATGCCTGCACCATGGCATCCAGCCCCAGTGGGGCTGGATGAGTCAGCGAAAACCACAGAGGACAGTGTGACGTCTCTCTGGACGCAAATAGGTCCACTTCGGCCCGACCGAAGTGTGACCAAAGGAGCTCCACCACCTCGGGATGGAGTCTCCACTCCCGGGCCTCGGCCCCTGTCTCGACAGGGTGTCTGCCCCCTGATTTAGGTACCCAGGGATAAAAATGGCCCTTAAAGAAAGGAGCTTCCCGTGGGACCACAGAAGGACCTGGCGGGCCAGATTGTAAAGTGGGCGTGAGCGCAGACCCCTGGTGGTTGATGTAAAAACCACCGATGTGTTGTCCGACCGGACAAGAACATGATGACCCCTTAGGTCTGGGAGGAAGTGCTTCAGAGCCTGGTAAACTGCCAGCATCTCTAGCCAATTTATGTGCCATGATAGCTGATGGCCCGCCAGAGCCCTTGAGCTGGGCGACCACTCATGATCGCCCCCGCCGGTGAGGGAGGCATCCGTCGTTAGTGTAACACGACAACACGGAGCTCCCAACACGGGACCCTGGGTTAGGAACCAAGGCTTCCTCCACATGACCAGCGTGCGGAGACAACGCCACGTAACAGTGATCATGCGGAACTGGTTTCCCCTCGGGGAGAACCCCTTGGTTCTGAGCCACCACTGTAACGGTCTCATGAACAGCAGGCCGCAAGGAATAACGTTGGACGCTGCTGCCAGCAGACCCAACAGTCTCTGAAACTGTTTCACAGTGAGTGACTGGCCTAGCCTCACCTGCTCGACGGCAGCAAGGATTGACGCCACCCGTGCAGGAGACAGATGTGCCCGCATCGTGGTCGAATCCCAGACTACGCCCAGGACAGTGGTCACCTGTACCGGCGACAGCACACTCTTCCCAGCATTGAGCCTCAACCCCAGTTTGTTGATGTGAGCCAGAACGACATCTCGATGCCGAACCGCTAGATGCTCCGACGGAGCCAGAATCAACCAATCGTCGATGTAATTGAGGATGCGTATGCCCTGGAGGCGCAACGGCACCAGGGCAGCGTCTATACATCTCGTGAACGTACGGGGAGAGAGTGCTAGGCCAAACGGAAGAACCCGATACTGGTACGCTTTGCCCCCAAAAGCGAACCTCAGGAACTTCCTGTGTTGTGGAAGGATGGAGATGTGAAAATAGGCGTCCTTCAGATCTATCGTGACAAACCAGTCCTCGGACCTGATCTGTGATACGATCTGTTTGAGAGTGAGCATTTTGAAGCTGAGTCTCCCGACCGTCTGATTCAACAGACGTAGGTCTAAAATAGGACGCAACCCCCATCCTTCTTGGGAACAACGAAGTACCGGCTGTACCAGCCCGACTCCCTGCTGAGAGGAAGAACTCGTTCTATAGCCCCTTTTAGCAGGAGAGTCTGTACCTCCCGCTCCAGTACCAGAGCCTGCTCTGGGCCCACCACTGTGGGCAGGACCCCATTGAAACGAGGCGGATGCGTCCTGAATTGGATGGCATACCCGCTCTCGATTATCCGCAGGACCCACTGAGATATATTCGGCAGGGTCTTCCACTCTGCCAGAAAATCTACTAGGGGTACCAGCCTCTCGAGGCTGGCCTCTGGAGTAACAGGTACTGCAGACACAGTGCCCTGTAACAGCGCACTGGCAGGGAACAACTGGTCCGACAGTTCTGGGCCCCTCCTCGGAGGAGGCGAGCGCCCCTCGGGAAAACGCTCGCCCAGGCCACCCCGCTGAGGGCACCAGGAGGAGCTCACTACTCCCCTGGTGGGGACCACCCCCAGCGGTTTGACCCCCCTGTCAGGGTCTCTTAGACAAAGCCTTCTTGGATGTAGCGACAGGCCTCGGAACTGTCCTACCCCTCGAAGGCCCCGCCTGTGAGTGTCGCCCCCCGGCCCACTCAT
Source organism: Dallia pectoralis (assembly GCA_029465975.1). Classification (NCBI taxonomy): domain Eukaryota; kingdom Metazoa; phylum Chordata; class Actinopteri; order Esociformes; family Umbridae; genus Dallia; species Dallia pectoralis. The sequence goes on along the minus strand of CM055742.1, from coordinate 17,150,694 downwards.
CGTGTGGGGGCGCCCGAGTAGCGACAATCACTCTCTGCTGCGCCCGGTGTGCCGTGCTCGGCGCCGGGCGGGGCTGCCCCCGTCCGACAGCCCCCGCGACGCGGCTACGACGGGGGAGAAATTTCTGGAAGGCAGCCGCCTGCCTTCTCTTCTCCTGAAACCTCTCGACGACCGAGCCAATAGCAGGGCCAAAGAGGCCGTCGGGGGAAAGAGGCGCGTCCAGGAGGAAGGCTTTCTCCCTATCTCTCATATCAGAGAGGCTCAGCCAGAGATGCCTCTCCGTAGCCACCAAGGCTGCCATAGCACGGCCCACTGATTTGGCCGTCTCCTTAGTGGCACGAAGAGACAAATCCGCCGCCTGACGAAGTTCTCGAACCTCATCAGGACTTACAGTCTCCCCCTGAGCCCCGTCGCTAAGCAGCTCTGCCTGATATGCCTGTAGAATAGACATAGTATGCAGGCAGGAAGCTGCCTGACCCGCCGCCGAATAGGCTTTGCCCACCAGCGCTGAAGTAGTCTTCAACGCCTTGGAGGGCAATGCCGGTGTCCTCAGAGACGATGCCGCGGGAGATAAATGGCTCGCCAGTATCTCCTCCGCGACCGGCACGGTCCGTACCCATGAACATTAGCCTCGGCAACATTCGAATACATATGAGTCCGCGGATTAAACACCCGGGACGACACCGGCTTTTTCCAGGACCTCGACACCTCAGTGTGGAGGTCCGGGAAGAAAGGCAAACACCGGCGAGGAGGTAAAGCACGGGAGGGCAAGAATCCTTCATTCAACTTACTAGTTGAAGCAGACTCCTGCCTGTCAGCCGGCCACTCGATGTTGAGCTTTCCCACAGCTCGGGTGAGTACCTCCAGCAGCTCCTCGTTCGCAGGTGACTGAACCAACAATTCAGCCTCCGCCTCGAGGTTTTCAACCTCCATTTCCTCAGAACTGGACGGCTGAGAAAAAGGTGCCTCACACAGGGCGGAAGAAACCCGCGCGGGTGCTTCCGAACCCCGAGCCGAGGCACTGGCTCTAGCAGACGAGGACCGAGAAAATGCAGAAGCCGTCTCGGAACCGCATGCTAGATCCGCTTGCGAACCCCACGACGTCAGTCGGCGCCGTGCCTCGGCAGCGGCGGGACCTGAACCGCGGGGAACGCGAACCGAGCCGCTTTCCTGAAAAAGCGCCAGGCGAGAGCGCAGTGAACGAATGGCAAGACGGTCGCAATGCTTACAGCTAGCCTCTTCCAAGGCTAGCCGAGCATGCTCCTCTCCCAAACAAACTACGCACAGAACATGTGTGTCCCGGCCCGTGAGAAAGCGGTTGCAGGGAGAAGCACACTGTCTGAAACGCCGCTCGGTTGCCATAATCGCGGTGAGCTCTTGTACATAAATGCAAAGAAAATTTCTGAATTAACTACGTAATAGCAGAAACCCGCGAGGACTGTCACAACATGCACTTGCTGAAGCAACAAAAAACTGAAGGTGCCGGTAATTAGGTGTGCTTTTATGACTTCCTGGTCGCGACGTCACCCGTCTGTGACGTTCCGTCACGCCATTGGACTGATTACACATGTGCTTCATGACGCACTCACGCAGAGCGTTCCCATAGCGTTTTCACGCAGCTCGAAGTTCCCTGATAGGGAACTGCCCTTATAACTGCGATAGAGGTAAACATACTTTATCACCAAAGTATAAGTACTTTAGTAATGAGATATGAAGTGAAATGTAGATTGATGTAAACCATATGTTGCTTTTAAAGTGTTGCATTTGTTTTCATAAAACCTCCGTCTGAATCTTATTCATTTGAAATAAACCAGTCGATGTTGAAGACCTCTTATTGTCCCGTCCTGCTAAAACACAAAGGCTTTGCTATACCGACAGCATTTTGCTGCCTCCTTCTGACCAAATATTGTCATTACAAGGTATTGGGAAGACAAATCAACATTACATCTATCAGTGACCCATTAACTTCTGCTGCGAAAACAAACGAAAAACAACAACAATAGGTTACTGTAAGATTAACACATGCAACTACCATAGCTGTTTTGTACAGAAGTCAAAAAACAGCCATGCAACATCAAATTCATGAAATTTTATTTAACACATTTCTAAAACTTTATTTATTCACAGTGACTGCATGACAACATGCGAACAATGTGTATAATTCTCAAATGATTCCTATTCAGAACAACCTTCAATCACATTGGCACATTATGGGCAAATAAAGAAATCCATTGTACATCCCTGCCCATGACATATAGTGGTGGGTGGGTGTGGTTAATACTGCGCCAATATAAACACCAATCACAGCATCAATTAAATTACAATTCAATTATTGGTTGGTCTCCAGAACAGAGATTCAACACTTTGCCAAAAAGCAAGATCAGTGGAGAATCTCTGCTATTATCCGGCCTAGCAAGTCCAAATCAAACATACTTTACAAGGAGAAGAACTTTAACTAGCTATTGAACTTCAATGCAATTGTCATTATTTGATCTAATGGGCTTGTCTTGGTTCAGGCAACAGCAGAAGACTATTAGGCGCTGTGGCTTAGTTGGTTAAAGCGCCTGTCTAGTAAACAGGAGATCCTGAGTTCGAATCTCAGCAGAGCCATTTATCATAGCGTCCCTTTTTTTATCAGGCACTCTCCTCCAGAGGGCCTTATAACGCTAATGTCCTGTAAATACACCGATGAGCCAAAACATTATGACCAGTGGATCAAATAACATTGGTCATCTAACAAGGACACATGTCAAGGTCATCACAGGTTAGATTTTAAGCATTCAATCAGTTCCCGTGGTAAACGTGTTGGATGCAGGAGTAAAGATCTGAGCTTCTCTAAAACGGTGGTTTTAATGTTTTTTGTCTCGTTTGTGTGTGTATATATATATACCTGGTAAGAGGAGTGGTCAGAGTAACAGAAGAAAGACAGAAAGAAGATTTAAGAAGATCTACTGGACCATTTAAGATTTTCATATGGCATGTTTTCTATCAGTAATGAAAGATAATACCTAAAGTTTGATGGTAAGTTTTGTTTGGTACCGATTGTACTGTAAGAATGTTCATATAAAAAGCAGCCTTTTGCCGTGACATTGTGTTTCGCAATGCCATGACCAGGATTCGAACCGGGGTTGCTGCGGCCACAACGCAGAGTACTAACCACTATACGATCACGGCGAGCTACAAGGGAGCGTGACATTTTCGGGTGAGGAAAGCCGCCATGGAACCCAACGGCATAAAGGTTCTGCTGCTTTTCCCTGACCGTCTAGTACATGTCTAAAGTTGTTCTACTTTATGCAGTGTACAACAATAGTGAAGACAACAAAATGATCCAATGGCACATATACATGAATGTACTAACCTTAAGAAGTGTTAAACAAGTACAAATATGTTTATCGTTTTTATTCTTCAAAGAGAGCTTTTGCAGAAGGAGATGTGACTCATATTCAAGCCAATGCTGATCTGTATCAATTGCTATCTAACTTGATTTTGAGTAGTAGATTGTATTGTGTGCATAGAAATAGAATGAATAGACAACGAGTACCTATACAAGTCAATGACCTGTCTGGTAAATGCATTGCATTTTTCCTTGATCTCTTCTAATATCTAAAACCCAGCTAACTAACCTTCAAAAACTGCCCTTATAACTGCGATAGAGGTAAACATACTTTATCACCAAAGTATAAGTACTTTAGTAATGAGATATGAAGTGAAATGTAGATTGATGTAAACCATATGTTGCTTTTAAAGTGTTGCATTTGTTTTCATAAAACCTCCGTCTGAATCTTATTCATTTGAAATAAACCAGACGATGTTGAAGACCTCTTATTGTCCCGTCCTGCTAAAACACAAAGGCTATGCTATACCGACAGCATTTTGCTGCCTCCTTCTGACCAAATATTGTCATTACAAGGTATTGGGAAGACAAATCAACATTACATCTATCAGTGACCCATTAACTTCTGCTGCGAAAACAAACGAAAAACAACAACAAGCGGTTACTGTAAGATTAACACATGCAACTACCATAGCTGTTTTGTACAGAAGTCAAAAAACAGCCATGCAACATCAAATTCATGAAATTTTATTTAACACATTTCTAAAACTTTATTTATTCACAGTGACTGCATGACAACATGCGAACAATGTGTATAATTCTCAAATGATTCCTATTCAGAACAACCTTCAATCACATTGGCACATTATGGGCAAATAAAGAAATCCATTGTACATCCCTGCCCATGACATATAGTGGTGGGTGGGTGTGGTTAATACTGCGCCAATATAAACACCAATCACAGCATCAATTAAATTCCAATTCAATAATTGGTTGGTCTCCAGAACAGAGATTCAACACTTTGCCAAAAAGCAAGATCAGTGGAGAATCTCTGCTATTATCCGGCCTAGCAAGTCCAAATCAAACATACTTTACAAGGAGAAGAACTTTAACTAGCTATTGAATTTCAATGCAATTGTCATTATTTGATCTAATGGGCTTGTCTTGGTTCAGGCAACAGCAGAAGACTATTAGGCGCTGTGGCTTAGTTGGTTAAAGCGCCTGTCTAGTAAACAGGAGATCCTGAGTTTGAATCTCAGCAGAGCCTTTTATCATAGCGTCCCTTTTTTTATCAGGCACTCTCCTCCAGAGGGCCTTATAACGCTAATGTCCTGTAAATACACCGATGAGCCAAAACATTATGACCAGTGGATCAAATAACATTGGTCATCTAACAAGGACACATGTCAAGGTCATCACAGGTTAGATTTTAAGCATTCAATCAGTTCCCGTGGTAAACGTGTTGGATGCAGGAGTAAAGATCTGAGCTTCTCTAAACGGTGGTTTTAATGTTTTTTGTCTCGTTTGTGTGTGTATATATATATACCTGGTAAGAGGAGTGGTCAGAGTAACAGAAGAAAGACAGAAAGAAGATTTAAGAAGATCTACTGGACCATTTAAGATTTTCATATGGCATGTTTTCTATCAGTAATGAAAGATAATACCTAAAGTTTGATGGTAAGTTTTGTTTGGTACCGATTGTACTGTAAGAATGTTCATATAAAAAGCACCCTTTTGCCGTGACATTGTGTTTCGCAATGCCATGACCCGGATTCGAACCGGGGTTGCTGCGGCCACAACGCAGAGTACTAACCACTATACGATCACGGCGAGCTACAAGGGAGCGTGACATTTTCGGGTGAGGAAAGCCGCCATGGAACCCAACGGCATAAAGGTTCTGCTGCTTTTCCCTGACCGTCTAGTACATGTCTAAAGTTGTTCTACTTTATGCAGTGTACAACAATAGTGAAGACAACAAAATGATCCAATGGCACATATACATGTATGTACTAACCTTAAGAAGTGTTAAACAAGTACAAATATGTTCATCGTTTTTATTCTTCAAAGAGAGCTTTTGCAGAAGGAGATGTGACTCATATTCAAGCCAATGCTGATCTGTATCAATTGCTATCTAACTTGATTTTGAGTAGTAGATTGTATTGTGTGCATAGAAATAGAATGAATAGACAACGAGTACCTATACAAGTCAATGACCTGTCTGGTAAATGCATTGCATTTTTCCTTGATCTCTTCTAATATCTAAAACCCAGCTAACTAACCTTCAAAAACTGCCCTTATAACTGCGATAGAGGTAAACATACTTTATCACCAAAGTATAAGTACTTTAGTAATGAGATATGAAGTGAAATGTAGATTGATGTAAACCATATGTTGCTTTTAAAGTGTTGCATTTGTTTTCATAAAACCTCCGTCTGAATCTTATTCATTTGAAATAAACCAGACGATGTTGAAGACCTCTTATTGTCCCGTCCTGCTAAAACACAAAGGCTATGCTATACCGACAGCATTTTGCTGCCTCCTTCTGACCAAATATTGTCATTACAAGGTATTGGGAAGACAAATCAACATTACATCTATCAGTGACCCATTAACTTCTGCTGCGAAAACAAACGAAAAACAACAACAAGCGGTTACTGTAAGATTAACACATGCAACTACCATAGCTGTTTTGTACAGAAGTCAAAAAACAGCCATGCAACATCAAATTCATGAAATTTTATTTAACACATTTCTAAAACTTTATTTATTCACAGTGACTGCATGACAACATGCGAACAATGTGTATAATTCTCAAATGATTCCTATTCAGAACAACCTTCAATCACATTGGCACATTATGGGCAAATAAAGAAATCCATTGTACATCCCTGCCCATGACATATAGTGGTGGGTGGGTGTGGTTAATACTGCGCCAATATAAACACCAATCACAGCATCAATTAAATTCCAATTCAATAATTGGTTGGTCTCCAGAACAGAGATTCAACACTTTGCCAAAAAGCAAGATCAGTGGAGAATCTCTGCTATTATCCGGCCTAGCAAGTCCAAATCAAACATACTTTACAAGGAGAAGAACTTTAACTAGCTATTTAATTTCAATGCAATTGTCATTATTTGATCTAATGGGCTTGTCTTGGTTCAGGCAACAGCAGAAGACTATTAGGCGCTGTGGCTTAGTTGGTTAAAGCGCCTGTCTAGTAAACCGGAGATCCTGAGTTCGAATCTCAGCAGAGCCTATTATCATAGCGTCCCTTTTTTTATCAGGCACTCTCCTCCAGAGGGCCTTATAACGCTAATGTCCTGTAAATACACCGATGAGCCAAAACATTATGACCAGTGGATCAAATAACATTGGTCATCTAACAAGGACACATGTCAAGGTCATCACAGGTTAGATTTTAAGCATTCAATCAGTTCCCGTGGTAAACGTGTTGGATGCAGGAGTAAAGATCTGAGCTTCTCTAAAACGGTGGTTTTAATGTTTTTTGTCTCGTTTGTGTGTGTATATACACCTGGTAAGAGGAGTGGTCAGAGTAACAGAAGAAAGACAGAAAGAAGATTTAGGAAGATCTACTGGACCATTTAAGATTTACATATGGCATGTTTTATATCAGTAATGAAAGGTAATACCTAAAGTTTGATGGTAAGTTTTGTTTGGTACCGATTGTACTGTAAGAATGTACATATAAAAAGCACCCTTTTGCCGTGACATTGTGTATCGCAATGCCGTGAACAGGATTCGAACCGGGGTTGCTGCGGCCACAACGCAGAGTACTAACCATTGTACGATCACGGCGAGCTACAAGGGAGCGTGACGTGTTCGGGTGAGGAAAGCCGCCATGGAACCCAACGGCATAAAGGTTCTGCTGCTTTTCCCTGACCGTCTAGTACATGTCTAAAGTTGTTCTACTTTATGCAGTGTACAACAATAGTGAAGACAACAAAGTGATCCAATGGCACATATACATGTATGTACTGACCTTAAGAAGTGTTAAACAAGTACAAATATGTTCATCGTTTTTATTCTTCAAAGAGAGCTTTTGCAGAAGGAGATGTGACTCATATTCAAGCCAATGCTGATCTGTATCAATTGCTATCTAACTTGATTTTGAGTAGTAGATTGTATTGTGTGCATAGAAATAGAATGAATAGACAACGAGCACCTATACAAGTCAATGACCTGTCTGGTAAATGCATTGCATTTTTCCTTGATCTCTTCTAATATCTAAAACCCAGCTAACTAACCTTCAAAAACTGCCCTTATAGCTGTGATAGAGGTAAACATACTTTATCACCAAAGTATAAGTACTTTAGTAATGAGATATGAAGTGAAATGTAGATTGATGTAAACCATATGTTGCTTTTAAAGTGTTGCATTTGTTTTCATAAAACCTCCGTCTGAATCTTATTCATTTGAAATAAACCAGTCGATGTTGAAGACCTCTTATTGTCCCGTCCTGCTAAAACACAAAGGCTATGCTATACCGACAGCATTTTGCTGCCTCCTTCTGACCAAATATTGTCATTACAAGGTATTGGGAAGACAAATCAACATTACATCTATCAGTGACCCATTAACTTCTGCTGCGAAAACAAACGAAAAACAACAACAAGCGGTTACTGTAAGATTAACACATGCAACTACCATAGCTGTTTTGTACAGAAGTCAAAAAACAGCCATGCAACATCAAATTCATGAAATTTTATTTAACACATTTCTAAAACTTTATTTATTCACAGTGACTGCATGACAACATGCGAACAATGTGTATAATTCTCAAATGATTCCTATTCAGAACAACCTTCAATCACATTGGCACATTATGGGCAAATAAAGAACTCCATTGTACATCCCTGCCCGTGACATATAGTGGTGGGTGGGTGTGGTTAATACTGCGCCAATATAAACACCAATCACAGCATCAATTAAATTACAATTCAATAATTGGTTGGTCTCCAGAACAGAGATTCAACACTTTGCCAAAAAGCAAGATCAGTGGAGAATCTCTGCTATTATCCGGCCTAGCAAGTCCAAATCAAACATACTTTACAAGGAGAAGAACTTTAACTAGCTATTTAATTTCAATGCAATTGTCATTATTTGATCTAATGGGCTTGTCTTGGTTCAGGCAACAGCAGAAGACTATTAGGCGCTGTGGCTTAGTTGGTTAAAGCGCCTGTCTAGTAAACCGGAGATCCTGAGTTCGAATCTCAGCAGAGCCTATTATCATAGCGTCCCTTTTTTTATCAGGCACTCTCCTCCAGAGGGCCTTATAACGCTAATGTCCTGTAAATACACCGATGAGCCAAAACATTATGACCAGTGGATCAAATAACATTGGTCATCTAACAAGGACACATGTCAAGGTCATCACAGGTTAGATTTTAAGCATTCAATTAGTTCCGTGGTAAACGTGTTGGATGCAGGAGTAAAGATCTGAGCTTCTCTAAAACGGTGGTTTTAATGTTTTTTGTCTCGTTTGTGTGTGTATATACACCTGGTAAGAGGAGGGTCAGAGTAACAGAAGAAAGACAGAAAGAAGATTTTTATGGGAAGATCTACTGGACCATTTAAGATTTACATATGGCATGTTTTATATCAGTAATGAAAGGTAATACCTAAAGTTTGATGGTAAGTTTTGTTTGGTACCGATTGTACTGTAAGAATGTACATATAAAAAGCACCCTTTTGCCGTGACATTGTGTATCGCAATGCCGTGAACAGGATTCGAACCGGGGTTGCTGCGGCCACAACGCAGAGTAGTACCAACCATTATACGATCACGGCGAGCAATTGATACAGATCAGCATTGGCTTGAATATGAGTCACATCTCCTTCTGCAAAAGCTCTCTTTGAAGCATAAAAACGATGAACACACAATTACCTCTATCGCAGTTATACTAGACGGTCAGGGAAAAGCAGCAGAACCTTTATGCCGTTGGTTTCCATGGCGGCTTTCCTCACCCGAACACGTCACGCTCCCTTGTAGCTCGCCGTGATCGTATAGTGGTTAGTACTCTGCGTTGTGGCCGCAGCAACCCCGGTTCGAATCCGGGTCACGGCATTGCGAAACACAATGTCACGGCAAAAGGGTGCTTTTTATATGTACATTCTTACAGTACAATCGGTACCAAACAAAACTTACCATCAAACTTTAGGTATTATCTTTCATTACTGATATAAAACATGCCATATGTAAATCTTAAATGGTCCAGTAGATCTTCTTAAATCTTCTTTCTGTCTTTCTTCTGTTACTCTGACCACTCCTCTTACCAGGTGTATATACACACACAAACGAGACAAAAAACATTAAACCACCGTTTTAGAGAAGCTCAGATCTTTACTCCTGCATCCAACACGTTTACCACGGGAACTGATTGAATGGTTAAAATCTAACCTGTGATGACCTTGACATGTGTCCTTGTTAGATGACCAATGTTATTTGATCCACTGGTCATAATGTTTTGGCTCATCGGTGTATTTACAGGACATTAGCGTTATAAGGCCCTCTGGAGGAGAGTGCCTGATAAAAAAAGGGACACTATGATAAAATACTCTGCTGAGATTCAAACTCAGGATCTCCTGCTTACTAGACAGGTGCTTTAACCAACTAAGCCACAGCTCCTAATAGTCTTCTGCTGTTGCCTGAACCAAGACAAGCCCATTAGATCAAATAATGACAATTGCATTGAAATTCAATAGCTAGTTAAAGTTCTTTTCCTTGTAAAGTATGTTTGATTTGGACTTGCTAGGCCGGATAATAGCAGAGATTCTCCACTGATCTTGCTTTTTGGCAAAGTGTTGAATCTCTGTTCTGGAGACCAACCAATTATTGAATTGTAATTTAATTGATGCTGTGATTGGTGTTTATATTGGCGCAGTATTAACCACACCCACCCACCACTATATGTCATGGGCAGGGATGTACAATGGATTTCTTTATTTGCCCATAATGTGCCAATGTGATTGAAGGTTGTTCTGAATAGGAATCATTTGAGAATTATACACAATGTTCGCATGTTGTCATGCAGTCACTGTGAATAAATAAAGTTTTAGAAATGTGTTAAATAAAATTTCATGAATTTGATGTTGCATGGCTGTTTTTTGACTTCTGTACAAAACAGCTATGGTAGTTGCATGTGTTAATCTTACAGTAACCGCTTGTTGTTGTTTTTCGTTTGTTTTCGCAGCAGAAGTTAATGGGTCACTGATAGATGTAATGTTGATTTGTCTTCCCAATACCTTGTAATGACAATATTTGGTCAGAAGGAGGCAGCAAAATGCTGTCGGTATAGCATAGCCTTTGTGTTTTAGCAGGACGGGACAATAAGAGGTCTTCAACATCGACTGGTTTATTTCAAATGAATAAGATTCAGATGGAGGTTTTATGAAAACAAATGCAACACTTTAAAAGCAACATATGGTTTACATCAATCTACATTTCACTTCATATCTCATTACTAAAGTACTTATACTTTGGTGATAAAGTATGTTTACCTCTATCACAGCTATAAGGGCAGTTTTTGAAGGTTAGTTAGCTGGATTTTAGATATTAGAAGAGATCAAGGAAAAATGCAATGCATTTACCAGACAGGTCATTGACTTGTATAGGTACTCGTTGTCTATTCATTCTATTTCTATGCACACAATACAATCTACTACTCAAAACCAAGTTAGATAGCAATTGATACAGATCAGCATTGGCTTGAATATGAGTCACATCTCCTTCTGCAAAAGCTCTCTTTGAAGAATAAAAACGATGAACATATTTGTTCTTGTTTAACACTTCTTAAGGTTAGTACATACATGTATATGTGCCATTGGATCATTTTGTTGTCTTCACTATTGTTGTACACTGCATAAAGTAGAACAGCTTTAGACATGTACTAGACGGTCAGGGAAAAGCAGCAGAACCTTTATGCCGTTGGGTTCCATGGCGGCTTTCCTCACCCGAAGACGTCACGCTCCCTTGTAGCTCGCCGTGATCGTATAGTGGTTAGTACTCTGCGTTGTGGCCGCAGCAACCCCGGTTTGTTCCGGGTCACGGCATTGCGAAACACAATGTCACGGCAAAAGGGTGCTTTTTATATGTACATTCTTACAGTACAATCGGTACCAAACAAAACTTACCATCAAACTTTAGGTATTATCTTTCATTACTGATATAAAACATGCCATATGTAAATCTTAAATGGACCAGTAGATCTTCTTAAATCTTCTTTCTGTCTTTCTTCTGTTACTCTGACCACTCCTCTTACCAGGTGTATATACACACACAAACGAGACAAAAAACATTAAAACCACCGTTTTAGAGAAGCTCAGATCTTTACACCTGCATCCAACACGTTTACCACGGGAACTGATTGAATGCTTAAAATCTAACCTGTGATGACCTTGACATGTGTCCTTGTTAGATGACCAATGTTATTTGATCCACTGGTCATAATGTTTTGGCTCATCGGTGTATTTACAGGACATTAGCGTTATAAGGCCCTCTGGAGGAGAGTGCCTGATAAAAAAAGGGACGCTATGATAAAAGGCTCTGCTGAGATTTGAACTCAGGATCTCCTGTTTACTAGACAGGCGCTTTAACCAACTAAGCCACAGCGCCTAACAAACTACTGCTGTTGCCTGAACCAAGACAAGCCCATTAGATCAAATAATGACAATTGCATTGAAATTCAATAGCTAGTTAAAGTTCTTCTCCTTGTAAAGTATGTTTGATTTGGACTTGCTAGGCCGGATAATAGCAGAGATTCTCCACTGATCTTGCTTTTTGGCAAAGTGTTGAATCTCTGTTCTGGAGACCAACCAATTATTAAATTGTAATTTAATTGATGCTGTGATTGATGTTCATATTGGCGCAGTATTAACCACACCCACCCACCACTATATGTCATGGGCAGGGATGTACAATGGATTTCTTTATTTGCCCATAATGTGCCAATGTGATTGAAGGTTGTTCTGAATAGGAATCATTTGAGAATTATACACATTGTTCGCATGTTGTCATGCAGTCACTGTGAATAAATAAAGTTTTAGAAATGTGTTAAATAAAATTTCATGAATTTGATGTTGCATGGCTGTTTTTTGGCTTCTGTACAAAACAGCTATGGTAGTTGCATGTGTTAATCTTACAGTAACCGCTTGTTGTTGTTTTTCGTTTGTTTTCGCAGCAGAAGTTAATGGGTCACTGATAGATGTAATGTTGATTTGTCTTCCCAATACCTTGTAATGACAATATTTGGTCAGAAGGAGGCAGCAAAATGCTGTCGGTATAGCATAGCCTTTGTGTTTTAGCAGGACGGGGCAATAAGAGGTCTTCAACATCGACTGGTTTATTTCAAATGAATAAGATTCAGATGGAGGTTTTATGAAAACAAATGCAACACTTTAAAAGCAACATATGGTTTACATCAATCTACATTTCACTTCATATCTCATTACTAAAGTACTTATACTTTGGTGATAAATATGTTTACCTCTATCGCAGTTATAAGGGCAGTTTTTGAAGGTTAGTTAGCTGGGTTTTAGATATTAGAAGAGATCAAGGAAAAATGCAATGCATTTACCAGACAGGTCATTGACTTGTATAGGTACTCGTTGTCTATTCATTCTATTTCTATGCACACAATACAATCTACTACTCAAAACCAAGTTAGATAGCAATTGATACAGATCAGCATTGGCTTGAATATGAGTCACATCTCCTTCTGCAAAAGCTCTCTTTGAGGAATAAAAACGATTAACATATTTGTACTTGTTTAACACTTCTTAAGGTTAGTACATACATGTATATGTGCCATTGGATCATTTTGTTGTCTTCACTATTGTTGTACACTGCATAAAGTAGAACAGCTTTAGACATGTACTAGAGGGTCAGGGAAAAGCAGCAGAACCTTTATGCCGTTGGGTTCCATGGCGGCTTTCCTCACCCGAACACGTCACGCTCCCTTGTAGCTCGCCGTGATCGTATAGTGGTTAGTACTCTGCGTTGTGGCCGCAGCAACCCCGGTTCGAATCCGGGTCACGGCATTGCGATACACAATGTCACGGCAAAAGGGTGCTTTTTATATGTACATTCTTACAGTACAATCGGTACCAAACAAAACTTACCATCAAACTTTAGGTATTATCTTTCATTACTGATATAAAACATGCCATATGTAAATCTTAAATGGTCCAGTAGATCTTCTTAAATCTTCTTTCTGTCTTTCTTCTGTTACTCTGACCACTCCTCTTACCAGGTGTATATACACACACAAACGAGACAAAAAACATTAAAACCACCGTTTTAGAGAAGCTCAGATCTTTACTCCTGCATCCAACACGTTTACCACGGGAACTGATTGAATGCTTAAAATCTAACCTGTGATGACCTTGACATGTGTCCTTGTTAGATGACCAATGTTATTTGATCCACTGGTCATAATGTTTTGGCTCATCGGTGTATTTACAGGACATTAGCGTTATAAGGCCCTCTGGAGGAGAGTGCCTGATAAAAAAAGGGACGCTATGATAAAAGGCTCTGCTGAGATTTGAACTCAGGATCTCCTGTTTACTAGACAGGCGCTTTAACCAACTAAGCCACAGCGCCTGACAGTCTACTGCTGTTGCCTGAACCAAGACAAGCCCATTAGATCAAATAATGACAATTGCATTGAAATTCAATAGCTAGTTAAAGTTCTTCTCCTTGTAAAGTATGTTTGATTTGGACTTGCTAGGCCGGATAATAGCAGAGATTCTCCACTGATCTTGCTTTTTGGCAAAGTGTTGAATCTCTGTTCTGGAGACCAACCAATTATTGAATTGTAATTTAATTGATGCTGTGATTGGTGTTTATATTGGCGCAGTATTAACCACACCCACCCACCACTATATGTCATGGGCAGGGATGTACAATGGATTTCTTTATTTGCCCATAATGTGCCAATGTGATTGAAGGTTGTTCTGAATAGGAATCATTTGAGAATTATACACATTGTTCGCATGTTGTCATGCAGTCACTGTGAATAAATAAAGTTTTAGAAATGTGTTAAATAAAATTTCATGAATTTGATGTTGCATGGCTGTTTTTTTACTTCTGTACAAAACAGCTATGGTAGTTGCATGTGTTAATCTTACAGTAACCGCTTGTTGTTGTTTTTCGTTTGTTTTCGCAGCAGAAGTTAATGGGTCACTGATAGATGTAATGTTGATTTGTCTTCCCAATACCTTGTAATGACAATATTTGGTCAGAAGGAGGCAGCAAAATGCTGTCGGTATAGCATAGCCCTTGTGTTTTAGCAGGACGGGACAATAAGAGGTCTTCAACATCGACTGGTTTATTTCAAATGAATAAGATTCAGACGGAGGTTTTATGAAAACAAATGCAACACTTTAAAAGCAACATATGGTTTACATCAATCTACATTTCACATCATATCTCATTACTAAAGTACTTATACTTTGGTGATAAAGTATGTTTACCTCTATCGCAGTTATAAGGGCAGTTTTTGAAGGTTAGTTAGCTGGGTTTTAGATATTAGAAGAGATCAAGGAAAAATGCAATGCATTTACCAGACAGGTCATTGACTTGTATAGGTACTCGTTGTCTATTCATTCTATTTCTATGCACACAATACAATCTACTACTCAAAACCAAGTTAGATAGCAATTGATACAGATCAGCATTGGCTTGAATATGAGTCACATCTCCTTCTGCAAAAGCTCTCTTTGAAGAATAAAAAGCATTAACATATTTGTACTTGTTTAACTTCTTAAGGTTAGTACATACATGTATATGTGCCATTGGATCATTTTGTTGTCTTCACTGTTGTTGTACACTGCATAAAGTAGAACAACTTTAGACATGTACTAGACGGTCAGGGAAAAGCAGCAGAACCTTTATGCCGTTGGGTTCCATGGCGGCTTTCCTCACCCCCGAACACATCACACTCCCTTGTAGCTCGCGTGATCGTATAGGGGTTAGTGCTCTGCGTTGTGGCCGCAGCAACCCGGTTCGAATCCGGGTCACGGCATTGCGATACACAATGTCACGGCAAAAGGGTGCTTTTTATATGTACATTCTTACAGTACAATCGGTACCAAACAAAACTTACCATCAAACTTTAGGTATTATCTTTCATTACTGATATAAAACATGCCATATGTAAATCATAAATGGTCAGTAGATCTTCTTAAATCTTCTTTCTGTCTTTCTTCTGTTACTCTGACCACTCCTCTTACCAGGTGTATATACACACACAAACGAGACAAAAAACATTAAAACCACCGTTTTAGAGAAGCTCAGATCTTTACTCCTGCATCCAACACGTTTACCACGGGAACTGATTGAATGCTTAAAATCTAACCTGTGATGACCTTGACATGTGTCCTTGTTAGATGACCAATGTTATTTGATCCACTGGTCATAATGTTTTGGCTCATCGGTGTATTTACAGGACATTAGCGTTATAAGGCCCTCTGGAGGAGAGTGCCTGATAAAAAAAGGGACGCTATGACAAAAGGCTCTGCTGAGATTTGAACTCAGGATCTCCTGTTTACTAGACAGGCGCTTTAACCAACTAAGCCACAGCGCCTGACAGTCTACTGCTGTTGCCTGAACCAAGACAAGCCCATTAGATCAAATAATGACAATTGCATTGAAATTCAATAGCTAGTTAAAGTTCTTCTCCTTGTAAAGTATGTTTGATTTAGACTTGCCAGGCCGGATAATATCAGAGATTCTCCACTGATCTTGCTTTTTGGCAAAGTGTTGAATCTCTGTTCTGGAGACCAACCAATTATTGAATTGTAATTTAATTGATGCTGTGATTGGTGTTTATATTGGCGCAGTATTAACCACACCCACCCACCACTATATGTCATGGGCAGGGATGTACAATGGATTTCTTTATTTGCCCATAATGTGCCAATGTGATTGAAGGTTGTTCTGAATAGGAATCATTTGAGAATTATACACATTGTTCGCATGTTGTCATGCAGTCACTGTGAATAAATAAAGTTTTAGAAATGTGTTAAATAAAATTTCATGAATTTGATGTTGCATGGCTGTTTTTTGACTTCTGTACAAAACAGCTATGGTAGTTGCATGTGTTAATCTTACAGTAACCGCTTGTTGTTGTTTTTCGTTTGTTTTTCAGCAGAAGTTAATGGGTCACTGATAGATGTAATGTTGATTTGTCTTCCCAATACCTTGTAATGACAATATTTGGTCAGAAGGAGGCAGCAAAATGCTGTCGGTATAGCATAGCCTTTGTGTTTTAGCAGGACGGGACAATAAGAGGTCTTCAACATCGACTGGTTTATTTCAAATGAATAAGATTCAGACGGAGGTTTTATGAAAACAAATGCAACACTTTAAAAGCAACATATGGTTTACATCAATCTACATTTCACTTCATATCTCATTACTAAAGTACTTATACTTTGGTGATAAAGTATGTTTACCTCTATCGCAGTTATAAGGGCAGTTTTGAAGGTTAGTTAGCTGGGTTTTAGATATTAGAAGAGATCAAGGAAAAATGCAATGCATTTACCAGACAGGTCATTGACTTGTATAGGTACTCGTTGTCTATTCATTCTATTTCTATGCACACAATACAATCTACTACTCAAAATCAAGTTAGATAGCAATTGATACAGATCAGCATTGGCTTGAATATGAGTCACATCTCCTTCTGCAAAAGCTCTCTTTGAAGAATAAAAACGATTAACATATTTGTACTTGTTTAACACTTCTTAAGGTTAGTACATACATGTATATGTGCCATTGGATCATTTTGTTGTCTTCACTATTGTTGTACACTGCATAAAGTAGAACAACTTTAGACATGTACTAGACGGTCAGGGAAAAGCAGCAGAACCTTTATGCCGTTGGGTTCCATGGCGGCTTTCCTCACCCAACACGTCACACTCCCTTGTAGCTCGCCGTGATCGTATAGTGGTTAGTACTATGCGTTGTGGCATAGCAACCCCGGTTCGAATCCGGGTCACGGCATTTGCGATACACAATGTCACGGCAAAAGGGTGCTTTTTATATGTACATTCTTACAGTACAATCGGTACCAAACAAAACTTACCATCAAACTTTAGGTATTATCTTTCATTACTGATATAAAACATGCCATATGTAAATCATAAATGGTCCAGTAGATCTTCTTAAATCTTCTTTCTGTCTTTCTTCTGTTACTCTGACCACTCCTCTTACCAGGTGTATATACACACACAAACGAGACAAAAAACATTAAAACCACCGTTTTAGAGAAGCTCAGATCGTTACTCCTGCATCCAACACGTTTACCACGGGAACTGATTGAATGCTTAAAATCTAACCTGTGATGACCTTGACATGTGTCCTTGTTAGATGACCAATGTTATTTGATCCACTGGTCATAATGTTTTGGCTCATCGGTGTATTTACAGGACATTAGCGTTATAAGGCCCTCTGGAGGAGAGTGCCTGATAAAAAAGGGACGCTATGATAAATGGCTCTGCTGAGATTTGAACTCAGGATCTCCTGTTTACTAGACAGGCGGTTTAACCTAAGCCACAGCGCCTGACAGTCTACTGCTGTTGCCTGAACCAAGACAAGCCCATTAGATCAAATAATGACAATTGCATTGAAATTCAATAGCTAGTTAAAGTTCTTCTCCTTGTAAAGTATGTTTGATTTGGACTTGCTAGGCCGGATAATATGAGATTCTCCACTGATCTTGCTTTTTGGCAAAGTGTTGAATCTCTGTTCTGGAGACCAACCAATTATTGAATTGTAATTTAATTGATGCTGTGATTGGTGTTTATATTGGCGCAGTATTAACCACACCCACCACTATATGTCATGGGCAGGGATGTACAATGGATTTCTTTATTTGCCCATAATGTGCCAATGTGATTGAAGGTTGTTCTGAATAGGAATCATTTGAGAATTATACACATTGTTCGCATGTTGTCATGCAGTCACTGTGAATAAATAAAGTTTTAGAAATGTGTTAAATAAAATTTCATGAATTTGATGTTGCATGGCTGTTTTTGATCTTACAAAACAGCTAGGTAGTTGCATTTGTTAATCTTATGCAACCGCTTGTTGTTGTTTTCGTTTGTTTTCGCATGAAGTTAATGGGTCACTGATAGATGTAATGTTGATTTGTCTTCCCAATACCTTGTAATGACAATATTTGGTCAGAAGGAGGCAGCAAAATGCTGTCGGTATAGCATAGCCCTTGTGTTTTAGCAGGACGGGGACAATAAGAGGTCTTCAACATCGACTGGTTTATTTCAAATGAATAAGATTCAGACGGAGGTTTTATGAAAACAAATGCAACACTTTAAAAGCAACATATGGTTACATCAATCTATTTCACTTTCATATCTCATTACTAAAGTACTATACTTTGGGTGATAAAGTATGTTTACCTCTATCACAGCTATATGGGCAGTTTTTGAAGGTTAGTTAGCTGGGTTTAGATATTAGAAGAGATCAAGGAAAAATGCAATGCATTTACCAGACAGGTCATTGACTTGTATAGGTGCTCGTTGTCTATTCATTCTATCTCCTATGCACACAATACAATCTACTACTCAAAATCAAGTTAGATAGCAATTGATACAGATCAGCACAGCTTGAATATGAGTCAGCATCTCCTTCTGCAAAAGCTCTCTTGAAGAATAAAAAACGATGAACATATTTGCACTGTTTAACACTTCTTACAAGTTAGTACATACATGTATATGTGCCATTGATCATTTTGTTGTCTTCACTATTGCTGTACACTGCATAAAGTAGAACAACTTTAGACATGTACTAGACGGTCAGGGAAAAGCAGCAGAACCTTTATGCCGCTGGGTTCCATGGCGGCTTCTCA
>CM055742.1:17111108-17130972 GCA_029465975.1 Dallia pectoralis | reverse complement strand
AATGGCGTGACGGAGCGTCACAGACGGGGTGACGTCGCGACCAGGAAGTCATAAAAGCACACCTAATTACCGGCACCTTCAGTTTTTGTTGCTTCAGCAAGTGCATGTTGTGACAGTCCTCGCGGGTTTCTGCTATTACGTAGTTAATTCAGAAATTTTCTTTGCATTTATGTACAAGAGCTCACCGCGATTATGGCAACCGAGCGGCGTTTCAGACAGTGTGCTTCTCCCTGCAACCGCTTTCTCACGGGCCGGGACACACATGTTCTGTGCGTAGTTTGTTTGGGAGAGGAGCATGCTCGGCTAGCCTTGGAAGAGGCTAGCTGTAAGCATTGCGACCGTCTTGCCATTCGTTCACTGCGCTCTCGCCTGGCGCTTTTTCAGGAAGCGGCTCGGTTCGCGTTCCCCGCGGTTCAGGTCCCGCTGCCGAGGCACGGCGCCGACTGACGTCGTGGGGTTCGCAAGCGGATCTAGCATGCGGTTCCGAGACGGCTTCTGCATTTTCTCGGTCCTCGTCTGCTAGAGCCAGTGCCTCGGCTCGGGGTTCGGAAGCACCGCGCGGGTTTCTTCCGCCCTGTGTGAGGCACCTTTTTCTCAGCCGTCCAGTTCTGAGGAAATGGAGGTTGAAAACCTCGAGGCGGAGGCTGAATTGTTGGTTCAGTCACCTGCGAACGAGGAGCTGCTGGAGGTACTCACCCGAGCTGTGGGAAAGCTCAACATCGAGTGGCCGGCTGACAGGCAGGAGTCTGCTTCAACTAGTAAGTTGAATGAAGGATTCTTGCCCTCCCGTGCTTTACCTCCTCGCGGTGTTTGCCTTTCTTCCCGGACCTCCACACTGAGGTGTCGAGGTCCTGGAAAAAGCCGGTGTCGTCCCGGTGTTTAATCCGCGGACTCATATGTATTCGAATGTTGCCGAGGCTAATGTTCATGGGTACGGACCGATGCCGGTCGCGGAGGAGATACTGGCGAGCCATTTATCTCCCGCGGCATCGTCTCTGAGGACACCGGCATTGCCCTCCAAGGCGTTGAAGACTACTTCAGCGCTGGTGGGCAAAGCCTATTCGGCGGCGGGTCAGGCAGCTTCCTGCCTGCATACTATGTCTATTCTACAGGCATATCAGGCAGAGCTGCTTAGCGACGGGGCTCAGGGGGAGACTGTAAGTCCTGATGAGGTTCGAGAACTTCGTCAGGCGGCGGATTTGTCTCTTCGTGCCACTAAGGAGACGGCCAAATCAGTGGGCCGTGCTATGGCAGCCTTGGTGGCTACGGAGAGGCATCTCTGGCTGAGCCTCTCTGATATGAGAGATAGGGAGAAAGCCTTCCTCCTGGACGCGCCTCTTTCCCCCGACGGCCTCTTTGGCCCTGCTATTGGCTCGGTCGTCGAGAGGTTTCAGGAGAAGAGAAGGCAGGCGGCTGCCTTCCAGAAATTTCTCCCCGTCGTAGCCGCGTCGCGGGGCTGTCGGACGGGGCAGCCCCGCCCGGCGCCGAGCACGGCACACCGGGCGCAGCAGAGAGTGATTGTCGCTACTCGGGCGCCCCCACACGATGAGTGGGCCGGGGCGACACTCACAGGCGGGGCCTTCGAGGGGTAGGACAGTTCCGAGGCCTGTCGCTACATCCAAGAAGGCTTTGTCTAAGAGACCCTGACAGGGGGTCAAACCGCTGGGGGTGGTCCCCACCAGGAGTAGTGAGCTCCTCCTGGTGCCCTCAGCGGGGTGGCCTGGGCGAGCGTTTTTTCCGAGGCGCTCGCCTCCTCCGAGGAGGGGCCCAGAACTGTCGGACCAGTTGTTCCCTGCCAGTGCGCTGTTACAGGGCACTGTGTCTGCAGTACCTGTTACTCCAGAGGCCAGCCTCGAGAGGCTGGTACCCTAGTAGATTTTCTGGCAGAGTGGAAGACCCTGCCGAATATATCTCAGTGGGTCCTGCGGATAATCGAGAGCGGGTATGCCATCCAATTCAGGACGCATCCGCCTCGTTTCAATGGGGTCCTGCCCACAGTGGTGGGCCCAGAGCAGGCTCTGGTACTGGAGCGGGAGGTACAGACTCTCCTGCTAAAAGGGGCTATAGAACGAGTTCTTCCTCTCAGCAGGAGTCGGGCTGGTACAGCCGGTACTTCGTTGTTCCCAAGAAGGATGGGGGGTTGCGTCCTATTTTAGACCTACGTCTGTTGAATCAGACGGTCGGGAGACTCAGCTTCAAAATGCTCACTCTCAAACAGATCGTATCACAGATCAGGTCCGAGGACTGGTTTGTCACGATAGATCTGAAGGACGCCTATTTTCACATCTCCATCCTTCCACAACACAGGAAGTTCCTGAGGTTCGCTTTTGGGGGCAAAGCGTACCAGTATCGGGTTCTTCCGTTTGGCCTAGCACTCTCTCCCGTACGTTCACGAGATGTATAGACGCTGCCCTGGTGCCGTTGCGCCTCCAGGGCATACGCATCCTCAATTACATCGACGATTGGTTGATTCTGGCTCCGTCGGAGCATCTAGCGGTTCGGCATCGAGATGTCGTTCTGGCTCACATCAACAAACTGGGGTTGAGGCTCAATGCTGGGAAGAGTGTGCTGTCGCCGGTACAGGTGACCACTGTCCTGGGCGTAGTCTGGGATTCGACCACGATGCGGGCACATCTGTCTCCTGCACGGGTGGCGTCAATCCTTGCTGCCGTCGAGCAGGTGAGGCTAGGCCAGTCACTCACTGTGAAACAGTTTCAGAGACTGTTGGGTCTGCTGGCAGCAGCGTCCAACGTTATTCCTTGCGGCCTGCTGTTCATGAGACCGTTACAGTGGTGGCTCAGAACCAAGGGGTTCTCCCCGAGGGGAAACCAGTTCCGCATGATCACTGTTACGTGGCGTTGTCTCCGCACGCTGGTCATGTGGAGGAAGCCTTGGTTCCTAACCCAGGGTCCCGTGTTGGGAGCTCCGTGTTGTCGTGTTACACTAACGACGGATGCCTCCCTCACCGGCGGGGGGGCGATCATGAGTGGTCGCCCAGCTCAAGGGCTCTGGCGGGCCATCAGCTATCATGGCACATAAATTGGCTAGAGATGCTGGCAGTTTACCAGGCTCTGAAGCACTTCCTCCCAGACCTAAGGGGTCATCATGTTCTTGTCCGGTCGGACAACACATCGGTGGTTTTTTACATCAACCACCAGGGGGGTCTGCGCTCACGCCCACTTTACAATCTGGCCCGCCAGGTCCTTCTGTGGTCCCACGGGAAGCTCCTTTCTTTAAGGGCCATTTTTATCCCTGGGTACCTAAATCAGGGGGCAGACACCCTGTCGAGACAGGGGCCGAGGCCCGGGGAGTGGAGACTCCATCCCGAGGTGGTGGAGCTCCTTTGGTCACACTTCGGTCGGGCCGAAGTGGACCTATTTGCGTCCAGAGAGACGTCACACTGTCCTCTGTGGTTTTCGCTGACTCATCCAGCCCCACTGGGGCTGGATGCCATGGTGCAGGCATGGCCGAGGTCACGCCTGTACGCTTTCCCCCCGGTTGCTCTGCTCCCAGGAGTTCTGGAGAGGATCCGTCAGGAGCGGGTCAGTCTACTGCTTGTAGCACCGTACTGGCCGGCCCGAGTATGGTTTGCGGACCTAATATCTCTCCTCGTCGGCTCTCCGCTGGAGATTCCGATCAGGAGGGACCTGCTTTCCCAGGCGCATGGGGTCATCCTTCACCCCCGCCCGGAGCTGTGGAAACTATGGGCCTGGCCTCTGAGGGGGCCCGCCTCTTAGTTTCAGGTCTCTCGACTGAGGTCGTTGAGACCATCCTTCACTCCAGAGCTCCAGCCACAAGGAATGCGTATGCCGCCAGGTGGAAACTGTTCACCTCGTGGTGTAGAGAACGGCAGGTGGACCCAGTTAACTGCCCAGTGTTTGCAGTACTGGAGTTCCTGCAGCATCGCTTCTCTACAGGTCTATCCCCATCCACACTGAAGGTGTATGTGGCGGCTTTGTCCGCTGGCCATGTCCCTCTAAATGGGGATTCTCTGGGAGACACCCACTGGTATCACGCTTCCTTCGTGGCGCCCGGAGGCTGAGGCCAGCAGCCGGCATGAGGGTGCCATCCTGGGACCTGGCTATTGTTCTAGAAGGCCTCTCCCGTGCTCCGTTTGAGCCCATTGAGGAGGTCCCTGACAAGTTCGTGACCCTCAAGACGGTCTTCTTACTTGCCATCTCTTCTCTGAAGAGGATTGGTGATATGCAAGCGCTGTCGGTGGCGCCCTCTTGCTTGGACTTCTCACCCGGTATGGTCAAGGCGGTTCTACTACCTTCACCCGGGTATGTCCCCAAGGTCCCAACTAACATCGTTGGGCCTATTGTGCTGCAAGCCTTCTGCCCTCCTCCTTTTTTGACGTCGGACCAGAAGAAGTATAACCTCCTCTGCCCGGTGAGGGCCTTAGACGCCTACGTCCACAGAACTGCCCTGTGGAGGCTGTCCGAACAGCTGTTCGTGTGCTTTGGACCACCCAAGAGAGGGGGTCCTGTGTCTAAGCAGAGGATGAGCAAGTGGGTGGTTGAGGCCATCTCATTTGCTTACGAGTCGGCTGGTCAGCCTTCACCCTTGGCTGTTCGAGCCCACTCGACCAGGAGTATGGCGGCTTCAAAGGCCCTTTTGTCAGGTAAAGTGTCTCTACATGACGTCTGTGTTGCGGCAGGCTGGTCCTCACCGCACACGTTCGTGAGATTTTACCAGCTTGACTTTAGCTCCACACCAGGGGCGCAGGTGCTTTCGTCCGAATGTGCGCTCTGACTTCACATGGCGGACACTTGCTCGTATGGCGAAGTGGGTAGTGGCGTTCCCATTGCGTTTTCACGCAGCTCAAAATTCCCTGATAGGGAACGTCTCCGGTTACGTATGTAACCTTAGTTCCCTGAGGGGAACGAGACGCTGCGTGTCTGTGCCATACTCCCAGCATGCCCTTGGCACTTGCTTCAGCCCATCAGAAACAGAAGGTGCCGGTAATTAGGTGTGCTTTTATGACTTCCTGGTCGCGACGTCACCCGTCTGTGACGTTCCGTCGAGCCATTGGACTGATTACACATGTGCTTCATGACGCACTCACGCAGAGCGTTCCCATAGCGTTTTCACGCAGCGTCTCGTTCCCCTCAGGGAACTAAGGTTACATACGTAACCGGAGACGTTTTTGAAGGTTAGTTAGCTGGGTTTTAGATATTAGAAGAAATGTGTTTTTTGACTTCTGTACAAAACAGCTATGGTAGTTGCATGTGTTAATCTTACAGTAACCGCTTGTTGTTGTTTTTCGTTTGTTTTCGCAGCAGAAGTTAATGGGTCACTGATAGATGTAATGTTGATTTGTATTCCCAATACCTTGTAATGACAATATTTGGTCAGAAGGAGGCAGCAAAATGCTGTCGGTATAGCATAGCCTTTGTGTTTTAGCAGGACGGGACAATAAGAGGTCTTCAACATCGACTGGTTTATTACAAATGAATAAGATTCAGACGGAGGTTTTATGAAAACAAATGCAACACTTTAAAAGCAACATATGGTTTACATCAATCTACATTTCACTTCATATCTCATTACTAAAGTACTTATACTTTGGTGATAAAGTATGTTTACCTCTATCGCAGTTATAAGGGCAGTTTTTGAAGGTTAGTTAGCTGGGTTTTAGATATTAGAAGAGATCAAGGAAAAATGCAATGCATTTACCAGACAGGTCATTGACTTGTATAGGTACTCGTTGTCTATTCATTCTATTTCTATGCACACAATACAATCTACTACTCAAAACCAAGTTAGATAACAATTGATACAGATCAGCATTGGCTTGAATATGAGTCACATCTCCTTCTGCAAAAGCTCTCTTTGAAGAATAAAAACGATGAACATATTTGTACTTGTTTAACACTTCTTAAGGTTAGTACATACATGTATATGTGCCATTGGATCATTTTGTTGTCTTCACTATTGTTGTACACTGCATAAAGTAGAACAACTTTAGACTTGTACTAGACGGTCAGGGAAAAGCAGCAGAACCTTTATGCCGTTGGGTTCCATGGCGGCTTTCCTCACCCGAACACGTCACACTCCCTTGTAGCTCGCCGTGATCGTATAGTGGTTAGTACTCTGCGTTGTGGCCGCAGCAACCCCGGTTCGAATCCGGGTCACGGCATTGCGATACACAATGTCACGGCAAAAGGGTGCTTTTTATATGTACATTCTTACAGTACAATCGGTACCAAACAAAACTTACCATCAAACTTTAGGTATTATCTTTCATTACTGATAGAAAACATGCCATATGTAAATCTTAAATGGTCCAGTAGATCTTCTTTCTGTCTTTCTTCTGTTACTCTGACCACTCCTCTTACCAGGTGTATATACACACACAAACGAGACAAAAAACATTAAAACCACCGTTTTAGAGAAGCTCAAATCTTTACTCCTGCATCCAACACGTTTACCACGGGAACTGATTGAATGCTTAAAATCTAACCTGTGATGACCTTGACATGTGTCCTTGTTAGATGACCAATGTTATTTGATCCACTGGTCATAATGTCTTGGCTCATCGGTGTATTTACAGGACATTAGCGTTATAAGGCCCTCTGGAGGAGAAAAAACCAACTAAGCCACAGCGCCTTCAATAGCTAGTTAAAGTTCTTCTCCTTGTAAAGTATGTTTGATTTGGACTTGCTAGGCCGGATAATAGCAGAGATTCTCCACTGATCTTGCTTTTTGGCAAAGTGTTGAATCTCTGTTCTGGAGACCAACCAATTATTGAATTGTAATTTAATTGATGCTGTGATTGGTGTTTATATTGGCGCAGTATTAACCACACCCACCCACCACTAAAAAGATGTACAATGGATTTCTTTATTTGCCCATAATGTGCCAATGTGATTGAAGGTTGTTCTGAATAGGAATCATTTGAGAATTATACACATTGTTCGCATGTTGTCATGCAGTCACTGTGAATAAATAAAGTTTTAGAAATGTGTTAAATAAAATTTCATGAATTTGATGTTGCATGGCTGTTTTTTGACTTCTGTACAAAACAGCTATGGTAGTTGCATGTGTTAATCTTACAGTAACCGCTTGTTGTTGTTTTTCGTTTGTTTTCGCAGCAGAAGTTAATGGGTCACTGATAGATGTAATGTTGATTTGTCTTCCCAATACCTTGTAATGACAATATTTGGTCAGAAGGAGGCAGCAAAATGCTGTCGGTATAGCATAGCCTTTGTGTTTTAGCAGGACGGGACAATAAGAGGTCTTCAACATCGACTGGTTTATTTCAAATGAATAAGATTCAGACGGAGGTTTTATGAAAACAAATGCAACACTTTAAAAGCAACATATGGTTTACATCAATCTACATTTCACTTCATATCTCATTACTAAAGTACTTATACTTTGGTGATAAAGTATGTTTACCTCTATCGCAGTTATAAGGGCAGTTTTTGAAGGTTAGTTAGCTGGGTTTTAGATATTAGAAGAGATCAAGGAAAAATGCAATGCATTTACCAGACAGGTCATTGACTTGTATAGGTACTCGTTGTCTATTCATTCTATTTCTATACACACAATACAATCTACTACTCAAAATCAAGTTAGATAGCAATTGATACAGATCAGCATTGGCTTGAATATGAGTCACATCTCCTTCTGCAAAAGCTCTCTTTGAAGAATAAAAACGATAAACATATTTGTACTTGTTTAACACTTCTTAAGGTTAGTACATACATGTATATGTGCCATTGGATCATTTTGTTGTCTTCACTATTGTTGTACACTGCATAAAGTAGAACAGCTTTAGACATGTACTAGACGGTCAGGGAAAAGCAGCAGAACCTTTATGCCGTTGGGTTCCATGGCGGCTTTCCTCACCCGAACACGTCAAGCTCCCTTGTAGCTCGCCGTGATCGTATAGTGGTTAGTACTCTGCGTTGTGGCCGCAGCAACCCCGGTTCGAATCCGGGTCACGGCATTGCGATACACAATGTCATGGCAAAAGGGTGCTTTTTATATGTACATTCTTACAGTAAAATCGGTACCAAACAAAACTTACCATCAAACTTTAGGTATTATCTTTCATTACTGATATAAAACATGCCATATGTAAATCTTAAATGGTCCAGTAGATCTTCTTAAATCTTCTTTCTGTCTTTCTTCTGTTACTCTGCCCACTCCTCTTACCAGGTGTATATACACACACAAACGAGACAAAAAACATTAAAACCACCGTTTTAGAGAAGCTCAGATCTTTACTCCTGCATCCAACACGTTTACCACGGGAACTGATTGAATGCTTAAAATCTAACCTGTGATGACCTTGACATGTGTCCTTGTTAGATGACCAATGTTATTTGATCCACTGGTCATAATGTTTTGGCTCATCGGTGTATTTACAGGACATTAGCGTTATAAGGCCCTCTGGAGGAGAGTGCCTGATAAAAAAAGGGACGCTATGATAAAAGGCTCTGCTGAGATTTGAACTCAGGATCTCCTGTTTACTAGACAGGCGCTTTAAACAACTAAGCCACAGCGCCTGACAGTCTACTGCTGTTGCCTGAACCAAGACAAGCCCATTAGATCAAATAATGACAATTGCATTGAAATTCAATAGCTAGTTAAAGTTCTTCTCCTTGTAAAGTATGTTTGATTTGGACTTGCTAGGCCGGATAATAGCAGAGATTCTCCACTGATCTTGCTTTTTGGCAAAGTGTTGAATCTCTGTTCTGGAGACCAACCAATTATTGAATTTAATTTAATTGATGCTGTGATTGGTGTTTATATTGGCGCAGTATTAACCACACCCACCCACCACTATATGTCATGGGCAGGGATGTACAATGGATTTCTTTATTTGCCCATAATGTGCCAATGTGATTGAAGGTTGTTCTGAATAGGAATCATTTGAGAATTATACACATTGTTCGCATGTTGTCATGCAGTCACTGTGAATAAATAAAGTTTTAGAAATGTGTTAAATAAAATTTCATGAATTTGATGTTGCATGGCTGTTTTTTGACTTCTGTACAAAACAGCTATGGTAGTTGCATGTGTTAATCTTACAGTAACCGCTTGTTGTTGTTTTTCGTTTGTTTTCGCAGCAGAAGTTAATGGGTCACTGATAGATGTAATGTTGATTTGTCTTCCCAATACCTTGTAATGACAATATTTGGTCAGAAGGAGGCAGCAAAATGCTGTCGGTATAGCATAGCCTTTGTGTTTTAGCAGGACGGGACAATAAGAGGTCTTCAACATCGACTGGTTTATTTCAAATGAATAAGATTCAGACGGAGGTTTTATGAAAACAAATGCAACACTTTAAAAGCAACATATGGTTTACATCAATCTACATTTCACTTCATATCTCATTACTAAAGTACTTATACTTTGGTGATAAAGTATGTTTACCTCTATCGCAGTTATAAGGGCAGTTTTTGAAGGTTAGTTAGCTGGGTTTTAGATATTAGAAGAGATCAAGGAAAAATGCAATGCATTTACCAGACAGGTCATTGACTTGTATAGGTACTCGTTGTCTATTCATTCTATTTCTATGCACACAATACAATCTACTACTCAAAACCAAGTTAGATAGCAATTGATACAGATCAGCATTGGCTTGAATATGAGTCACATCTCCTTCTGCAAAAGCTCTCTTTGAAGAATAAAAACGATGAACATATTTTTCACTTTTTTAACACTTCTTAAGGTTAGTACATACATGTATATGTGCCATTGGATCATTTTGTTGTCTTCACTGTTGTTGTACACTGCATAAAGTAGAACAACTTTAGACATGTACTAGACGGTCAGGGAAAAGCAGCAGAACCTTTATGCCGTTGGGTTCCATGGCGGCTTTCCTCACCCGAACAAGTCACACTCCCTTGTAGCTCGCCGTGATCGTATAGTGGTTAGTACTCTGCGTTGTGGCCGCAGCAACCCCGGTTCGAATCCGGGTCACGGCATTGCGATACACAATGTCACGGCAAAAGGGTGCTTTTTATATGTACATTCTTACAGTACAATCGGTACCAAACAAAACTTACCATCAAACTTTAGGTATTATCTTTCATTACTGATATAAAACATGCCATATGTAAATCTTAAATGGTCCAGTAGATCTTCCTAAATCTTCTTTCTGTCTTTCTTCTGTTACTCTGTCCACTCCTCTTACCAGGTGTATATACACACACAAACGAGACAAAAAACATTAAAACCACCGTTTTAGAGAAGCTCAGATCTTTACTCCTGCATCCAACACGTTTACCACGGGAACTGATTGAATGCTTAAAATCTAACCTGTGATGACCTTGACATGTGTCCTTGTTAGATGACCAATGTTATTTGATCCACTGGTCATAATGTTTTGGCTCATCGGTGTATTTACAGGACATTAGCGTTATAAGGCCCTCTGGAGGAGAGTGCCTGATAAAAAAAGGGACGCTATGATAAAAGGCTCTGCTGAGATTTGAACTCAGGATCTCCTGTTTACTAGACAGGCGCTTTAACCAACTAAGCCACAGCGCCTAACAAACTTCTGCTGTTGCCTGAACCAAGACAAGCCCATTAGATCAAATAATGACAATTGCATTGAAATTCAATAGCTAGTTAAAGTTCTTCTCCTTGTAAAGTATGTTTGATTTGGACTTGCTAGGCCGGATAATAGCAGAGATTCTCCACTGATCTTGCTTTTTGGCAAAGTGTTGAATCTCTGTTCTGGAGACCAACCAATTATTGAATTGTAATTTAATTGATGCTGTGATTGGTGTTTATATTGGCGCAGTATTAACCACACCCACCCACCACTATATGTCATGGGCAGGGATGTACAATGGATTTCTTTATTTGCCCATAATGTGCCAATGTGATTGAAGGTTGTTCTGAATAGGAATCATTTGAGAATTATACACATTGTTCGCATGTTGTCATGCAGTCACTGTGAATAAATAAAGTTTTAGAAATGTGTTAAATTAAATTTCATGAATTTGATGTTGCATGGCTGTTTTTTGACTTCTGTACAAAACAGCTATGATAGTTGCATGTGTTAATCTTACAGTAACCACTTGTTGTTGTTTTTCGTTTGTTTTCGCAGCAGAAGTTAATGGGTCACTGATAGATGTAATGTTGATTTGTCTTCCCAATACCTTGTAATGACAATATTTGGTCAGAAGGAGGCAGCAAAATGCTGTCGGTATAGCATAGCCTTTGTGTTTTAGCAGGACGGGACAATAAGAGGTCTTCAACATCGACTGGTTTATTTCAAATGAATAAGATTCAGACGGAGGTTTTATGAAAACAAATGCAACACTTTAAAAGCAACATATGGTTTACATGAATCTACATTTCACTTCATATCTCATTACTAAAGTACTTATACTTTGGTGATAAAGTATGTTTACCTCTATCGCAGTTATAAGGGCAGTTTTTGAAGGTTAGTTAGCTGGGTTTTAGATATTAGAAGAGATCAAGGAAAAATGCAATGCATTTACCAGACAGGTCATTGACTATTTCTATGCACACAATACAATCTACTACTCAAAACCAAGTTAGATAGCAATTGATACAGATCAGCATTGGCTTGAATATGAGTCACATCTCCTTCTGCAAAAGCTCTCTTTGAAGAATAAAAACGATGAACATATTTGTACTTGTTTAACACTTCTTAAGGTTAGTACATAGATGTATATGTGCCATTGGATCATTTTGTTGTCTTCACTATTGTTGTACACTGCAGAAAGTAGAACAGCTTTAGACATATACTAGACGGTCAGGGAAAAACAGCAGAACCTTTATGCTGTTGGGTTCCATGGCGGCTTTCCTCACCCAAACACATCACACTCCCTTGTAGCTCGCCGTGATCGTATAGGGGTTAGTGCTCTGCGTTGTGGCCGCAGCAACCCCGGTTCGAATCCGGGTCACGGCATTGCGATACACAATGTCACGGCAAAAGGGTGCTTTTTATATGTACATTCTTACAGTACAATCGGTACCAAACAAAACTTACCATCAAACTTTAGGTATTATCTTTCATTACTGATATAAAACATGCCATATGTAAATCATAAATGGTCCAGTAGATCTTCTTAAATCTTCTTTCTGTCTTTCTTCTGTTACTCTGACCACTCCTCTTACCAGGTATATATACACACACAAACGAGACAAAAACATTAAAACCACCGTTTAGAGAAGCTCAGATCTTTACTCCTGCATCCAACACGTTTACCACGGAACTGATTGAATGCTTAAAATCTAACCTGTGATGACCTTGACATGTGTCCTTGTTAGATGACCAATGTTATTTGATCCACTGGTCATAATGTTTTGGCTCATCGGTGTATTTACAGGACATTAGCGTTATAAGGCCCTCTGGAGGAGAGTGCCTGATAAAAAAAGGGACGCTATGATAAAAGGCTCTGCTGAGATTTGAACTCAGGATCTCCTGTTTACTAGACAGGCGCTTTAACAACTAAGCCACAGCGCCTAACAGACTTCTGCTGTTGCCTGAACCAAGACAAGCCCATTAGATCAAATAATGACAATTGCATTGAAACTCAATAGCTAGTTAACCCTTGTGTTGTCCTCGCATCGCCTACACACCCCCAGTCGAGCGGGTCAGAGTGACACTCGATCTCTTTTCACAGCCCTCAGAGTGTTGCAAAAAGGAGGAGGCCGAAATACAACAACGTGCACGTGTTTCACTGTAATCGGTTTATTATTATTATCGCTACTAGTAATTATCTGGGAGGGTGAAAAAAAACACAGCCCAGGGTGAGGCTCGAACTCGCCACCTCGGCATCTAACCCCGCCGTTGTCCTCGCGTCGTGTACACAGCCCGAGTCGAGCGGGTCAGAGTGACCCTCGATCTCTTTTCACAGCCCTCAGAGTATTGCAAAAAGAAGGAGGCCGAAATACAACAACGTGCGCGTGTTTCACTGTTATCGGTTTATTATTATCATCGCTGTTAATAATTATCTGGTAGGGCAAAAAAAAACACCGCCCCGGGCGAGGCTCGAACTCGCCACCTCGGCATCTAACCCAGCCGTTGTCCTCGCATTGCGTACACACACCCGAGTCGAGCGGGTCAGAGTGACCCTTGATCTCTTTTCACAGCCCTCAGAGTATTGCCAGAAAAGAGGAGCCCGAAATACAAAGACGAGCGCAAAGACTACAAACACGCCGCGAGTCTCCAGCCCTGTCCGCAACCATCAGGGTCCCAGTGACCCTAGGCTGCGTAAGGGGTTACCTAGGTTGACCCGGGGACGGCGGGAGTGAGGGGGAATCCTACGCTCGGGTCGCCGGGACCCGAGGGTAGTGTGAGGGATAACGGTGGCACGGCAACGATATCATCCTCTGGTGACAGAAATGTGTAGTGTGTGCATGAAAAATAAATGCAAAATATTTGGACAATGGACCATTCTGCTTCCCAGGGTTGTGTGCTGTGGATTGTAATTAGACGTTGAAGGTTTACGCCTATTCGACGTCTAAGATCGACCTGTTTTCAACATTGAAAAGTAGGACAAGATCGACCTGTTTTCAATGTTGAAAAGTAGGACAAATCTGACGTCTTTTCAATTGTACATGCACCCCATGGAACGAGAGAATAAACTGACCCCGATTAGATAGAAAGAAGAGGCCGAGTTGAACATAGCGATAAACGCTGTTTCAAGATCTATAGCAAGCTTAGAGGCCAACATAGCTCTACTCAAGCGGAGAGGGCATAGAGAGTGTGTTTCTGAGACCCGAGGACAGCGGCGAGGGCAAATGAGCTTGTGTTTCTGAGACCTGAGGGCAGCGGGCAGGGCAAGAGAGCTTGTGTTTCCCGTGACCCGAGGACAGCGGGGAATCTGACTTAGACCGGTTGGATATTTTGGGTAGCCAAGCACACTCTAGGCTCCCCACGCCTAATCCGTATAATTGTCTCAGTGACCGGGCTGGGGTGAACATCTCCTGAATCCGTGTACAGTACCTCGGGGGTTTCGCCACTTTGGCTTAGCCTGGCTGGACACTTTGGGTAGCCTGCCTACTCTAGGCTCCCCGGCCTGCCTTTATTTCACGTACACGTTGCACAACAACATCACCAAACATCATGAATGTGAGAGTACAAAAACATCACCAGGCTTTCTTTCACGTACACGTTGCACAAACACATCACCAGACCAGAGTGTGAATGCTCATTGCGGTGGTTGTCTCACACATATTATCAGTGGTAACCATTCAAACCTTGCATATCCATCCGGCCTCTCAAGATACCGTATCATTCTCAATCGTCCAACCGGAGAGGGGTCTGTCACACTGACTTAGACCGGTTGGATATTTTGCAATTGGCCAACCGGAGAGGGGTCAGTCACTCTGACTTAGACCGGTTGGATATTTTGCAATTGGCCAACCGGAGAGGGGTCAGTCACTCTGACTTAGACCGGTTGGATATTTTGGGTAGCCTACACACTCTAGGCTCCCCAGCCTGCCTTTATTTCACGTACTTGTTGCACAACAACATCACCAAACATCATGAATGTGAGAGTACAAAACATCACCAAGCTTTATTTCACGTACACGTTGCACAAAAACATCACCAGACCAGAGTGTGAATGCTCATTGCGGTGGTTGTCTCACACATATTATCAGTGGTAACCATTCAAACCTTGCATATCCATCCGGTCTCTCAAGATACCGTATCATTCTCAATCGTCCAACCGGAGAGGGGTCAGTCACTCTGACTTAGACCGGTTGGATATTTTGGGTAGCCTACACACTCTAGGCTCCCCAGCCTGCCTTTATTTCACGTACTTGTTGCACAACAACATCACCAAACATCATGAATGTGAGAGTACAAAAACATCACCAGGCTTTCTTTCACGTACACGTTGCACAAACACATCACCAGACCAGAGTGTGAATGCTCATTGCGGTGGTTGTCTCACACATATTATCAGTGGTAACCATTCAAACCTTGCATATCCATCCGGCCTCTCAAGATACCGTATCATTCTCAATCGTCCAACCGGAGAGGGGTCTGTCACACTGACTTAGACCGGTTGGATATTTTGCAATCGTCCAACCGGAGAGGGGTCAGTCACTCTGACTTAGACCGGTTGGATATTTTGGGTAGCCTACACACTCTAGGCTCCCCAGCCTGCCTTTATTTCACGTACTTGTTGCACAACAACATCACCAAACATCATGAATGTGAGAGTACAAAAACATCACCAGGCTTTCTTTCACGTACACGTTGCACAAACACATCACCAGACCAGAGTGTGAATGCTCATTGCGGTGGTTGTCTCACACATATTATCAGTGGTAACCATTCAAACCTTGCATATCCATCCGGTCTCTCAAGATACCGTATCATTCTCAATCGTCCAACCGGAGAGGGTTCTGTCACACTGACTGCGGTCTCTCAAGATACCGTATCATTCTCAATCGTCCAACGGAGAGGGGTCTGTCACACTGACTTAGACCGGTTGGATATTTTGGAAGTAGCCTACACACTCTGGGCTCCCCAGCTGCCTTTATTTCACGTACTTGTTGCACAACAACATCACCAAACATCATGAATGTGAGAGTACAAAAACATCACCAAGCTTTATTTCACGTACACGTTTGTCACGTATACTGGAGGTGTAGTGCAGAGGAAGCCAGGCAGAGCATATAGGTCCGTTCCAGTCAGGTTTATTTAGAACACAACGTAAAACAAACCGAGAACGGCGAAAAACAACTATACTGGTTTAAATGAAAGTGCGCTAAACAGCGGCTAATAAAGTACATTTAAAACAACAGTAATCCTATTTAACAACACTCACCTAAACATATAACAGTGTGACGTGAGGCATGAACACATACACAATAATCCACCCCGTGTCCCAAGACCCATTGACATAAGTAGCAAACATAATCACCCAAACCCCACACAGCTGTGACAAACTCATTAACACATTACACCCATCAGCTGTGAGACAAACCCAGTGGTAAATAACCGTGCTCCACCCCTCCTAGCCCACTAGATGTCCTACTTGGGACTAGGAGTCATGACAGTACCCCCACTCCTAAGGCTCTGGCTTCCAGACAGGCCAGGCAAAAGTAACCCACTAATAAGGGAGGGAGGGCGGGGAACCGCCGAGGAGGTGGCTCTGCTGGGTTCTCCCCAGTGGTGGCTCCAGCCACGGAGGCAGCCCCAGTGTTCTTACCCACCACTGCAGCGGCTTGTCGGCAGGGGGGAGAAAGGGACAAGGGACCATTCGTCCAGGGACAGGATACAAAGAGGATCAGGAGCAAGAGGAGGTGGTGACAGCGGAGGAGAAACAGGACACTCCTCTGGGGACAGGGGACACTCCTCTGGGGACACAGTGAAAGGAAGGGACATGGGGCACTCCTCCGGGGACAGAGGACAAAAAGGGAGAGGAGGAGTTGGAGGAGTAGGAACCGGCAGGGGAGCGACCGGCAGAAGAGGGAGGAGAGAAGGGGCCTCCAGGACAGGAGGGACAATGGGACACTCCTGGACCTCAGGCGGAGGGGGGAGGAGAAATTCCGGCAGCTCAGGCGGAGGG
The DNA here is from genome assembly GCA_029465975.1 of Dallia pectoralis. NCBI lineage: Eukaryota > Metazoa > Chordata > Actinopteri > Esociformes > Umbridae > Dallia > Dallia pectoralis. Next base: position 17,114,446 of record CM055742.1, on the reverse strand, counting down.
GGGAGGAGAAACACCGGCAGCTCAGGCGGAGGGGGAGGAGAAACACCGGGAGCTCAGGCGGAGGGGGAGGAGCCACTCAAACACTCAGGCGGAGGGGGAGGAACCACTCGAAACACTCAGGCGGAGGGGGAGGGGCCACTGAAACACTCAGGCGGAGGGGGAGGGGCCACTCGAAACACTCAGGCGGAGGGGGAAGGGGCCACTCGAAACACTCAGGCGGAGGGGGGAGGGGCGACTCCAAAGCCTCTTGCTGAGGGGGGAGGGACGACTCCAAAGCCTCTTGCTGAGGGGGGGGGGGCGACTCCAAAGCCTCTTGCTGAGGGGGGAGGGACGACTCCAAAGCCTCTTGCTGAGGGGGGAGGGACGACTCCAAAGCCTCTTGCTGAGGGGGGAGGGACGACTCCAAAGCCTCTTGCTGAGGGGGGAGGGACGACTCCAAAGCCTCTTGCTGAGGGGAGGGACGACTCCAAAGCCTCTTGCTGAGGGGGAGGGGCGACTCCAAAGCCTCTTGCTGAGGGGGGAGGGACGACTCCAAGAGCTCAGACATAGGGGGGAGAGGCCAATCCTGAAACTCTGGAGGAGGTATAAAAAGACACTCCTCCAGGAGCTCACTGCAGACTGGGACCGATTCTGGATCACCGGAGGCGAGGTCCTGCTCAGTCACGCCGTAGTATGGGCCCGGCCCTGGCAGCTCCAGCCAGGTCCTCCACCACCTCCCAACCACCTTTGAAGACTGGTCCTCTAATCCCACAGGGGGCCTTCGGGTTCTGGAGATTGGTGGCTGGAAGGGGTCGTGGCACAGCCGAAGCTGTGGTTGTGCCTGCAGCTCCAGAGCTCTTGATGGCCCTGGCTGCAGACCCGGAGCAGTGGGTGGCATCATTTGAGGCTCCAGGGCCGTGGGTGGCGCTGAACCCAAAGGTGGCTTTACCCGGCGTCTTGGTGCTGGCCACGGGCGTAGATAGTTCTTTAGCGCCACCGTCTGGCTGGGTCCAGCGTGTAGGTCTTCCTCCGCAGCCCCCCTAGAACATCCCTTTAGCTCCCCCTAAAATATTTTTGGGGGTTCTTTAGGGTGCTCTCGTGCTCAGTCCTTTGGGGGACCACAGACCCGTTGTAGCTGGTCCTGGTAGCCTCATAGGTCCGCCCCGGCCGACGTCAGGTGTAGCTGGAACCAGTCGGCTTAGGACGGGATCCCATTGCAGGACGCCTTCTAGGGAGTCCTCCGCCACTCTCTCGTAGATGGCTTCATCATCATCCGAAGAGAGGGAGTCAGACCCCCAATCGCCCTGCCATGTCTGATGCCGACCCCACTGCTCCGTGGGGCGACAGTGGGATATTCTCTCCTCAGAGTGATCAGTCCAATCCCCAAGGAGAACTCCCACCGTCAAGCTCTGCAGGTCTTCCATTTCTTTGGTGGATTATTCTGTCACGTATACTGGAGGTGTAGTGCAGAGGAAGCCAGGCAGAGCATATAGGTCCGTTCCAGTCAGGCTTATTTAGAACACAACGTAAAACAAAACCGAGAACGGCGAAAAACAACTATACTGGTTTAAATGAAAGTGCGCTAAACAGCGGCTAATAAAGTACATTTAAAACAACAGTAATCCCATTTAACAACACTCACCTAAACATATAACAGTGTGACGTGAGGCATGAACACATACACAATAATCCACACCGTGTCCCAAGACCCATTGACATAAGTAGCAAACATGATCACCCAAACCCCACACAGCTGTGGCAAACTCATTAACACATTACACCCATCAGCTGTGAGACAAACCCAGTGGTAAATAACCGTGCTCCACCCCTCCTAGCCCACTAGATGTCCTGCTTGGGACTAGGAGTCATGACAACGTTGCACAAACACATCACCAGACCAGAGTGTGAATGCTCATTGCGGTGGTTGTCTCACACATATTATCAGTGGTAACCATTCAAACCTTGCATATCCATCCGGCCTCTCAAGATACCGTATCATTCTCAATCGTCCAACCAGAGAGGGGTCTGTCACACTGACTTAGACCGTTGGATATTTTGCAATCGTCCAACCGAGAGGGGTCAGTCACTCTGACTTAGACCGGTTGGATATTTTGGGTAGCCTACCCACTCTAGGCTCCCCCAGCCTGCCTTTATTTCACGTACTTGTTGCACAACAACATCACCAAACATCATGAATGTGAGAGTACAAAACATCACCAAGCTTTATTTCACGTACACGTTGCACAGAAACATCACCAGACCAGAGTGTGAATGCTCATTGCGGTGGTTGTCTCACACATATTATCAGTGGTAACCATTCAAACCTTGCATATCCATCCGGTCTCTCAAGATACCGTATCATTCTCAATCGTCCAACCGGAGAGGGTCTGTCACTCTGACTTAGACCGGTTGGATATTTTGCAGCCTACCCACTCTAGGCTCCCCAGCCTGCCTTTATTTCACGTACTTGTTGCACAACAACATCACCAAACATCATGAATGTGAGAGTACAAAAACATCACCAGGCTTTCTTTCACGTACACGTTGCACAAACACATCACCAGACCAGAGTGTGAATGCTCATTGCGGTGGTTGTCTCACACATATCAGTGGTAACCATTCAAACCTTGCATATCCATCTGGTCTCTCAAGATACCGTATCATTCTCAATCGTCCAACCGGAGAGGGTTCTGTCACACTGACTGTCACACTGAAAAAAGTAGAGGCCGAGTGGACATAGCGATAAACACTGTTTCAATATCTATAGCAAGCTTAGACGCCAACATAGCTCTACTCAAGCGGAGAGGCGAAAACAGCGGCGATGGCGAGGACAGTGTGTTTCTGAGACCAGAGGGCAGCGAGCAGGGCAAAAAAAGAGCTTGTGTTTCCCGGGAGCCGAGTACAGCTGGGAGGAGAACGTGTTTCTGACACCCGAAGACAGGGGGAAAGGCCAGGGACAGTGTGTTTCTAAGACCAGAGGGCAGCGAGCAGGGCAAAATGAGCTTGTGTTTCCCGGCAACCGAGTACAGCTGGGAGGAGAACGTGTTTCTGACACCCAAAGACAGCGGCGATGGCGAAGGACAGTGTGTTTTCTGAGAACAGAAAAGGACAGTGAGACCAGCAAAGGACAGTGTGTTTCTGAGACCAGAGGTCAGCGAGCAGGGCAAAAGAGCTTGTGTTTCCCGGCACCCGAGTACAGCTGGGAGGAGAACGTGTTTCTGACACCAGAAGACAGGGGAAAGGCCAAGGACAGTGTGTTTCTGAGCCCAGAGGTCAGCGAGCAGGGCAAAAGAGCTTGTGTTTCCCGGGAGCCGAGTACAGCTGGGAGGAGAACGTGTTTCTGATACCCAAGAGAGCGG